>JASUUL010000061.1:0-127091 GCA_030449875.1 Aegle marmelos
GTAGCGCCAGCGCGGTCCCCAGTAGCCGCCGAACCCGCCGTAACCCCAGCCCGGCCCGCCCCAGCCGCCGTAGCCGCCGCCGAAGCCTGGCGTCGAATAGGTGCGCGCCTGACGGTCGGTCTCGCGGTCGACCATGACGAAATAGTCATAGCCGTTCTGCACCGTGAGTTGGGCGGCGCGGAACAGGAGATAGCGCTCCACCGTGTCGCGGTCGGTGACCGAAGTTGCCGGCGAAGGTGACCAGGAAAGCGGTTCGGCTCGACCTGCCGCTCGTGAAGCCGGTGCGGTAGAAGCCCGCGCCGTGGCCGGGCGTAGGTCGTCTCCGTGGCGCAGCCGGCGACCAGCAGCGCGCCCGCGGAAGCGGCCAGGGCGGCACCGCGGCGCATTCGGACAACATCGCTCTCCCGTATCTCCGTTCGCGGCGGATGTCGGCGAAACGCACGCTTAGCGGTCACAAGTGGAACGTGCGATGAACGACTTGGCTCCGCAGCGTTCGGTGATGCGGTCGTCCAGCGCGTGCTCGGGGTCGAACAGCAGGGTCAGCTCGCGCGCGCGGTCCATCGCGATGTCGACCCGCCACCTCGCGCAGCTCGCGCTGGTCGGCGACGACGGAGACCGGGCGCTTCGCCGATTCCAGCACACGGATCGTGATGCACGCCTTGTCGGGCAGGATCGCGCCGCGCCAGCGCCGCGGGCGGAACGGGCTGATCGGGTCAGCGCCAGCAGTTCGGAGCCGAGCGGCAGGATCGGGCCGTGCGCGGACAGGTTGTAGGCGGTGGAGCCTGCCGGCGTTGCCACCAGCACGCCGTCGCAGGCGAGCTCGTCAATCACGACGCGGTCGTTGACGGTCAGCTCCAGCTTGGCGGTCTGCCGCGTCTCGCGCAGCAGCGACACTTCGTTGATCGCGGGCAGCGTGTGGACGCGCCCGTCGACGTCGTCGCGGTCATCGCAGCGGCGTGACCTTGAACGGCCGCGCGCGCGCGATCCAGCGCTCGCCCAGGCCGTGGCGGCGCCACTCGTTCATCAGAAAGCCGACCGTGCCGCGGTTCATGCCGAACACCGGCACCAGCGGGCGCGCGCCGATCCAGCATGGCGTGCAGCGTCTGGAGCATGAAGCCGTCGCCGCCCAGCGCGACCACCACGTCGGCCTGGTCGATCGGCACCCAGTCGGCCGCGTCCGCCAGCGCGCGCCGCCGCCTGTGCCGGTCCGGTCGGCGAGGCGACCAGCGCCCGCCGCGGATAGGCGGTCATCCGCCGGTGACGCTCATGTGCCGCGGCCGGCGCCGCGCCGCCGCGGCGATGCGGAAGTCGTGGCGGCGCGGCTTGCGCCCCAGCGCGGTCGATCGCCGCGTCCAGCGCGGCCACGCCGCCGTCGCGCAGCGCCGCCTTCAGGTCGACCTGGTCGTCGTGGCCGAGGCACGTGTAGAGCTTGCCGTCGGTGGTCAGCCGCACGCGGTTGCAGCCGTCGCAGAAGTTGGCGGTGAGCGGGGAGATGAGGCCGAGCCGGGTCGCCGTGCCCGCCACCCGCCAGTAGCGCGCCGGCCCGCCGGTGCGGTGCCGCGTCGCGGACGAGCTCGAAGCGCTGCGCAGTCGCTCCATCACGCGGTCAGCGGCAGGAAGCGCTCGGTGCGGTCCTCGTCGATCGCGCCCAGCGGCATCGTCTCGATCAGGGAGAGGTCGTGGCCGTCATCCACGCACCAGGCGAGCAGGTCGCGCGATCTCGTGCTCGTTGACGCCCTTCAGCGCCACCGCGTTGATCTTGACGCGCAGCCCCGCCGCCGGCCGCGGCGATGCCGCCAGCACCTGCGCCACGTCGCCGTGACGGGTGATGAAGCGAAAGGTGTTCGGGTCGCGACTGTCGAGGCTGACGTTGACGCGCCGGATGCCGGCGGCGACCAGGGCATCGGCGTGCTCGGCCAGTCGCGTGCCGTTGGTGGTGAGCGTCAGCTCGTCCAGCCCGCGCCGACGTGCCGCCCCAGCCGCGGCCAGCTCGCCCACGTCGCGCCGCACCAGCGGCTCGCCGCCGGACAGCCGGATCTTGGTGACCCGCGCGCGATGAACCGCTCGGCGATGATCGCGATCTCCTCCAGGCTGAGGAGCGCCGACCGCGGCAGGAACGTCATCTGCTCGGCCATGCAGTACCGGCAGCGCAGGTCGCAGCGGTCGGTCACCGAGATGCGCAGGTAGCGGATCGTGCGGCCGTGCGCCGTCGACCAGATCCGGCGCGGGCGCTCGCCATCGCCGCGAGCTAGGACGCTGCGGCGAGCGCGGCAAGCCCGCGCGCGCAGCGGGGCGGGCTACCGGCGCAACGCGCGATGGACGGCGGGATGCGACGGAGGGTCGGGACGACGCGCGGGGGCGCCGGTGGATCGCGTTCCGGGCGCGCGGCGCGCTGCGGCCGCGGAGGCGGCGGGCTGGCGTCGTCGCCGCGGGCGACGGCGCGGCGCTCGTGCGCGAGCGCGTGCGACGCGCGCGCCGATACGCTGGGCGGGCGCGCGCGCGGCGCCGCGGTGCGGGCGGCGCGGCTGGTGCTGCTGGCTGATCGGACGCTCGCGTCGCGCGATCGCGCCTACGCGCCGGTGGCGACGCGCGTGGTCGCGGCAGGGCGGGCGGCGCTGGCGCGGCGCTGGCGCCGACGGCGCCGCGCCGCGCGGCGGCGGCGCAGCGAGGCGGCGCGCGGCGCGCGGCGGCTCGCGCGGCGGCGGCTGGATCGACCGGCGGGCGGCGCGCTGCGCGGTGGTCGCCGCGCTGGCGCGCGCGCCTCGACATCGTCAACGCGGCCACGGGCGCGCGTGGGCGACGGCGCGCGCTGGCCGTCGGTGGCGGGGCGGATCGACCGCGGCGCGACGGAGGCGCTGGTGCGCGGCGGCGGCGCGGAGTTCGTGCTGGTCGGCGACGGCGCGCCGACGCGGCGCTCGCGGCGGCGGCGCGCTGGAGGCTGGCCGTTCGCGTTCGTCGACGGCGCCTCGACGATCGGCTCGGCACCGCATCGGCGTCGCGCGGGCGGGGACGACGACGCCGGCGCTGCTGCCGCCGCGCGCGACGAGGCGCTGTCGCGCGGCGCCAGCGACGCGGCGCCGCCGGTGCCGCGCCGACCGCGGCGGTCGCCCGCGACCGGCTGGCGGCGACCTCCACCGCGCGCTCGCCGCGGCGAGATCGACGTGCTGTTCCAGCCGCAGGTGGAGATGGCGACCGGCGGATCGCCGGGGTGGAGGCGCTGGCGCGCTGGGACCACCCGGCGGGGCGCTCGGCGCCGACGCGCTGTTCGCCGCCGCCGAGCGCGCGGACCTGGGCCGCGCTGTCGACCACATCCAGGCGCTGGCGCTGGAGCGCGCCGCCGCTGGCCGAGGCGCTCGCGGGGCATGCTGCGCCTGTCGATCAACGTCACCGCCGCCGATGTCGCGCGACGCGGATCGCGCGCGACGCGTTTCCTGGCGCGGGTCGACGCCAGCGGCATCGCGCGCGCGCGGCTGACGGTGGAGATCACCGAGGCGGGCTGATCGCCGACCTGGACCGCGCGCCGCCGCGCTGCTCGCGCGGCTGCGCGGCGCAGGGTGCCGCGTCGCGATCGACGATTTCGGCACGGGCTATTCCAGCCTCGCCTACCTGAAGGCGCTGCCGCTCGACTATCTGAAGATCGACCGGGCGCTGTCGCCGACGCCGCCGGTTCCCCGCGCGACCGCGCGTGGTGCGCGGCGTGATCGCGATCGCGCGCTCGCTCGGGCTGGAGACCATCGCCGAGGGCGTGGAGACGCCCGGCGCAGCGCGCGCAGGCTCGCCGCGGAGGGCTGCGGCTGGTATCAGGGCTTCCTGTGCGCGGCGCCGCTCGACGCGCGGCGCTGATCGCGCTGGTGGAGGACGATGATGCGACACCATGGATCCTGGCTCGCGGCGCGCCCGCCCGGCGCGAGACCGCCGCAGGCGCGCGATCGAGGCGGCGATGGCGGCGAGCGCGGCGGGCTGGAACGCGGGCGACCTCGACCGCTTCATGGCGTCTACGCCGACGACGCGGTCTACGTCGACCAAGGGCGGCGTGGTGCGCGCGGCAAGCCCGCGATCGCCGCCCGCTACGCCAAGAGCTTCACCGACGGCGGCAACAGCGCGGGCAAGCTCGCTTCCAGCCGGTCGCGTGGCGCACGCTCAGCCGACGTCCACGTGCTGCTGGTCGCGCGCTGGACGCTGACGCCCCGGCCGGCACGGGCGCAGACCGGCCTGACCACGCCTGGTGTTCGAGCGGCGCGGAGGGTGGCGGATCATCGCCGACCACAGCAGCTGATCGCTCGCCCTCCTCGCCCGAAGTGGCGCGGCGCGATGTCGGCGACCTTCGCCAGCCCCTTCGACAGGAGGGGCAGCCGCGCCGCCTTGCCAGCCCGGCCTTCGATAGCTGCAGCGCGCCGTTCGGGTCGCCCCACGCGCGCTGGAGCGACCAGCTTGTTGAGCTTGATCTCGATGACGCTTGATCAGGTTGTCGGTCGCTCGGGCAGCTTGCCGAAGCGGTCGATCAACTCGGCCCCGAAGCCTCCAGCTCCGCGTTCCTCCAGGTCGTTGAGGCGGCGGTAGAGCCCCATGCGCAGGTCGAGGTCTCGACGTAGTCCTCCGGGATCAGGATCGGCGCGTCGACCGTGATCTGGGGCGAGAAGTCGCGCGGCGCTCGATGCCCGCCGGCCTTGGCGTCCAGGATCGCCTCCTCCAGCATCTGTTGGTAGAGCTCGTAGCCGACCTCCTTGATGTGGCCGGACTGCTCCTCGCCCAGGAGGTTGCCGGCGCCGCGGATGTCGAGGTCGTGGCTGGCGAGCTGGAAGCCGGCGCCGAGCGTGTCCAGACTCTGGAGCACCTTCAGCCGCTGCTCGCCTGCCTCCGGTCATCTGCCGGTTCGGGCGGCGTGAACAGATAGGCGTAGGCGCGCGTTTTCGACCGCCCCACGCGCCCGCGCAGCTGGTAGAGCTGGGCGAGGCCGAACATGTCGGCGCGGTGCACGATCAGGGTGTTGGCGGTCGGGATGTCGAGGCCCGATTCCACGATGGTGGTCGAGAGCAGCACGTCGTACTTGCCCTCGTAGAAGGCCGTCATGACGTCCTCGAGCTGGCCCGCCGCCATCTGGCCGTGAGCGACCGCCACGCTCGTCTCGGGCATCTCGCGTCGAGGAACTCCTTGACCTCGGCAGGTCGGCGACGCGCGGGGTGACGTAGAAGGCCTGTCCGCCCCGGTAGCGCTCGCGCAGCAGCGCCTCGCGGATCAGCAGCGGATCGAACGGCGTCACGAAGGTGCGCACGGCCAGCCGGTCCACCGGGGGCGTGGCGATGATCGAGAGTTCGCGCACGCCCGTCATGGCGAGTTGCAGCGTGCGCGGGATCGGGGTCGCCGAGAGCGTCAGCACGTGTACCTCGGCGCGCAACGCCTTGAGCCGCTCCTTGTGAGAGACGCCGAAATGCTGCTCCTCGTCGACGATGATCAGGCCGAGTCGCTTGAACTCGACCGCCTTGGCCAGCAGCGCGTGCGTGCCGACCACGATGTCGATCGTGCCGTCGGCGAGGCCCGCCCGCGTCTGCTTCATCTCCCCCGCGGAGGCGAAGCGCGAGAGCTGCGCGACCTGGACCGGCAGGCCCTTGAAGCGCTCCGCGAAGTTGCGGTAGTGCTGGCGGGCCAGCAGCGTGGTCGGCACGATCACCGCGACCTGGCGGCCCGAGATCGCGGCTGCGAAGGCGGCGCGCAACGCCACCTCGGTCTTGCCGAAGCCGACATCGCCGCAGACCAGCCGGTCCATCGGGCGGCCGGCGTTGAGGTCGTCGAGCACCGCGTCGATGGCGCGGTCCTGGTCGTCGGTCTCCTCGAAGGGGAAGCGGTCGGCGAACTCGCCGTAGCCAGCGCCGTCGGGCTCGGCGACCTCGCGGGGCGGCCGCAGAAGCGCTGCGGCGGCGTGGCTTGATGAGCTGGCCCGCCATCTCGAGGATGCGCTTCTTCATGCGCGCCTTGCGCGCCTGCCACGCCCCGCCGCCGAGGCGGTCGAGCGCCTCGAATCCTCCGAGCCGTAGCGGGAGAGAGCTCGATGTTCTCGACCGGCACGTAGAGCTTGTCGCCGCCCGGTGGCGTCCAGCGACAGGCAGTCGTGCGGGCGCGCCGGCCGACCGGGATCGGAGGTCAGCCCCCGACGAAGCGGCCGATGCCGTGGTCGGCGTGCACCACGAGGTCGCCGGGCGAGAGCGTCGCCAGCTCGGCCAGGAAGGCGTCGGCCGACTTGCGCCGCTTGCGCCGCCGCACCAGCCGGTCGCCCAGCATGTCCTGCTCGGTCAGCACGGCGACGCGCGGCGCGGTGAAGCCGTGGTCGAGCGGCAGCACGATCAGCGCGACGCCGTGCTCTTGGCTTCGCGGCGATGCCCAGCGCCTCCTGCCACGTCTCGACCGCTTGGCGCCCTTCAGGCCGTGGTCGGCTTGAGCAGGTTGGCCAGAGCCGGTCGCGCGCGCCGTCGGACCAGTAGCTGGCGAGCACCGGCTTGCGTCCGTCCTTGCGCAGCCGGGCGAGGTGCTCGACCACCGCCTCGTAGACGTTCGCCTGGTTGGCCCGCTCCGGCGCGAAGTCGCGCGGCCCGTCCACCTCGAAGTCGAGACCGCGCGCGCTCTCCGGCTCGTGGAACGGCGTGACGAGGTGCGCCGACCGCGTGCGTCGAGCGCCGCCGCCACTCGGCGTCGGCGTCGAGGTAGAGCGCTCGGGCGGCGGCAGGGCGCGATAGCTGCCGGCTGCGCCGCCTCGGCGCGCGCGGTTCTCGTAATAGTCGGCGATCGCCTCGAACCGCGCCTCCGCCGCGGCGGCGGCGCGTCGTCGCACGACCACCGCGTCGTCGCCGAGTGGTCGAACAGCGTCGCCAGTCTCTCCTCGAACAGCGGCAGCCAGTGCTCCATGCCCGCCAGCCGCCGCCCCTCGCTCACCGCCTGGTAGAGCGGATCGCCTGTCGCGGTCGCGCCGAAGCGCTCGCGATAGCCGGCGCGGAAGCGCTTGATCGTCTCCTCGTCCAGCAGCGCCTCGACGCGGGCAGCAGGGTGAAGCCGTCGATCTTGCCGGTGGTGCGCTGGTCGCCGGGTCGAAGGCGCGCACGCTCTCGATCTCGTCGCCGAAGAAGTCGAGCCGCAGCGCCTGTTCCTCGCCCGGGGAACAGGTCGACGATGCCGCCGCGCACCGCATACTCGCCTGGTCGTGGCACGGTGTCGGTGCGACGTAGCCGTTGGCCTGAGCAGCGCGCCAGCCGGTCGCGGTCGATCCGCTCGCCGGGCTTCAGCGTGGCGACCAGCTGGCGGATGCGGAACGGCGTCAGCACGCGCTGCGTCGCGGCGTTGCGGTGGTGACACCAGCTGCGGCCGGTCGCGGCTTTCGCCTGCAGCCGGTGCAGCGCAGCCGATGCGCTCCGCCATGACGCGCAGCGTGGGGAGGCGCGGTCGTAGGGCAGGCAGTCCCAGGCCGGGAAACTGTCACACCTCCAGCTCGGGCGCGAAGAAGGCGCGGTCGAGGCGACCGCGCGCATCGCATTCTCGTCGGCGCGACGAACACGGCGCGGCCCACCGCGCGGCGCGCGCGCGCGCGAGGTCGGCGAGCAGCGACGGCAGGAACCCGTCGGCACGCCGGCAGGGTCAGCGGCGTGCTTGGCGGGAGGATCGTCTGGAGGTCGGGCATATCTTCCCGTCCGTCACCCCGGAGGGAGGGGCGGGGGGTCCGGGGTGGCGCGGTCCGCGGGGCGGATCGGTCGCGGTGGACGCGGACAAGTCCGCATCGGCCCTTGGGGGCCCGTCAGGGAGGGTCAGAGTCCGGGACGACCACGTCGAGCATCCGCGCAGCCGCATCATCGCCCCGTCCCACGCGCGCGGGGCAGGCGATCGAGCCGATCGCCCAGCCCATGATGTCGACGTCCTGCTCCTCCAGCAGCGCCTCGAACCAGTCGAGCTCTCGGCCGCGCCCAGCCGCGCGTGCGGCGGTCGAAGAAGCCGCCGATCATCAGGTCGGCCTCGCGCGTGCCGCGGTGCCAGGCGCGGAAGCGCAGGCGCTTTGAGGCGGGTGTCGTGGTCCATCGGCTCCACTTCCGTCGGCCGGCGGCCGTTGAACGCCGGGTGCGCTTCTTCAGCGGCGGCGGCCACCCCGGGGGCGGCTGATAAGCAGGCGGCATATCGAACGGGCTAGGGGGTGCCATGCTCGCAGATAGCCATGCGCCCCGCCCATCCTCAATCCGCTGTTCGCCGAGGTGACCGCGCTGAAGGGCGTCGGCCCGCGCGCTGGCGAAGCCGCTGGACCGGCTGGGGCTCGACGCGCGTGGTCGACGTCGCCTGTTCCACCTGCCGACCGGCTGGATCGACCGCTGCCCGCGACGAGCTGATGCAGGCGGACGTCGGCCGCACCATCGCGATCACGCTCACCCGCGCGAGATCCGCTCCAGCGGCAGCGGGCGCGGGCCGTTCCGCGTGCAGGCGACCGACGCGCACGGCAACTACGGTCAGCCTGGTCTTCTTCGGCGGCTCGTCGGCCTGGGTGCGAAGAAGCTCTGCCGCCGGCGAGCACGCCCGGCGCGTGTCGGGCAAGCTCGAGCAGTACGGGCCAGGAGCTCCAGATGGTCCATCCCGAGATCGAGGGCGGGCGACGGCGTTCCGCGAGCGCGAGCCGTCTACCGCTGTCGGAGGGGCTCTCTCGCGCCGGCTCGCCGCGCTCGGCAGCAGGCGTGGCGCGCGCGCCCGACCTGCCGGAGTGGATCGAGCCGGGGCTGAAGGCGAAGCACGGCTGGCCCGACTGGCGCGAAGCGCTGGCGGCGATCCACGCCGATCCAGCCGAGGCGAAGGCGCGCGAGCGGCTCGCCTACGACGAGGTGTTCGCCAACCAGCTCGCGATGGCGCTGGTGCGCCGCGACGCGGCGGCGCGGGGGGGCGCTCGTCGGCGACGGGCGGCTGCGCGCATGCTGCGGCTGCCCTACGCGCTCACCGGCGCGCAGGCGCGCACGGTGCGCGAGATCGAGGGCGACCTGGCGCAGGACGCGCCGATGCTGCGCCTGCTCCAGGGCGACGTCGGCTCGGGCAAGACGCTGGTCGCGGCGATGGCGCTGCTGGTCGCGGTCGAGGCGGGGCGCAGGCGCGCTGCTGGCGCCGACCGAGATCCTGGCGCGCCAGCACTCGAGACGCTGACGCGCCGCTCGCCGGCCTGCCGGTCAACGTCGCGGTGCTGACCGGGCGCGACAAGGGCGCGCGCGCGAGGCGACGCTGATGGGCTCGCCGACGGCTCGATCGACATCCTGGTCGGCACCACGCGATCTTCCAGGAGGCGGTGGCTATCGCGACCTCGGGCTCGTCGTCGTGGACGAGCAGCACCGCTTCGGCGTCGCCAGCGCATGATGCTGACCAGGCCAAGGGCGCGGCGCCGCACATGCTCGTGATGACCGCGACGCCGATCCCGCGCACGCTGACGCTGGCGCAGTACGGCGAGATGGACGAGCCGCCTCGACGAGATGCCGCCGGCCGCCAGCCGATCGAGACGCGCGTCATCTCCGAGGACCGGCTCGACGAGGTCGTCGACGCGCTCGGCCGCCACCTCGCGGCGGCAAGCAGGCCTATTGGGTCTGCCCGCTGGTCGAGGAGAGCGAGTTCGAGCGACCTCGCCGCCGCCGAGGCGCGCGCCGGCGCTGCGCGCAGCGTTCGGCGATCGCGTCGGCCTGGTCCACGGCGATGAAGCCCGGCGGAGAAGGACGCGGTGATGGCGCGCTTCGCCGCCGGGCGGCTCGGCGTGCTGGTCTCGACGACGGTGGTCGAGGTCGGCGTCGACGTGCCCAACGCGACGGTGATGATGATCGAGGGGGCCGACCGGTTCGGCCTGTCCCAGCTCCACCAGCTGCGCGGGCGGGTCGGCCGGGGCGGGGGCAAGTCGACCTGCCTGCTGCTGCGCGGGGGCGGCGCTGAGCGAGACGACGCGCGCGCGGCTGGAGACGATGCGCGAGACCGAGGACGGTTTCCGCATCGCCGAGGAGGATCTGCGGCTGCGCGGCGAGGGCGAGGTGCTCGGCACGCGCCAGTCGGGCGAGGCGGCGTTCCGGCTGGCGACGCCGAGATGCTCGGCGACTGCTGCCGCCGCGCACCGACGACGCGCGCCTGCTGATCGACCGTGACGGCGGACTAGACGGGCCGCGCGGGCAGGCGGCGCGGATCGCGCTCTACCTGTTCGACGCCGCGACGCGCGCGTGCTGCAGCTGCTGCGGTCGGGCTGATGCAGGCGCTGCACCACCGCCGCCAGCAGCCGTCGCTGCTCGCCGGGATCGGCGCGCGGTCGAGTCGCTGACGTCGACCAACGCGCCGCGCTGCGCGCGACCGCCCGGCACCTCGCGGCGGCTGGCGGCGCTGTTCTCCCCGGGCCAGCGGCACGACGCGGGCTCGTCGCCGCGGTGGACCGCGCCGCAGCGGCCATCATCCCGATGTCGCCGACGACATGTTCACGCACCAGTGGTGGGCTGGTCGGCGGGCTCTACGGCGCGTGCTTCGTCGCGCGCTGGCCGGCGCCGCGCGGCTCAGCGGGATCGCGCGCGGTCGACGCTGACCGCGGCGATCGCCTGGCTCGCCACCGCGCTGCTGCTCGACCATTTGGCGGCGCCGCTCGGCCTCGCCCGCGCGCCGATCAGCCCGTGCTGGGCGCCGGCGTCGCGCTGGTGGTCGCCGGCGTGGTGCTTCCGTCGCGGGGTTAGCTCGCCACCAGCGGCCGTGGCGCTTCTTGCCGCCGGCTGAGCCTCACCGGCTCGTCGCTGTCGAGGCTGGTGACGAAGGCGACCTCGGTGATGGCGACGACCGTTTTTCACCTATTCGTGGTGCTTCCGCACGCCCTCCGCGATCTTGCGCCGCGCCTCGCCGCGCGAGGCGGCGAGGCCGAGCGCCACCAGCGCGCCAGCGCGACGACGATCGATCAGCCGCCGCGCTCCACCTTCAGCGTCGGCAGCGACCTCGCCGCGACCCGCCCTCCTCGAAGGTGCGGCGCGCGGTCGCCGCGGCGGCCTCGTCGGCGGCGCGCGGCCGCGGCACATCGCCGTCGCCTCGGTCGCCAGCACCTTCTTCGCCTCGTTGATCTCGGCGCCCTCCAGCGCCTCCAGCCGTGCGATCTCGCCGACCGGCAGGTCGGTGAACAGGCGCAGGAAGCGCCGACGTCGCGGTCGTCGGTGTTGCGCCAGAACTGCCAGTAATCGAACGACGGCAACTGGTCCTCGTGCAGCCACACCGCGCCCGACACGGTCTTGCCCATCTTCTCGCCCGATGTGGTGGTGAGCAGCGGGGTGGTGACGCCGAACACCTCCGTGCCGTCCATGCGCCGCGCCAGCTCGACGCCGTTGACGATGTTGCCCCACTGGTCGGACCCGCCCATCTGCAGCCGGCAGCCGGCGCGCGCGCCAGCTCCGGAAGTCGTAGGCCTGAGGATCATGTAGTTGAATTCGAGGAAGCTCAGCGACTGCTCGCGCTCGAGCCGCAGCTTGACCTGATCGAAGCTCAGCATCCGGTTGACGAGAAATGCGGCCCGACCTCGCGCAGGAACGGGATATACTCCAGCCGATCCAGCCAGGCCGCGTTGTCGAGCATGATCGCATCGGACGGTCCGTCGCCGAACGTCAGGAAGCGTTCGAAGATGCGCGGATCGAGGCGACGTTGGCGCGATCATGTCTCGTCGTGAGCAGCTTGCGCGCCTCGTCCTTGAACGATGGATCGCCGATCTTGCCCGTGCCGCCGCCCATCAGCACGATCGGCTTGTGCCCCGCCTGCTGCAGCCGGCGCAGCATCATGATCTGGACGAGGCTGCCGACGTGGAGCGACGGCGCGGTGGGATCGAAGCCGATATAGCCCGGCACCACCCTGGCGCGCCGCCAGCGCGTCGAGCGCGGCGCGTCGGTCACCTGGTGGATGTAGCCGCGCTCGTCGAGAGGCGGAGCAGGTCGGACTGGTAGGCAGGCGCGGCGGCGACCGTCATCGCCCGGGCCGGCGATAGCTCGGACCGGTCCATGTGGGTTTACGGCAGCGAGGTGGGGTGACCCTCGGCACTCTAAGAACGCGGCAACTGGCTCGTCGGGATCGACGGCGCGCGGCCCCTTGCGCAGCTCGAAATGGAGCTCGGGCGGTCGGCGAAGCCGGTCGCCCGACAGCGCCGATGGTCTGGCCGCGCTTCACCGCCTGCCCGCGCTGGACCAGCAGCTTGGCGGCGTGGCCGTAGACGCTGGTCCAGCCGCCGCCGTGCTTGACGATGACCAGCCCGCCCAGCGCGGCGATGCCGTCGCCGACATAGGCGACCACGCCGTCGGCGGCGGCGCGGATCGGCGTGTCGACCGGCACGGCGATGTTGATGCCGGCGCTGCGCTCGCCGCTGAGCCCGGCGCCGAAGCGCTTCACCACCGCCCCGTCCACCGGCCAGAGGAAGCCGCCGGGCGAGCGCGGCGGTGCGGTCGGCAGCGCACCGGCGGCGGTGGCGGGCAGCACGCGCCGGGGCGTGGCGGCGGCCGCACCGGCGCCTGGCCGCCGAGCGCGGGCTCGCTGCCGGTGAGGATGTCGTCGATGTCGAGCGTGAACGCGGCGGCGCGCTCGGCGGCGGTGCGCGGCCGCTCGGCGCCGGGGATCAGCACGCGCTGGCCGGCGCGCAGCACGAACGGCTCGGCGAGCCCGTTGGCGGCGACGATGCGCGACCACTCGACGCCGTAGGCGCGCGCGATGGCGATGCCGTCTGGCCGGACTGGACCAGGTGGTAGCGGCCGCCGGGATGCGTGTCAGCCGCTGCCGGCCGCACGGTGAAGGGCGCCAGGTCGTTGGCGCGGGCGATCGCCTCGCTGCCGGCGCCGAGCTTCGCGGCGATGCCGCGCAGCGTGTCGCCGGGCTGGACGGCGGCGCGTCCTGCGCGAGGCGACCGCGCGCGCGTCGGCGTGACCGGCCGCGCCTCCCACGCCGGGCGGGGGCGACCGGGAGCGGCGCCGTCCGACCGGCTCGTCCGGCGGGGGCTGACGTCCTCCCTCGCTGCTCGCGCGGTTGACGCCCGTCGGTCGGGTCGGGCGGCGGCGTCCTGCAGGGGGCGCGTCGGCGTGCCGGCGGCCGCGGTCGAACGGGGTCGCAGCGGGCGGGTCACGCGCGCGGGATGCGGCGCTCGCCGCAGCAGCAGCAGCGCGGCGAGCGGCGCCGATCCTCCATGCGCCGGGCGTCAGCCGCTCGAGCCCGCCAGGTACGGCGCCAGCGCGGGCACCGTGACCGAGCCGTCCGCCCTCCTGCCCGTTCTCAGCACCGCCACCAGCGTGCGGCCGACCGCCGAGCCGGAGCCGTTGAGCGTGTGGACGCGCGCGTCGCCTTCTCACCCTCGGCCGGTAGCGCGCGTTCATCCGCCGCGCCTGGAAAGTCGCGGTGTTCGAGACGCGAGATCTCGCGATAGGCGTCCTGGCCCGGCAGCCAGACTTCCAGTCCAGGTCTTGCGCGCGGCGCTGAACCCCATGTCGCCGGTGCACAGCTTCATGCGGCGATAGGGCAGCTCCAGCGCCTCCAGCATGCCTCCGCGCAGCGACCGCATCGCTCGTGCTCCGCCTCGCTCGTCCGGCGCGGTGATCGAGACCAGCTCGACCTTGTTGAACTGGTGCTGGCGAATCATGCCGCGGGTGTCGCGCCCCGCCGCCCCGGCCTCGGCCCGGAAGCACGGGGTCAGCGCGGTGAAGCGCAACGGCAGGTCGGACGCCGCCAGGATCTTCTCGCGCACGATGTTGGTCAGGCTGACCTCCGCGGTCGGGATCAGCCAGCGGTCGTCGGTGGTGCGGAACAGGTCCTCGGCGAACTTGGGCAGCTGCCCGGTGCCGAACACCGCCTCGTCGCGCACCAGCAGCAGCGGCGGCGCGACCTCTCGTGTAGCCGCTCGCCCGTCTGCGGTCGAGCATGAACTGCCCGAGCGCGCGGTGCAGCCGCGCCATTGGCCGCGCAGCACGGTGAAGCGCGCGCCGGCGATCGCTGGCGCGCCGGCCTCGAAGTCAGCCCGAGCGGCGGGCCCGTCGGCGTGCTCCGCGGCGTGAAGTCGAACCGCGCGGCGTGCCCCAGCGCTTCTCCTCGACGTTGCCGTGCTCGTCGGCGCCGTCGGCACGTCGGCGTGGCGGAAGGTTGGGGAGCGCGGCGAGCGCGCGGTCGAGCGCGGCGCCGGCGCTGCCGCTTCCTCCTCCTCCAGCTCGGCAGCGGTCTTCAGCGCGGCGACCTCCGCCTTCAGCGGCGGCGGCGCGCGGTGTCGCGCTGCGCCATCGCCGCGCCGATCGCCTTCGACGCCTCGTTGCGGCGCGCCTGCGCCTCCTGCGCGGCGGTGACGGCGTCGCGGCGGCGATCGTCCAGCGCGACCAGATCGCCGGCCTGCGGGGGCAGCGCGCGCCGGGCGAGCGCGGCGTCGAAGGCGGCGGGATCGTCGCGGATCAGGCGGATATCGTGCATGGCGCGCGGCTATGGCGGGGCGCCGGGACGGTGCAACCCGCCCGCGGGGGCCCGCGTTGGTCGGGCGCAAAGGAGAATGAGATGCAGCTTCCCACAATTCGGTCGTCCTCGTCGCGGACGGGCGCAAGATGCTGTTCCTGCGCAACGAGGGCGATGCCGAGCACCCCAACCTCGTCGTCGAACACGCCGAGGAGAAGGTGAACCCGGCGACGCGCGATCAGGCGACCGACGCCGCCGGCGGCGCGTCCTCGACGCAGGGCGCGGCGCGCAGCTCGGTCGAGCCGACCGACTTCCACCAGCTGGAGGAGGACCGCTTCGCCGCCGAGGCGCCGACCTGCTGAAGCGCCGCGCGCTCGCCAACGATATCGAGTCGCTCATCATCGTCGCCCCGCCAAGACGCTGGGCGACTGCGCAAGCACTATCACAAGGAGGTGAGCGAGCGGCTGAAGGGCGAGCTCGACAAGGATCTGACCGGGCATCCGGTGGCGGAGATCGAGAAGGCGCTGCAGGCAGCTGATCAGCGCCGCTGAACGCGAAACGGGCCCGCGCCGCCCGGCGCCGGCCCGTCCGTCACCCCGGTCCGCCGCCGCTCAGGCGGCGGCGGACTTCTTCGCGAGGCGGCGCGCGCCACCAGCCCGGCCACGGCCGCACCGAACAGGAACACCATCGGCGGGGCCGGCACCGGCGAGGGATCGCCGCTGGTGCCGCTGCTGCCGGGCGGCGTGACCGGCGGCGTCCTGCGCGGCTTGTCCCAGCCCTTGGAGCTGGAGCCGTACTGGTCCTGATCCTGCTTCTGGCTCTGGTTTTGGTTCTGGTTCTGGTTCTGGTTCTGCTGCTGCTGGTTGGTGTTGCCGTTCGTGTTCTGGTTGTTGTGTTGTTGTTCTGATTATTGTTGGTGTTGTTCTGGTTGTTCGTCTGATTGTTGTTGTTCTGGTTGTTGGCGTTGTTCTGGTTGTCGATGTCGACGTTCGCGCCGCCGCTGGAGTCGACGACGTCGAGGAGGAGGTGGAGGTCGAGCCGGTCGAGGAGATCACGATCCGCCCGAGCCGCCGCCACCGCCGCCGACGCCGAAGCCGCCGCCGAAGCCGCCGCCGCCGCCGCCGCCGCCGCCGCCGCCGCCGATCACCGCGGCGCCGCGCCGCCGCCGGCCAGCACCGGCATCGGCGGCACCGGGATCGGCGCGGGGTTGTTCGCGACCGTCACCACCGCGGGCGGGCAGGACACGGTCGACTTGCGTGACCAGGCGCCGCACCTTGGTCGGCTTGAGCACCGCGCGACGCGTGCGCACTGCGGGCGCCGCTTCACCATCTTCGCCTTGGTCTTGTTGGCGAGGCCACGCCGGGCGCGCCTTCGTCTCGGCCACGTGCACCGCGCCGCCGCCGACCAGCGCGCCGCCGGCCGCGCAAGCGCGCAGAGTTTCGCCAAGAGCCATCCTCACCGACATGAGCGTCACTTTCCTTGTTGCTGGCGCTACGTCCCCGCCAGGCTTTCCGGTCCCAGCAGCGATACGCGCCGCTATGGTCAGGAACGCGAAACGGAAGGTTAAGCGCAACGCGTTAACCACGATACGCGGCTGTTAACCCGCGTTGCCGGATTCCAGTCGCGACAGCGCGCTTCTGCGTTAACGTGCCACGCCGGGACGCGTTGGGCCTCGCGCGTCGCGCGCATTCAGCGCGTGGCAAGCGCGCATCACCCGCCGGGCGACGTCGTATCGCGGCGCGCTTGTTCCTCGTCGGGGCCGCGATTATAGGCGCCGCCATTGGGGTGGGCCACGTTCGCGACGATCGCAGTGCTCGGGGGGTGGGAGACGGGCGATGGCGACGGCGTTCAATCGCGTGCGGTGGACCTGCGATGCCGAGGCCGGCAACGACGGCGACGGCTATCGGCCGCGCGCCGACGAGCCCTTCATGAACCCGCGCCAGGTCGAGTATTTCCGGCAGAAGCTGCTCGCGTGGAAGGATGCCATCAAGCGCGAGGCGGCGGGCACGCTGTCGCAGCTGCAGGTCGATTCGCTGCGCGAGCCCGATCTGACCGATCGGGCATCGAGCGAGACCGACTGGTCGATCGAGCTGCGGACGCGCGATCGCCAGCGCAAGCTGATCGCCAAGATCGACGCCGCGCTGCACCGCATCGAGGAGGGTGAGTACGGCTATTGCGAGGTCACCGGCGAGCCGATCAGCCTGGGCCGGCTCGAGGCGCGGCCGATCGCGACGATGACGGTCGAGGCGCAGGAGCGTCACGAACGCGCCGAAAAGGTCAGTCGCGAGGACTGACGCGCCGCCGGCGCGCTTTCGTAACGCGGACGCGGGCTTATCGTCGCCGCACGATGGGCATCGCCGATCGATCGCGGGCGTGGACATGCATGGACACCCCCGCCGCAGGCGCCCCGCCGGCGCGGACGGGCGGACCGAACGCCTGCGACAGCCGCGCGCCGCGCGCGCCTGCTGCGGCTGGGGCGGCCGAGGCGTCGAGGTGCGCGTGCGCAACCTGTCGAGGGCGGGCTGATGGCGGAGCTGCCGCTGCCGTTGCCGGACGCCGCGGTCGACGGTGGAGGTGCGCGGCATCGGCTGGCTGCCGGGCGGGTCGCGTGGCAGACCGAGGGCCGCACCGGCATCGCCTTCGACCGCCTGATCGATCCCGCCGCGCGCGATCGCCGGTCGCGGGCGGCGGCGCGACTTGGGCTTCGCTGAGCGCCGCCCCGCCTGAGGCGTCAGTGCGTCGGCGAGCACCATCTCCTCCTTGATGCGCAGCTTCTGCTTCTTCAGGTCGGCGATCGCCAGCGCGTCCGGCACCGGCCGCTGCGATCTCGGTCGGCGATGCGCGGTCGAGCGTCGCGTGCTTGGCCTCCAGCGCGAAAGGTGCGCAGTGTGCATCAGCAGTCCTCCTGCTGCGGTTGTCGGAACCGATGAGTAAACACCGACTCGGCATTGTCGCCAACCGATTTATGCGAGATTTCGATCAGCCGACGACGGGCTGCGAAGGGCGGGCATCAGGTGAACGACGGGACTGATCGCGGCGCGGCTCCACACGCTGCGCATCGAGCATCGCGACCTCGACGCGCGATCGCCGCGCTGGGCAGCGGGCGGCGACCAGCTGCAGCTCGCCCGGCTGAAGAAGCGCAAGCTGCGCCTGAAGGACGAGATCGCGCTGCTCGAGGATCGCATGGTTCCCGACATCATCGCCTGAGCGTCCTGACCGGTTGCGGGACGTTTCGCCGCATCGTTATCCGCTTGGCGAGCCAGGCGCGTCATGTCACCCTTCGCGCGACGAACAGGGGATTGAGCCGGCGCTCCACGAGCGGCTGGTCGATGCGCTCTACACCGAGGCGATGGTGCTCGCCGACGAGGCGCGCGCCTATTTCGACGAGGCGGGCGCGCCGACCGCGAGGCGCTGGCGCCGCTGCGCGCGTCGCCTTCAGCTGCGAGATCGCTGAAGGTCACGACGCGGCTGATGCACATCATCGCCTGGCTGCTGACCCAGCGCGCGGTGGAGGGGCGAGCTGCGCCCGCGCGACGCGCTCGATCCCGCGCGCCGGCTGGGCGAGCGCCGTTCCAGCGAGGACGCGGTGGTGGCGGGCAACCGCCCGGCGCGCGGCAGCTGGTCGCATCCAGCATCGATCTCCACCGCCGCGTCGCGCGGCTCGACGATGCGCTCGCCGAGCGCGCTGCCGGCGAGCCCGGTGCGCCTGCTGCAGCACCGGCTGGCGCTGGCCTTCTCGGTCTCCGTTCGCCGAGCCGCTTCCGGGCGGCGGCATATTCGCTCGCTCAACCGCGCGACCCGCTCGACGCCGGCCACCGCTCCGCACCACCGCGTCGACCGCGCCGATCCCCTGGCCCGAACCCCAGATGTCGCGCCACGCCTTCTTGGCGCTGTTCTGCCGCCGCCGAAGTTCATCGTCTTGAGGTCGCCCTGCGGCAGGTTGTCGGGATCGAGCCCGGCGGCGGTGATCGACCCGCGCAGGTAGTTGCCGTGCACCCCGGTGAAGAGGTTCGAGTAGACGATGTCGCTGGCGCGTCCTTCCACGATACCCTGCTTGTAGCCGTCGACCGCATTGGCCTCGTCGGTTGCGATGTAGGGGGAGCCGATATAGGCGAGGTCGGCTCCCACCGCCTGCGCGGCCAGCACCGCGCCGCCGGTGGCGATCGCGCCCGACAGCGCCAGCGGCCCGTCGAACCACGAGCGGCTCTCGGCGCTCAGCGCGAAGGGCGAGAGCCGCCCGGCGTGCCCGCCCGCGCCCGCCGGCGACCGCGATCAGGCCGTCGCGCCCTTCTCCACCGCCTTGCGCGCGTAGCGGTCGTCGATCACGTCGTGGAGGGTGATCCCGCCCCAGCCGTGCACCGCCTGGTTGAGGTCCTCGCGCGCGCCGAGCGAGGTGATGACGATCGGCACCTGCCACTTGGCGCACACCGCAGGTCGGTCTCCAGCCGGTCGTTCGACTTGTGGACGATCTGGTTGACCGCGAACGGCGCGGCGGGGCGGTCGGGGTGTTCGCGGTTGTGCGCGGCCAGCGCCTCCGTGATCTCGTGCAGCCACTCGTCGAGCAGCGCGCGCGGGCCGGGCGTTGAGCGCGGGAAGCTGCCGACGATCCCCGCCTTGCACTGCGCGATGACCAGCGCCGGGCAGGAGATGATGAACAGCGGCGAGCCGATGACGGGCAGGCGCAGGCGATCGAACAGCGGGGGAAGGGCCATGACGCGTTTCTGACCGCAACCGATCGGCCGCGTCAATCGACGTTTCCGGCGTCAGCCCCGCGGCATAGTCGCGCGCCTTCTCGACGTAATGCTGCGCCGACACGCAGGAAGGCGACACGTCTGGTCGTCAGCGTGCGCACCGCCCGCGCCGGGCTGCCGACGATCAGCGAGCCGGGCGGGAAGGTCTTGCCCTCGGTGACCAGCGCCCCGGCGCCGACGATGCTGTCCTCCCCGATGACGGCGCGGTTGAGCACGGTCGCGCCCATGCCGATCAGCGCGCGTCGCCGACGGTGCAGCCGTGGAGGATGGCGTGGTGCCCGATTGTGCACTCCGCGCCCACGGTGCAGGGCACGCCCGCATCGGAGTGCAGCATCGCGCCCTCCTGGATGTTGGCGCGCGCGCCGACCGCGATCGTGGTGTTGTCGGCGCGGATCACGGCACCGAACCACACGCTTGCCTCTTCGCCGAGTACGGCGTCGCCGATCATGTCGGCGCTGGGGGCGATCCAGGCGGTGGGGTGGATGGTGGGGCGCTGGCCCGCGATCTCGTATTGCGGCATGCGCGCCAGCCTCGAGTCAGGCGATGCCGAAGGTCCAGCCCTCGGTGCGGGCGATCGCTGGGGTGATCGCGGCGGGCGCCCACAAGCGCGGGTCGTGCGCGACGGTGCAGCAGCCAGGCGGCGGTGAGCAGGGCGTCGCTCTTGTGGTCGTCGATCGGGCCGCTGCCGCCGATCGGCGGGCTGCCGAGTACGGCAGAGCGCGGCGTCCAGCCGCGTGGTCGCGCATCTTGGCGCGCTGCTTGACCCGGCCGCCGGCGAGCGCGGCGAGGGTGGTGTAGATCTCGACCACCACCGATCCGCGCGGCGGCAGCGGGTCGAACGGCCACACCGGCAATCGCCCGGCGAGGCGGTGCAGCATCCGCATCCCGGTCAGGCTCGACTTGCCACCTGCGCCGCGCCGACCAGGTTCAGGTTGCTGTAGGGGTTGAGCCCGGCCGCCGCCTGCGCCCGCTCGGTGACGCGCAGCCGTCCGCGTCCCGGCTCGAACAGGTCGCCGACGCGCCCGCCGTGGCGGCGGAAGTGGCGCGCCGCCTCGGCGTGGTCGACGAAGCTGAGGCGGCGAGGTGCGGGTCGCGGCGCAGAGGCGTCGACCAGCGCCCACAGCGCCTTGGCGTCGGGCGGGCTCTCGTCCCAGCCGGAAAGAAGGCGCCGCGATCGGCGAAGGGCAGCGAGGCGCCGAGGTCGAGCCCGACCAGCGTGCCCGGCGGCAGGTCGCGCAGCCAGTCGAGCACCTCGCGCGACCAGAGCCGGTCGCACCAGCGCCGGCGCGCCCTCCGCACAGCGCCACCGCGATCCCGGCTGCCGCGGCCGACCGCGCCCGACCAGTCGATCGCGGCGAAGTGGCGGAAACGGGTCAGGGGCGATCGCCGTAAGTCCCGCCGCTGCTTCACGGTGGCGCGATCCCACCAGGCACGGGTCAGCAGCAGGCGATCGCCGCGTCCGGCGTGCCGTAGCGCACCAGCACCGCCGGCCAGCCGCGATAATGGTCGGTCTCCCAGAAGGTCGCCGGAGTCCAGCAGCACCTCCTTCTCCGCCACGGGACGTGCAGCACGAAGCTGTCAGGGACGATCGGGCGCGGGTGGTCGCCGCCAGCATCCGCCGCGCAGCTTGAGCGCGGGCTTGCCGTAGGTGGTGCCTTCCTCGACGCCGGGCAGCGCGCGCGAAGGCGACCACGGCGTCCCAGTCCCTCACGGCGCGCCGCCAGCACCGCGGCGGCTGAACCTGGCGATGTCGAAGCGGCGCGCGCCGCCGTCCTCGCCGCGGCGGACGATCACCAGCCGCGCGACGGGATCACCATGACGTACTGGCCGCGATTGCCCTGCGCGGCGTAGCTGCCGGCGGGCAGGCCCTGCGCCGGGCCGAACAGCCACAGGTCGCGCCGTAGCCGGGGCCCTCGCCGGCTGCGGGCCGCTCGGGCGTCGTCAGGCGCGCGACCCAGCCGGCGGGCAGCAGGCGCTTGCCCCTGCCACACGCCGTCCTGCAGCCAGAACTGGCCGAAGCGGGCGAGGTCGCGCGCGGTGCTCCACACCTGGCTGGAGAGGATGTAGTTGCCGCGCCAGTCGGTCTCGGCGACGGTGTGCTTCATGCCGAGCGGGGCGAACAGCGGCGTCTGGGCGTGGTAGCGGCGTCGCCCGCCGCGCGCGCAGCCGGATGGCCAGCAGGATGTCGTTGTTGGCGTAGCGGAAGCGGCGTGCCGGGCGCGCCTCCAGCGGCCACTGCGTCGCGTCCTGGTCGACCGAGCCGCCGCCGAAGTAGATCGCGTCGGTGCGGTTGCCGGCGGTGTCGCTGTGCAGGCCCGGAGGCCATGCGCAGCAGCTGGTCGGTGGTGAGCGCGGCGCGGGGATCGCCCGGCGCGCTGCCACTCCGGCACCGGCGCGCGGCGTGGGCGTCGACGCGCCGGCCTCGCGCGCCGCATGCCGATCAGCGTGCCGGCGATGCTCTTGCCGACCGACCAGGTGCGTTGGCGACGAACGGGCCCCAGCCGTCGGCGTAGCGCTCGGCGACACCGCGCCGTCGCGCAGCACGACCACGCGGTCGTGGTGTCGCGCCGCCGTAGCGCGCTCGTCGAAGGCGGCGGTCGACCGCGGCGCCAGCGCCGGGCGAGGGGCGCGGCGCGACCCCGGCGTCGCCGAGCGGCCAGGGCGCGGTCGGCGCCGCGGGCGTCGCGCGGCGGCCGTGCCGTCCGCCGGCGTCGCGGATCGCGCGCCGGATCGCGCCGATCGGCGGGGGTGCGCAGCCCGTCGCCCGCCGCCCGTGGCGATGCGCGGCGGTGGTGGCGGCGTCGCGACCAGGCGACCGTGACGTCGCGCGCGCGGTCGATCTCGCCGGTCAGCGTCGGGACGATGGCGGCATATTCGGGATAGATGCCGCGAGCTCGTCGCCTCGACCTGCGCCCGTGCGCCGGCGTTGAACAGGATGGCCAGCAGTAGCATCGCCGCCTTGTACCCGGCGGCGACGGCGCGTCGGCCGCGTAGGGGACGGGGGCGGGCGGGCGACCTGCTGCGCCGCGCCGGGACGCGGCGAGCAGCAGGAGCAGGCTAAGGCGCTTCTCACGCCGCGCTCCTCCCACCAGGCCATCCGCTCGGCAAGGCGTTTCTCGAAGCCGCGGTCGGTCGGCTCGTAAAGGTCTGCGGCCCCAGCTCGGCCGGCCAGTAGTTGGCGCCGTGAACCCACCTTCCGCGTCGTGGTCGTAGGCGTAGCCGCGCCGTAGCCGATCTCGCGCATCAGCTTGGTCGGCGCGTTGAGGATGATCTTGGGCGGCATCAGGCGAGCCGGTCTCCTTGGCCGAGCGCCACGCCGCCTTCTGCGCCTTGTAGACCGCGTTCGATTTGGGTGCGCAGGCGAGGTAGATCGCGGCCTCGGCCAGCGCCAGCTCGCCCTCGGGCGTGCCGAGGAACTGGTAAGCGTCCTTGGCGGCGTTGGCGACGACCAGCGCCTGCGGGTCGGCGAGCCCGATGTCCTCCACCGCGGCGCGCACCAGGCGGCGCAGGAGGTAGAGCGGCTCCTCGCCCGCGGTCAGCATCCGCGCGAGATAGTAGAGCGCCGCCTGCGGGATCGGAGCCGCGGATCGACTTGTGGAGCGCGAGATGAGGTTGTAATGCCCCTCGCGGTCCTTGTCGTAGACCGGCGACGCGGCGCTGGCAGGAAGGCGCGAGAGGCCGGCGCGTCGAGCGGTTCGGGCAGGTCGACCGCCAGAGCGTCTCGCCTGGTTGAGCGAGGAAGCGGCCGTCGCCGTCGGCGCCGCTGCGCGACCAGCGCCTCGCGCGCGGCCGCGTCGAGCGGCAGCGGCGGCCCTCAGCGCCTCGGCGCGCTCCAGCAGCTTGCTCCAGCGCGGCGCGTCCAGCGCGCGGATCAGCACCAGCACCTGCGCGCGGCTGAGCAGAGCGGCGTTAAGCTCGAAGGAAGGGTTCTCGGTTGTGGCGCCGATCAACGTGACGGTGCCGTCCTCCATCACCGGCAGGAAGGCGTCGAGCTGCGCCCGGTTGAAGCGATGGATCTCGTCGACGAAGAGCAGCGTGCGATGGCCGGCGCGGGCGGCGGTGCGCGCTTCGGCGAAGGCTGTCTTCAGGTCGGCGACACCGGAGAAGACGGCGCTGATAGCAACGAAGCGCAGGTCGACCTCGCGGGCGAGCAGCCGCGCCACCGTGGTCTTGCCGGTGCCGGGCGGCCCCACAGGATCATCGAGGACAGCGCCCGCCGCGACCATGCGGCCGATCGCGCCGTCCGGCCCGGTCAGGTGCTCCTGCCCGACCACCTCGCCGAGCGCGGTCGGGCGCAGGCGGTCGGCGAGCGGGGCGTTCTCGGCGGGGGCTTCGGCGGGGATGGACCGGGTCGAGCTCCCGGCGAAGAGGTCGGCCATCGCGGCAAGATAGCGGCGGGGCCGGAAGTTTGCGAAGGTGTGGGCGCAGAACGGGCTTGACCCGAACTCACATAAGATATATCTTGACCAAAAAGCGCCGGATATATCTTGAGACATCATTCGTCATGGCAGATGGAGTTCGATGATGTTTCGATTTTCCATGATATATCGGCACATCGCGATACCAGCGCGGCGGGGCGGGCGATGGGCTGGGCGCCGCGGGGCGGCGGGCGGGGCGAGTTCGACGTGGAGCGCTTCTTCCACTGGGTGGAGCGGCTGAACGCGGGCGGCGGGCGGGCGGCGGCGGCGGCGCGGCGCGGATGTTCGACGGCGGCGAGCTGCGGCTCGTGCTGCTGAAGCTGATCGCGACGAGCCGCGCCACGGCTACGACCTGATCCGCGCGATCGAGGAGATGACCGGCGGCGCCTACGCGCCCAGCCCCGGCGTGGTCTATCCGACGCTGACGATGCTGGACGAGATGGGGCCTGATCGAGGAGCAGGCGAGCGAGGGCGCAAGAAGCGCTTCGCCGCGACCGAGGCGGGCGCGCGCATCTGGCCGAAAGCGCCGACGAGGTGGACGCGCTGATCGCGCGGCTGCCGAGCTGGGCGAGCATCGCGCGAGCGCGCCGACGGCGCGCCGTCCGCCGCGCGATGGGCAATCTGCGCATGGCGCGTGCTGAAGCCGGCTGGCGCGGGCGAGCTGGGCGATGACGCTGCACGAGATCGCCGCGCTGATCGACGAGGTCGCGCAGAAGATCGAGCGGCTGAAGTGAGCGTCTCGGTCGCCCGCGTGCCGACCGCTCGGCGAGCCGCTACCTCCAGCAGCTCGCCAAGCACTGGTGGAGCCACAAGATGACGGTGTGACGTTCACGCCCGAGAGCGGACGATCGATTTTCCCGACGGGCGCAGCGGCTGGCGATGCGCGCCGACAGCGAGACGCTGGACCTGGTGCTGACCGTGCCGGACGGCGGGACGCGGCGCGGATGCGGCAGGTGGTGGAGGAGCCACCTCGACCGCTTCGCCTTCGCGAGGCGCCGCTGACGTTCGAGTGGCGTTCGACCGTTCCCCACGCTTTCGGCGGCAGCGACCCATGGCCGAGATCCATTTGGAGGGCCTATCCCAGCGCGCGGAGGGAGGTTTGGCGGGACGAGACGCGGAAGGGTCATCTCGGTACGCCGACCAGCTCGCGGTACGCCGCCAGCATCGCGGCGTTGGCGGCGTCCCAGCGATAGCGCCCGCCGCGCTCGCGTGTGGCGGCCTCGCCCATCGCGCTCGCGCAGGGCGGATCGGTGACGATGCGGGCGATCGCATCGGCGTAGGCGGCGATGTCGCGCGGGGGGACGAGGAAGCCGGTCACGCCTTCCTCGATCAGGTCCACTGCGCCGGTGGCGCGCGCGCCACCACGGGCACGCCCGCCGCCATCGCCTCCAGCGTCACGTTGCCGAAGGTCTCGGTGACCGACGGGTTGAAGAACACGTCCATCGCCGCGCCCGCGCGGCCGAGGTCGGCGCCCGACTGGAAGCCGGTGAACACGGCATCGGGCACCTGGTCGGCGAACCAGTCGCGCGCCGGGCCCTCGCCGATCGCGAGGACGCGGTGCGGCACGCCGCGGCGGCGTAGCTCGCCGATGACGTCGGCGAATACGTCGAGCCCCTTTTCCTTCACCAGCCGGCCGAGGAAGCCGACCGCCATCTCTCGTCGTCGGCGATGCCCAGCGCGCGCGCCAGCCGAGGTCGCGCCGCGTCGGGGGCGGAAGCGGTCGTAATCGATCCCGCGCGACCAGATGCCGACCGGCGTCGTCACGCCCCAGCCGCGCAGCAGCGTCGCCATGCCGGGCGTCGGCACCATCACCCGGTCGACGCGGTTGTAGAAGCGGGCGAGCAGCGCGATCAGCCAGCGGCTCCAGCCAGCCAGGTGGTATAGCGCGGTAGGTCTCGAACCGGGTGTGGAGCGAGGCGACCGCGCGGGACGCCCCGCGCCGCGCCCAGTCGACCGCGGCGTGACCCAGCAGTTCGGGCGCGGACAGGTGGACGAGGTTGGGGGCGAACGCCTCCAGGTCGCGCGCGTCACGCGGCAGCCCGCGCGCGATGCGGTACTCGCCGCGCTCCCCGGAAAGGCGATCGCGGGCACGCTGACGAGGTCGCCGGTCGGGGCGAACGCGGGCTTCGCACGTCGGCGAGTAGACCCGCACCTTCGACCCCGCGCCAGCAGCGAGCCGACCAGCCGGTTCAGCGCCTGGTTGGCGCCGTCGCGCGTGTAGTTGTAGTTGCCGCTGAACAGCGCGATGCGGAGTTCGGTCGGCGGCATGGGCGGGCTGTCGCGGGCGCCGCGCAAAGGCAAATGGCGCCGATGCCCGCGTGTTTTCCTGCCAAGACGGTCCGCGACCGGCGCGCGCGCGTTGATGAAGCAGGGTCGAAAAGGGCGCCGATGACCGATCTCTCGACGTTCCCGATCACCCGCCGCTGGCCGGCCCGGCATCCCGACCGCATCCAGCTCTACTCGCTCAACACGCCCAACGGGGTGAAGGCCGGGATCATGCTGGAGGAGACCGGGCTGCCGTACGAGGCGCACCTCGTCGACATCGGCGGACGAGAGCCACACGCCGGAGTTCCTGTCGCTCAATCCCAACGGCAAGATCCCGGCGCTGCTCGACCCCAACGGGCCGGAGGGACGGCCGCTGGCGCTGTTCGAGAGCGGGGCGATCCTGATCTACCTCGCCGACAAGAGCGGCAAGCTTCCTCGATCCCGCGCAGCGCTGGGAGACGATCGCCTGGCTGATGTGGCAGATGGGCGGGCTCGGCCCGATGTTCGGGCAGGTCGGCTTCTTCCACCGCTACGCCGGCAAGGAGTGGCCCGACAAGCGCCCGCTGGAGCGCTACGTCGGCGAGGCGAAGCGGCTGCTCGGCGTGCTGGAGCGGCGGCTGGAGGGCGCGACTGGATCATGGGCGATTACTCGATCGCCGACGTCGCGACGCTGGGCTGGGTGCGCAACCTCGTCATCGACCGGCTACAATGCGCGGCGCTCGTCGGCTTCGACCGCTTCGAGAACGTCGGCGCCTGGCTGGAGCGCGGCCTCGCGCGACCGGCGGTGCAGCGCGGGCTGAAGGTGACGGCGAAGGGTGACGCTGCTCCGGCTCCGGCCTGTGAGGGAGGGCTGGGGAGGGAACGCGGCGAAGGTCTCGCGAGGGTGAGGGTCGACCCCCTCCCTGGAAGGAGGGAGGAAGAGTCAGCGCGTGCCGCTCATGGCGCCGCCCATCGCGGGCGCTCGCCGGCGACCGCCATCGTGCTCGCGGTCACGTTGCTCGCCGGGCTTGGCGGCGATGCGCACCGCGCTCGCGCCTTCATGCCGGGAAGCGCGGCCACATGCCCTGCGCCAGCGCGCTGCGCTGGACGACTTCGGGCGGCCGGCCTGGCCTCGTACATCCAGTAGTTGCGCAGCACCGTGGTGACGTAGCCGCGCGTCTCCCAATAGGGGATGCTCTCGATGTAGAGCAGCGGATCGCCGCCGTCGCGGACGATCGCGTTCCACTCGCCGACCGGCTTGGGCCCGGCGTTGTAGGCGGCGATCACCTTGGGCAGCAGCCCGCCGGGTCAGCCCCATGTCGCGCAGCCGCTCCAGGTGGCGCTGGCCGACGTCCATGTTGGTGGAGGGGCGGGTCAGGCGCCTTGGCGATGGTGACGCCGCGCTCGCGCGCGAAGTCGGTCGCGGCGGCCGGCATGATCTGCATGAGGCCGTAGGCGCCGGCCGGGCTCTGAGATCACCTTGTTGCGGAAGCCGCTCTCCTGCAGCGTGTGGGCGTAGACCAGCGCCTTGTCGACGCGCCAGCCGCTGTCGGGCGTCCAGTTGGGCGTCGGGATAGCGCGCCTCGGCGGTGGCGGTGACGCCCTGCGGGCAGTTGTGCGCCAGCCACACCACGCTGGCGGGCAGGTCGAGCGCTCGGTCAGGCGCACCAGGCTGGCGAACTCGGCCGGGCTGCCGATGCGCGCCTGCTGGCGGATGACCTGGTCGGCCAGCTCTCCTCGCCGATCTCCGACCAGCGCGGCGGCGACGCGCACGTTGGGGCGCTTCTCCAGCGCGCCCAGTCGGCGGTGACCAGCTCCGGCTGGGTGCCGGTCGGTGGCGAGGCCCAGCGCCTGGCGGGCGAGCTGGCCGTAGAAGGTCTCGCCGATACTGCGCCGCGTTCTTGAGCCGCGCCTCGATCCGGTCGGGCGGCCGCAGGCCATGTCGGCGCGCGCCGCCCAGTAGAGCCCGGCGGCGCGCAGGTCGGTGTCGTCGGTGGCGCGCGCGGCGACGCCCTCGAAGCCGTCGGCGGCGCGCGCAGTCGGCGCGGCGCCACGCCGGCGAGCGCGCCGGTCCAGCGCCCTGGATCGCCCAGTCGCCGGGGCCCCGCGCCGCGCGCTTGCGGCCGAGCGCGCGCGCGTTGGCGTCGTCGCCGGTCAGGAAGTAGATCCAGGCGACGCGCGCCTGCCACTCGGTCTGCGCCTCCGGGCGTCAGCCGCCGGTCGCGTCGAGCAGCGCCTGCGCCTCGCGCGGCGAGGTCGGCCTTGACCAGCGGCTGCATGCGGCGCGAGGTCGGCGGCGACCGCGTCGCTGCTTCACCGCCTTGGCGCGGATGCGCGCGGCGCGCCGTCCTGCCAGATCAGCCGCTGCGCGGTCGGCAGCGGGGCAGGTCGGTCGCGCCGCGCGCCTGCGCCAGGCGGGCGCGCGGCGGCCTGCGGCAGCTCGGGCGCCTCGGTGAGCAGCTTGACCAGCGGCTCCAGCTCGACGCGGGGCGCCCTTGGCGGTGTAGAGCTCGGCGCGGGCGAAGGCGTGGAGCGGGCCGGGCTGCATCGCGTCGAGCGCGAGCTGCGCGTCCTGCCAGCGCTGCCTCGCGGATGGCGGCGAAGACCTGGGCGTAGCCGGCGCGCTGCTCGGCGGTGAGCTGCTTGGGGATGCCGGCGGTCTTGCTCGACGCGGCGGGCGCGGGCTCGGCGTAGGCGGCGGCGGGGAGGGCGAGCGCGGCGGCAGCGGCCAGGAATACGAACTTCACTTGGCCAGGCCCCCTACCAGCATCTGCAAGTCCCTCCACGCGTCGGCCTTCAGCTGCGGCCGATCGATGAGCGATCGGGGATGCCAGCTGGTGACCACCTCCGTCGCCTTTCCGCCCTTATGGTTAAGCGGGCGTAAACGCCCACGCTCCGCCGCGCGTCCGTCCCGCCAGAGCGCACGGCTCGCCGCATTGCCCAGCGCGAGCACGCGCTTGGGGCCGACCAGCGCGACGTGGTGGCGGGCGATGTCGTGCAGCTGCGCCTCGGTCTCGCGCGGCATGCGACCGGCGATGGGGCGCCGGCAGCATACCGCGGCGAGGTGGACCTCGCGCGCGCGGCCGATCGCGGCGAGCATCCGGTCGAACAGCCCGCGCGGCCCCAGCAGCAGGCACTCGCGGTCGTCCGCCTCGGGGCAGTCGACCAGCACCATCAGGTCGCGGTGGCCGGGCCGCTGGCGGCGACCAGCGCGCCGCCAGCCCGCTCGGCGCGCGCCTCGCCGGTGCGCCAGGTGAGGAACGCCTCGAGCGTGGCGGGCAGCGCCGCGCGCCGGCGCATCGGCGGACGGGCCGCTCGGCGACCGGCGCGCGGTCTCGACCGGCGCGCGAGCCAGTCGCGCGCCTGATCCTCCACCAGCACGTCGACGCCGGCGTCGCGCCACCATTCCAGCGCGCTCGCCGCCAGCCGCCGCCAGTCGTGATTCTGGTCCGCCCCCAGGTTTGCCCCTAGGAACGGCGGTTGACGCGCGGTCAATTCGCCTGAAGGCCGAAGGCGGCGGGTGCGGCGCGCGCCGGTTCCATGCGCGGGGTTGAGACGAATGAGCGAACGCGAGTCGATGCCCTACGACGTGGTGATCGTCGGCGCGGGCCCGGCGGGCTGGCGGCGGCGATCCGGCTGAAGCAGGTCGCGGCGGCGACGGGGCGAGCTCGTCGTGTGCGTGCTGGAGAAGGGGTCGGAGGTCGGCGCCCACATCCTGTCGGGCGCGGTGATCGACCCGCAGGCGCTGGACGAGCTGCTGCCCGACTGGCGCGAGGACGGCTGCCCGCTGGCCGAGGTGCCGGTGACCGAGAACCAGTTCACTGGGTGCTGACCAAGAAGGGCAAGTCAGCCTGCCCCACCTGTGGACCCCGCCGTTCCTCCACAACAAGGGCACCTTACCGGTCTCGCTCGGCAACCTGTGCCGCTGGCTCGCCGGCAAGGCGGAGGAGCTGGGCGTCGAGATCTTCCCGGCTTCGCTGCGGCCGAGGTGCTGTTCGACGACAGCGGACGGGTGAAGGGCGTCGCGACCGGCGACATGGGCGTGGCGCGCGACGGCACCCACAAGGGCGACTATCAGCCTGGGCTGGAGCTGCACGCCAAGTACACCTTCTTCTCCGAGGGGTGCCGCGGGCATCTGACCAAGGAGCTGATCCGGCTGTTCGACCTTGCCAAGGACAGCCAGCCGCAGGTCTACGGCCTCGGCGTCAAGGAGCTGTGGGACATCGATCCCGCGCAAGCACCAGCCGGGGCCGCGTGATCCACACCCAGGGCTGGCCGCTCGACGACGACCAACGGCGGCGGCTGGCTCTACCACCAGACAACCAGGTGAGCATCGGCTTCGTGACCTGGCTCAGCTACACCAACCCGTACCTCTCGCCCTTCCACGAGATGCAGCGCTACAAGACCCACCCGGCGATCGCCGAGATCCTGAAGGGCGGCAAGCGCATCGGCTACGGCGCGCGCGCGATCATGGAGGGCGGCTGGCAATCGGTGCCCAAGCTCGTCTTCCCGGGCGGCGCGCTGATCGGAGACTCGGCGGGCTTCGTGAACGTGCCGCGCATCAAGGGCACGCACAACGCGATGAAGACGGGATGATGGCGGCGGAGCCATCGCGGTCGCGCGATCGTCTCGCAGCGCGAGCCACGACGAGCTCGCCGCCTATCCGGCCGGCTTCGAGCGCTCTGGGCCAGAAGGAGCTGTCGATCGTCCGTGCGCAACGTCGTGCCGCTGGTCGAAGTTCGGCGACCTGGGTCGGGCATCGGGGCATCGACATGTGGATGGAGCATTTCGGGGGCTCAACGTCGGCTGTTCGATCACGATGAAGCACCATCCCGACCACGAGCAGCTGTGGCGCAAGGACCTGGTCCAGCCGATCGTCTATCCCAAGCCCGACGGCACGCTGACCTTCGACCGCCTGTCGTCGGTGTTCCTGTCGAACACCAACCACGAGGAGGACCAGCCAGTCCACCTCACGCTGCGCGATCCCGACATCCCGGTCGCAGAAGACCTGCCGATGTACGACGGGCCGTCGCAGCGCTACTGCCCGGCCGGCGTCTACGAGTGGGTGGAGGACGGGCGACCCCAAGTTCGTGATCAACGCGCAGAACTGCGTCCACTGCAAGACCTGCGACATCAAGGACCCCAACCAGAACATCAACTGGGTCCGGCTCGCCGCGCGCAGCTGCTGGTGGCGACGGGCGAGCGCGAGCGGCTGGGCGCGGTGCTGGTCGGCGACGCGACCCGCGGATCGCCGCCTTCCGCGCCGCGCCCGCGGGCGTGGTCGCCGAGCTCGGCGTCGGCGCCTCGCCCGGCTGTTCTCGCGCGTCGCCGCCGACCTCGCGGGCGGCGATCCGGGCCGCTGTTGATCGCGCTGCGCGGGCGCCTGGTCGCCGATCCCGGCAACGACGCGCCCGCCTGCTGCTGGCCGAGCAGCTCGCCCGCCGCGGCGCGGCGGCGCGCGCGCTGGCCGTGCTGGACGCGATGCCGTGCCCGCGCGTCCCCTTCGCCGACCTGGCGCGCGGCGCGCGGCGTCGACGCGCTCGCCGCCGACGGCGCGGGACGGCGAGGCGCTGCTGCTCGCGCGCCGCCTCGCCGCGCGCGCGACGCGACGGTCGCCGACGCGCAGAAGCTGGGCGAGCTGCTCGCCGCGAGCGGGCAGCGAGCGCGCCGCCGCCGCCGCCTTCGCCGCGGGTGATCGCCGCGGCGCGCCGGGCTGGGCCGAGTATCTCCAATACGGTGGCGCGCTGGAGCGCGCCGGCGAGTGGGACACGGGGAAGGCGGCGCTGGAGAAGGCCGTGGCGCTCGCCCCCGACGAGCCGCTCGCGCTCAACTATCTCGGCTACGCGCAGGTCGAGCGCGGCGAGAACCTGGCGCCGCGCAGGCGCTGCTGGAGCGCCGGCCAGGCTGCGTCCGCGACGCGGCGATCGCGGACTCGCTCGGCTGGGCCTATTTCCGTCGCGGCGAGACCGCGCGCGCGCTGCCGCTGCTGGAGCGCGCCGCCGCGGGCGATCCCGACAATGCCGTCATCGGCGAGCATCTGGGCGACGCCTACTGGCAGGCCGGCCGCCGCTACGAGGCGCGCTACGCCTGGCGCGCGGCGGCGTGGTGGCGGAGACCCGGCCGAGGCGGCGCGCTCGCCGCCAAGATCGACCACGGGCCGACCGGCCGCCCGTGATCGATCGAAGCGCGCGCCGGCCAAGCTCAACCTGGCCCTCCACGTCCGCCGCCGCCGCCCGGACGGCTACCACGACATCGAGACGCTGTTCGCCTTCTGCGCACGGACGGCGACGTGGTGCGGGGTGGCGGAGGGGAGCGGACCGTTCGCGGTTCGCCATCGACCGGCCCGTTCGCGCGGCGACTCCGTCCCTGGGAGGGGACGCAGTCCGGGCTCCGCCGTCGCGGGGCGACAACCTGGTGACGCCGCGGCGACCGAGTTCCGCGCGCGGCGTTCGCGATCCCGGCCGCCCACACCATCATTCTCGAGAAGAACCTCCCGGTCGCCTCCGGATCGGCGGCGGCTCGGCCGACGCCGCCGCGACGCTGCGCGCGCTCGCCCGGCTGCACGGCGTGGCGCTCGACGATCCGCGCCCGTCGGCCTCGCCGCCGACGCTCGGCGCCGACGTGCCCGCCTGCCTGCTCGGCCGCACCGCCTTCGGCACCGGCCGCGGCGACGCGCTGGTGCCGGTCGCGGGGGTGAGCGGCACGCCCGTGCTCCTCGCCAACCCGCGCGTCGCCGTTTCTCGACCGCGGCGGTGTTCGCCGCCTGGGACGGCGTCGACCGCGGCGCGCTCGATCCGCCAGGCTGGCGCGCCGGTCGCAACGACCGAACCGCCCGCCCGCGCGCTCGCCCCCGCGATCGGCGACGTGCTCGCCGCGCTGGAGGCGCAGCCCGGCGCCCTCGCGCGCATGTCGGCTCCGGCGCGACCTGCTTCGCGCTGTTCGACCGTCCCGCCGCGCGCGACGCGCGCCGCCGCGCTGGCCCGCGCGGCTGGTGGCTCGCTGCCGAGCACGCTCGCGTGATCCGCGTGGCGCGCCGACGGCGTGGTCACCGTGTCGCTCGACCGCCCGGCGCGCGCAACGCGATCACCGCCGCCGGCTGGCGCGATCTCGCCGCGGCGGCGCGAGGCCGCGACGCGCGGCTGCTGGTCGTGCGCTCGCCGACCGAGCGTGTTCTCCGCCGGCGCCGACCTCGCCGAACTCGCCCGCCTCGCCGATCATCCGGGCGAGCGGCGCCGTTCCGCGCGGGGATGCGCCGCGCCATCGACGCGTCGCCGCGCTGCCTGTCCCACGCTCGCGCTGGTGGAGGGCGGGTGCCACGGCGCGGCGGTCGCGCTGGCGCTCGCCTGCGACCTGATCGTCGCGACGCCGAGGCGCGCTTCGCCGTGCCGCCGGCGCGGCTCGGCATCGCCTACCCGGCCGAGGACGTCGCGCGGCTGGCGGCGCGGTGGGGCAGGGGCGCGGCGCGGCTGCTGTTCACCGGCGAGACGATCGACGCCGCGGAGGCGCTGCGGCTGCGCCTGGTCGACGTGGTGACCGAGCATCCCGGACGGCATCGTGGAGGCGCTCGCGGCCGCCGACCCGGCGGCGCAGCGCCACGCTCAAGGCGATGCTGCGCGACCCGCCGATCCCGCACGCCGCCGCCTTCGAGGACAGCGCCGCCAGCCCGCCTTTCGCGCCGCCTACCGCCCGCTGGCGGCCGCTAGAAAAATGTATGTTCCGCTCTTGTTCCGCGGAACAAAGGCGATACATGGTGCTTCCAACACGTTGCTACCCGTGCGTGGTTGCTCTAGCGAGAGGGACGAACAATGGCCGCCAATCTCAAGGTGATCGATACCGGCATGGCAACTGCGACGACGACGGACCGGCAGAAGGCGCTCGACGCCGCCCTCGCGCAGATCGATCGCGCCTTCGGCAAGGGCTCGGCGATGAAGCTCGGCCAGAAGGAGGCGATGCAGGTCGAGGCGATCTCGACGGGCAGCCTCGGGCTCGACATCGCGCTCGGTGTCGGCGGCCTGCCGCGCGGCCGCGTGATCGAGGTCTACGGCCCGGAGAGCTCGGGCAAGACCACGCTTGCGCTCCACACCATCGCCGAGGCCCAGAAGAAGGGCGGCGTCTGCGCCTTCGTCGACGCGGAGCACGCGCTCGACCCGGTCTACGCGCGCAAGCTCGGCGTCAACCTCGACGACCTCCTGATCTCGCAGCCCGACACCGGCGAGCAGGCCTTGGAGATCACCGACACGCTGGTGCGCTCGGGCGCGATCGACGTGCTCGTCGTCGACTCGGTTGCGGCGCTGACGCCGCGCGCCGAGATCGAGGGCGAGATGGGCGACAGCCAGCCCGGCCTGCAGGCGCGCCTGATGAGCCAGGCGCTGCGCAAGCTCACCGGCTCGATCTCGCGCTCGAACTGCATGGTCATCTTCATCAACCAGATCCGCATGAAGATCGGCGTGATGTACGGCAGCCCGGAGACCACCACGGGCGGCAACGCGCTGAAGTTCTACGCCTCGGTGCGCCTCGACATCCGCCGCACCGGGCAGATCAAGGACCGCGACGACATCATCGGCAACGCAGACCCGCGTCAAGGTCGTCAAGAACAAGGTCGCGCCGCCGTTCAAGCAGGTCGAGTTCGACATCATGTTCGGCGAGGGCGTCTCGAAGGTCGGCGAGTTGATCGACCTCGGCGTCAAGGCCGGCATCGTCGAGAAGTCGGGCGCCTGGTTCTCCTACGACAGCCAGCGCCTCGGCCAGGGACGCGAGAACGCCAAGACCTTCCTCAAGGAGAATGGGGAACTCACCGAGCGGCTGGAGCGCGCCATCCGGCAGCGCACCGAGCAGGTCGCCGAGGAGATGATGACCGGTCCCGATGCCGAGGACGACCTCTGATCGGCAAATGATTTGAGCGGCGCTGATCACGCCGCTCCCGCTGGGAGGGGCGCCGGCGACGGCGCGCCCTTCATCGTTGGGACCAGCGGTCGCGCACGGTGGTCTTCGCGATCTTCCCGCACGAGTGCGAAGATTGGTGCGACCTGGTCGGTCGACCGGGTTGCGGCGATGACCGATGCGACCGCGTGGCAGGGGCAGGTCGGCGATACCTGGGCGGAGAGTGGCGCCGCACCGATCGCAGCTTCGCCGCGCTCGACCCGCAGCTCCACGCCGCGATCGCCGCTGCCGCGCCCGACGCGCGCACGATCGTCGACCTCGGAGCGGCGCCGGCGCGACCAGCCTCGCCGTCGCCGCGGCGCGACCGGCGGCGCAGGTCACCGGCATCGATCTCTCCGCGCGCTGGTCGCGGTCGCGCGCGCCCGCGCGCGGCGGATCGAGCCAACGTCGCCTTTCGCGTCGGCGACGCCGCCACCGGCGCGGCGGCGATGGCGCCGGTCGACCTCTACGTCTCGCGCCACGGCGTCATGTTCTTCCCCGATCCGGTCGCCGCCTTCGCCCACCTGCACGAGAGCGCGGCGCCGGGGGGCGCGCTGGTCTTCTCCTGCTTCGCCGCGCGCGAGGAGAATGCGTGGATCGGCGCGCTGGGCGAGGTGCTGGGGGGGCTGCCGCCGCTGGTGCCGGGCGCCCCGGTCCCGTTCGCCTTCGCCGACCCCGACCACGTCCGCGCGGCCTCACCGCGGAGGCGGCTGGCGCGACGCCGCGCCCACCCGCGTCGCTTCCGCTACCTCGTCGGGCGGGCGGGGACCCGGTCGCCGACGCGCGCTCCTTCTGCCGCCGCATCGGCCCGGCCGCGCCGCTGCATCCGCGCCGCCGCCGCGCCGAGCGCGCCGCGCTGGAGGAGCGCCTCGCCGCCATGCTGCGCGACCGTGTCGCCGATGGAACGATCGACTTCGCCGCCACCGCGTGGCTATGGTCGGCGCGCGCCTGACCGCGACGGGGAGCCACGTGACCATCATCGTCCACCATCTCGAGAACTCGCGCTCGCAGCGCGTGCTGTGGCTGCTGGAGGAGCTCGGCCTCGACTATGAGGTGCGCCGCTACGAGCGCGACAAGGCGACCATGCTCGCCCCGCCCGAGCTGACGCAGGTCCACCCGCTCGGCAAGTCGCCGGTGATCGAGGACACCGACGACGGCAGCCGCGTCGTCGCGGAGACCGGGGCGATCGTCGAGTATCTCGTCGACAAGGCCGACGGCGGCTCGGCGCGCCCGCCAACCGCGAGGACGCGCTGCGCTATCGCTTCTGGCTCCACTATGCCGAGGGCTCGCTGATGCCGCCGCTGTTCACCACGCTGGTGCTCGCCGCGTGCCCTGCTCGGCGGGCGCGCGCAGAAGCGCTTCCGCCCGATGATCGACCGCCACCTCGACTACGTCGAGGGCGAGCTCGACCAGCGCCCGTTCTTCGCCGGCGACGAGCTTTCACCGCCGCCGACGTGATGATGAGCTTCCGCTGGAGGGCCGCCGCGCCCGCGCCGGCCTGACGTGACCCGCCCGCGACGCTCGGCTGGCTCGATCGCATCCACCAGCGCCCCGCCTACGAGGCCGCGCTCGGCCGCGGCGGCCCCTACGCCTACTCGGCTGAGCGCGCGGCGGGTCTGAAGCTGTCCTTCGTCCACCGCCGGGCCGTGCCCGCTCGGCGCGGCGGGGCGCGCGATCGCGGGCCGGCTCGCGCGGGTCGAGCCCGCCCTCCCACTTGGCGACCACGCTCGCCGCCACCGCGTTGCCGATCACGTTGGTGGCGGTGCGGCCCATGTCGAGGAAATGGTCGATGGCGAGAATCAGCAGCAGCCCCGCCTCGGGCAGGTTGAACATCGGCAGCGTCGCGGCGATCACGACCAGGCTGGCGCGCGGCACGCCGGCCATGCCCTTCGAGGTCACCATGAGCAGGAGCAGCATGGTGATCTGCTGCCCAGGCTGAGGTCGATGCCATAGGCCTGCGCGATGAAGATCGACGCGAAGGTCATGTAGATCATCGACCCGTCCAAATTGAACGAATAGCCGAGCGGCAGCACGAAGCTGGCCACGCGCGGCGGCACGCCGAACCGATCCAGTGCCTCCAGCGTGCGCGGATAGGCCGCCGCCTCCGACGAGGCGGTGGTGAAGGCGAGCATCAGCGGCGCGCGGATGTAGCCGACCAGCTCCCCATGCGCCGCCCGAGGACGATGGCGAAGCCGGCGCCGAGCAGCACCGCCCACAGCACGGCCAGCCCGACGTAGAAGAGCCCATGAACCAGGCGAGGTTGCCGATCACCGCCAGCCCCTGCTCCGCCAGCGCCGCGGCGACGCGGCGAACACCGCGAGCGGCGCGACCCGCATGACATAGTCGGTGATCTGCAGCATCACCTGCACCAGCGCCTCGACCGCGCGCACCAGCGGGCTGGCGACGTCGCCCACCGCGGTGATCGCCACGCCGAAGAAGATCGAGAACACCACGATCTGCAGGATCTCGTTGTTCGCCATCGCGTCGATCATCGAGGTCGGGACGATGGCTGATGAAGTCCTTCAGGTTGAAGGCGGCCTGCTCGACCCCGCTGCTGTCCCCGGCGGGCGGCACCAGGCTCGGCACGCCGAGGCCCGCGCCAGGCTCGGAACGGTTGACCAGGATCAGCCGAGCGTCAGCGAGACCAGGCTGGCGCCGACGAACCAGCCCAGGCTGCGCGCGCCCCACCCGCCCAGCGCGGCGGTGTCGCCCATATGCGCGATGCCGACCACGAGCGTGGAGAAGACGAGCGGCGCGATGATCATCTTGATCAGCCGCAGGAACAGCGTGGTGACGATCGAGAGATAGCCCGCGACGGCACCAGCAGCGCGGGCCGCGGGTGGTCGGCGCGATCCAGCCCCCGCCCGCCATCGCATCGCGCAGCCCCGGCGCGGCGGCGTTGAGCCCCAGCCCAGCACCAGGCCGGCGACCAGCGCGATGCCGATCCAGTAGGTCAGCCGATTGGCCATGTACGCTCCCGTGTCACAGGTGCGCGAGCGAAGGGGATTGTGGCGCGCCGGTCAAGCACCGTAACAGCCGACACCATGCCGACCCGCCGCACCCTGCTCGCCGCCGCCGCCATCGCGCCGTTCGCCGCCGCCGTCGTGCGCGCGGCCGAGCCGGACCTCGCCGGCGCTCTCGCCGACATGACCGACGGCGCCAAGCCGATCGACGCCGCCGAGCGGGCGGGCGGCTCGCCCGGGCGCAGGCGCTGATGCGGGCGAACGGCATCGGCGCGGTGCTGGTCGAGCCGGGGTCGAGCCTGGTCTACTTCACCGGCGTGCGCTGGGGCCGCAGCGAGCGGCTGACCGCGGCGGTGATCCCGGCGGAGGGGCAGCCGTGCATCGTCACCCCTTCTTCGAGGAGCCCTCGGTGCGCGAGACGCTCGCCGTGCCGGCGAGGTGCGGGTGTGGCAGGAGGATCAGGACCCGCTGGCGATCGTCGCCGGCTTCCTGCGCGACCGCCGCCTGCCGCACGGCCGATCGGGATCGAGGAGACGGCGCGCTTCTTCGTGTTCGACGGGCTGCGCCGCAACCTGCCCGAGGCGCGGCTGGTCAGCGCCAACCCGGTGGTGCGCGGCTGTCGCATGGTGAAGACCGCGGCCGAGCTGGCGCTGATGCAGACCGCCACCGACGTGACGATCGCCGCCTATCGCTTCGTCCACCCGCGGGTGGAGGCGGGGATGACCGGGCGCGAGATCGGCGCGCTGATGGACGCGGCGACGCGCAAGCTGGGCGGCGATCCGGAGTTCTCGCTGGCGCTGGTGGGGGAGGCGTCGGCCTACCCGCACGGCTCCAAGCAGGTGCACCGCGTCGGCGACGGGCAGGTCGTGCTGATGGACTGCGGCTGCACGGTGCAGGGCTACCAGTCCGACGTGTCGCGCACCTGGGTCCACGGCCGGCCGACGCGCGAGCAGGCGCGGGTGTGGGACACGGTGGCGCAGGGCCAGCAGCTCGCCTTCCGCACCGCGCGGCTCGGCGTGGCGGCGGGCGCGGTCGATGATGCGGTGCGCCGCTTCTACGCCGCGCGCGGGTTCGGCCCCGACTACAAGCTGCCCGGCCTGTCGCACCGCACCGGCCACGGCATCGGGATGGACGGGCACGAGCCGGTCAACCTGGTGCGCGGCGAGGCGACGAAGCTGGCGCCCGGCATGTGCTTCTCCGACGAGCCGGGGCTCTACCTGCCGGGCAAGTTCGGGGTGCGGCTGGAGGACTGCTTCACATGACCGCGAGCGGGCCGAAGTGGTTCTCGACCCCGCCGGTGTCGCTGGAGCGGCCGGTCTGATCCGCAACCGTCGGCCATCGGCGATAGGGCCGCGTGAAGCCTTTCACCTGATAGTGCACGACGCTCTTTGCCGGGTTTCTTGGTGAGCAGGCGGCGCCGTCGTCTTATCGTGATACGTCCGAGCGACGGCGCGAACGTCGGATCGTTGCCAGAAACATGTTGTCGGCCAGCCGATCGCCATCAGGCTGAGTTCCGGTGACGATCTCGAAGTTGACTATTGCCGATCGTCGACGTCCCGCAATCGATGCGCGTGGGATTGCTGGCTCGCGGTCGCAGCGCGATAGCGAGGCAAGAGCGCCGGTCTCCGCCACGCTTCGCACTCGGCGCCGCTGCTCGAGGTCAGCCCGCCACTCAACGCAGGATCATCCCAGGTCCCCGCTTCACGTAAGCCCCGTTCTCCCGCTGCTCAATCGTAAAGCCGGGCAGCGCCGCGACGAGGTCCGACAGCCGCTTGTAGCCGTAGGTGCGGACGTCGAAGCTGGAGCGGTTGCCGGCGCGCTGGCCCATGCCGGAGAGGCTGACGTAGCCGCGCGCGTCGCGCTTGCTCGCGTCATAGGCGTCGGTCAGCAGCTTCATCAGCTCCGCGTCGACCGGCGCCTTGCCCGGCTTGGACGCGCCTATGCTGGGCGGGAGCGACTGCTCGATCGGCACGTCGGTGGCGACCGGCTTCGGGTCGGCCAGCAGCGCGCTCACGTCGATGAAGCGGGTGCACGCCTGCTTGAACGCCTCGGGCGTCTTGGCGTCGCCGAAGGCGTAGACCGGGATGCCGTCCTGCCGGATGCGCATGGCGAGCGGCATGAAGTCGCTGTCGGACGACATGATGCCGAACCCGCCGACCCGGCCCCTGAACAGCAGGTCCATCGCGTCGATCGTCATCTTCATGTCGGTGGCGTTCTTGCCCTTGGTCAGGTCGAACTGCTGCTGCGGCTCGATGCCGTGCTTCACCGTCATGTCGCGCCAGCCCTTGAGGCCGGGCTTGGTCCAGTTGCCGTAGACCCGTCGCACGTTGACCGTGCCGAGCTCCGCCAGCACGGTCAGCACCGGGTCGATCGCGTGCCACGAGGCATTGTCGGCGTCGATCAGGAGCGCGATGTTCGGGTGGCGGTGTCGTCGGGCATGGGGGCACCGTGCGGCGGCAGGTGCCCCCGCGTCAATCAGCCGTTCTGGCCGCGGCGGTCGCTGTCGTAGGCTTGGCCCGCGTCGATGTCGTCCTGCTTGGTGGCGCGGGTGGTGCCGTCGGGGTCGTCGACCTGCTTCAGGTCCGCCTGGCTGCCCACGTCGCGGGCGAGCGCGCCGCCGCCGCTGGACGGCTCGGCGTCGCCGGCGGGGATCATGCCCTCGATGATGTCCTTGTCGTCGTGATCGCGCGCGCTTTCGGTGCGGGGATGCTCGGCCATGTCGTGTTCTCCTTCGCGTTGAAGAACGGGTCGGCCTCGGCGCCGTTCCTCAAGCGGACGGGTAGGAGAGGGCAATCACCTCATACTCGCGCTCGCCGGCGGGCAGGGCGACGCGGCGCAGGTCGCCCACCGCGGCACCGCGCAGCGCGCGGGCGAGCGGGGCGTTCCAGCCGATCCGGCCCGCGCCCGCATCCGCCTCGTCGTCGCCGACCAGCGTCAGCGTGCGGCGATTGTCGTCCTCGTCGGCGATCTCGGCGGTGGCGCCGAACCAGATGCGGCCGCGGTCGGGGCGGCGGCGGGTCGACCACCTTGGCCGCCTTCATCCGGCGCGACAGCCAGCCGAGCCGCCGGTCGATCTCGCGCAGCCGCTTGCGCCCGTAGATATAGTCGCCGTTCTCGCTGCGGTCGCCGTTGCCCGCCGCCCAGGCGATCGTCTCGACCAGCGCGGGGCGCTCGGTCGCGAACAGCCTGTCGTACTCCGCGCGCAGCGCCGCGAAGCCGACCGGCGTGATGTAGTTGGGCCGGTCGCGTCAGCGGGGCCGTCGCGCGCCGCGAGATACCACAAGTCCGGGGTTGGTTCAGCCCGGCCGCCGCCCGAGATACCAGCTGAGGCGCGCGGTTCGCTGCGGGTTCATCAGGTCGTAGACCACCGCATTCTCCAGCACGCGCTGCACGTAGTTGCGCGTCTCCTGAACGGGATCCGCTCGACCCAGTCGACCGCGTCGACGCCGGTGCGCGGTCGCCGTTGCTGCGCAGCCACTTGTTCACGTTGCCCGGCCCCGCATTGTACGCGGCGATCGCCAGCGGATAGCTGCCGTATTGCGCGTAGATCCGCTGGAAGTAGCTCGAGCCGAGCTGAACGTTGTAGCCGACGTCGGTGGTCAGCGCCCGGGTTCGTAGGGCAGGCCGAGCTTGCCCGCCTGCTCGCGCGCCGTGCCCGGCATCAGCTGCATCAGCCCGCGCGCGCCGGCGCTGAGACGGCGGCGCGGTCGAACTGGCTCTCCTGCCGCGCGACGGCGTGGATCATCGTCCAGTGTCCTCGTACCCGCTCGGCACCGGCACGGTGGGAAGCCGGCGGCGAATAGTCGGTGAGCCGTTGGCAGCGCGCTGCGCCCGACCATCACGCTGAGGTCGGGCGGTCGATCGTGCGCGCCAGCTCGTTGGCGAGCGTGGTCGCTGTCGCTCTCGGCGTCGGCGGCGATCTGGCGGACGAAGGCGGTCTGGTCCTGGCCACTGGCCGATCGTGCCGAGGAACTGCGCCGCGCGCACCGTCTCGCGGGCGTAGAAGGCGTCGCGGTGCCGGATCGACCGGGCGCGGCGACGCGGCGGCGGCGCGGCGAGCGGCGCGGCCGAGGCGCTCGCTGGCGAGCTGGCCGTAGAACTGGTCGCGATAGCCGGCGGCGCGCTGCAGGAAGGCGTCGGCCCGGCGGTGCGCCGGCGCGCGCGGCGCGGCCGGCCCAGTAGAAGCCCTTGGGCGCGTCTGCGGCGCGCTGGCGCGGCCGTAGCGGTCGAACATCGCCATCGCGTCGGCGGGGCGGCCGAGCTTGGTCAGCGCGGTCTGCCCGGCGAGCCAGGCCAGGTTGGTGTAATCGTCGCGCTCGCCGTAGCTCTTGGTCGAGACGTCGGTGCCGGCGGGGATAGGCGTCGTCGACCTGCCGCGCGATGTCGTAGGCGGTCTGCCACTGGCCGTCCGGCCGCGCCGCGCGCGCCGGTGTCAGCAGCGTCTCGTACCACTTCTCGACATTGCCCGGCGCGTCAGCCAGCCGGGCGCGTCCGCGCCAGCCACGAGCGCGCCGAGGGCGAGGCGCCGCGTTGTTGCGCAGCCAGTTGGCCTTGTCGCGACGTAGCCCGCGTCGCGCACGCGGCGGCGTCGTTGATGGCGGCGAGCCGACGCCTCGGCGCGTTGGTGCGGAAGGCGAGCCGGGCGGTGAACAGCGGCCGCGCGGCCGGGGCTGACGTAGGCGAGCTGCCGCTGCGCGCTGCTGGTCGCGCCCTGCCACAGCAGCGCGTCCATGCGCGCGTCGTGGTCGGCCGGCGTCAGCGCCGACCGAAATAGCCAGGACGTCGCCTCGTCCTGCGGCCCCAGCGCCCCTTGCGCCACGCCGCGCGCGCGGCCTCGTTGGCGGCGGCCTGCTGCCCGCTCTGCTGCAGCGCCGCGCGTAGCGCGACGCCGCCGGCGGCGGTCTGCGGCGGGAAGCGGCGGAAGAAGGCGACGACGTTGCCCGGCGGGTCGTCATCGTCGCCGCCTGGCGCTCGGCGGCGCGGCGGTTCGCCGCCTCGCCCGGCCAGCCGGGATGCGCCAGCAGGAAGCCGGCATAGCTGTCGAACGGCAGCGCGTCGGTCTGCTGCAGCGCGCGCCACTGCGCGATCGCCGCCGCCATGCCCGCCGCCTCGCTGCTGCCCGGCGAGAGCGGCTGCGCGCCCGCGTTGGCCATCTGCGTCTGATAGCGATCGAGCGCGTCCTGCCCGATCGTCGTCGCCGCGGCGGCGCGCCCGCGATCACCGCCGCCACCATCCCCGCTGACGCACTGCCCGATACCCATGTGGACAGGGACTAGTGATCGCACCCGTATCTGTCCTGAACGAAACGATTTCGTCGCAAAGGAAGCACATGTTCTCCGGCTCGATCCCCGCGCTGGTCACCCGTTCGACGCCGACGGCGCGCTTCGTCGAGGCGGCGTACCGCGACCTCGTCGAGTGGCAGATCGCCGAAGGATCGTCGGCGCTGGTCCCGTGCGGCACCACCGGCGAGGCGGCGACGCTGACCAGCGAGGAGCATTTCGCCATCGTGCGGGTCTGCGTCGACCAGGCGCGGGGCGCGTGCCGGTGATCGCCGGCGCCGGCTCAACGACACCGCGTCGCCGCCGCCAACCTGCGCGCCGCGAAGGAGGCGGGGCGACGCCGCGCTGATGGTGCCGCCCTACTACAACCGCCCGTCGCAGGAGGGCATCTTCCGCCACTTCGACGCGCTCGCCGCCGACGCGCCGCTGCCGATCGTGCTCTACAACGTGCCCGCGCGCACGGTGACCGACATCCTGCCCGAGACGCTGGCCGCATCGTCGGGGCGCCTTTCCGGACGTGTTCGTGGCGTCAAGGACGCGTCGGGCGTGCGCCAGCGCGTGTCGCAGCACCGCGCCGCGCTCGGCGAGCGCTTCGCGCAGCTCTCGGCAACGACGACCTCGCGCTCGGCTTCAACGCGACCGGCGGAGTGGGGTGCATCTCGGTCACCGCCAACGCCGCGCCGCGACTGTGCGCGGACTTCCAGGCAGCGTGCGCCGCCGGCGACTATGCGAAGGCACGCGACCTCCACGACAAGCTCTTCACGCTCCACGTCGCGCTGTTCACCGACGCCTCGCCCGGGCCGGTGAAGTACGCCGTGAGCAAGGTCCGCGCCGATTTCCCGCACGGGCTGCGCCTGCCGATGACGTGGCCGCGCGAAGCGGCGCAGCGCGCGGTCGCGAGGCTTGGCTGGGCGCGCTGGCCCGCCGGGCGGGACGCGGGCACGCTGCTCCGCTCGCGTGGCCATGTGGCAGGTGGAGGCAGCCCGCCAGCGCCGGCCGCCCGCCGCGGCGGCGGTGATGCGCCGTGCGATGATGGCCACCTCACGCCCCGGCGGCGAGCTGGCGGCGCGGGGCCGCCCGCGCCGCGCGCGCCGCTGCGGTGCCGGCGTCGCGCGCGCAGGACGGCGACGTGGTGGTGTGCGTCCGCCCGCGGTGCGTCACCGGCGCGACCGCTGAAGCGCCCGCCTCGCCCGCGCAGCAGCGGCCCGCCCGCCGCGGGGCGAGGCTGCCCAAGGCGGCAGGTCAACGCGCTCGGCGGCACCTTCTCCGCCGAGGCGAGCAGGGCGCGCGCGCAGGGCGGCGCGATCAATCGCGCGATGGCGCGGTTCGAACGTCCGTTCTCGGCGCAAGCTTCAGCGCACGGACGCCGCTGCGCGCCCCGCGCGCCCGCCCGCATCGCCCCATCGCCCGCCCATGCCCGCGTCCCAAGCCCCCCACCTTCGACAAGCAGAAGATCGTCGCCGAGAACCGGCGCGCCCGCTTCGAGTACAGCATCGACACCGTCTACGAGGCGGGGATCGCGCTGACCGGCACCGAGGTGAAGTCCTGCGCTTCTGCGAGGGCTCGATCGCGGAGAGCTATGCCGAGGTGAACAGCGATGGCGTGTGGCTGGTGAATTACAACATTCCCGAGTTCAGCCACGGCAACCGCTTCAACCATGAGCCCAAGCGGCCGCGCAAACTCCTCCTGCACGAGCGCGAGGTGAACAAGCTGCACGGCGCGGTGGCGCGCGAGGGCATGACCCTGGTGCCGCTCACCGTCTACTTCAACGGCCGCGGCCGGGCGAAGGTGGAGCTGGCGTTGGCGAAGGGTCGCAAGGATCACGACAAGCGAGCCGCGATCAAGGAACGCGAGTGGAAGCGCGAGGCCGCGCGCGTAATGCGCGACCGCGGCTGATGGCGTGGCGAGCCGCCGATGACGTGGTGGCAGCGGTCGTCGCCTGGTGCCAGCGCAACCTGCCGACGCGCGAATCGATGGAGCGCAATCGCCTGCTCCGTCCGGTCGCGCACCGCGTGCTCGCGCCGGCGCTGTGGCGCTTCACCGCCGCTCCGTCCCGCGCGGCGTGGCGCTGGGGATGGTCGCCGGCTTCCTCTTTCCGGTGGCGCAGATCGCGGTCGCCGCGCTGTTCGCGCTGCCGTTCCGCGCCAACGTGCCGGTGGCGGCGCTGACCACCTTCATCACCAACCCGGTCACCACGCCGCCGCTGTGGGTCGTCGCCTACTGGATCGGCGCTGGGCGCTGCGGCTCGACCGCGTCGTGCCGGGGCAGCCGGTGCGCGAGGCGGCGCATCGGGCTGGCTGCAGTGGCTGATGAGCGACGGGGCCCGCCACCGCGGTCGGGCTGCTGATCGTCACCGCGGTGCTGCGTCGGCGGCTACGCGCTGACCGCGCTCGGCTGGCGGCTGTGGATCGCGCGCAAGTGGCGCATCGTCACGATCGTAACCATATCGATTGACGGCGTTTGGCGGGCGGCGGCGTAAACCGTCGCGGCATCCCATAAAGACAGAAGGGTTGCCCGAATGCGCCGCCATGCGCTCGTCGCCTTGCTCGCCACCGCCGCCGGCGGCGCCGCCATCGCCCAGACCGTCGCAGAAGACCAGGGCAGCGCCAGGTCAGGCCAAGGCCGCCGCCGGCCCGGTGAGCCGCGCGCCGCCGACGCGCCGCAGTTCGGCAGCTTCGGCTTCGACACCGCGGGCATGGACACCGTCGGTGCAGCCGGGCGACGATTTCTACAATTACGCCAACGGCACCTGGGGCAAGACCACGCCAGATCCCGGCCGACAAGTCCAACTACGGCGCCTTCAACATCCTGTCCGACCTGTCGGAGGAGCGCACCCGCGGCATCCTGGAGGAGGCGGCGAAGGAGCCCGGCTCGAAGATCGGCACCGCCTACGCGACCTTCCTCGACACCGCCGCGATCGACGCCAAGGGCATGGCGCCGGTCAGCCGTGGCTGGCCAAGGTCAAGGCGTCGACCAAGGCGGCTATCCCGCGCTGGCTCGCGGAGGCGGGCCGCGCCGGCGTCGGCGGGCCGTTCCGCGCCGGCGTGGGCCAGGACGACAAGCAGCCCGAGGTCTACGCGCTCGGCCTCTCAGCCAGTCCGGCCTGGGCCTGCCCGACCGCGACTATTACCTGAAGCCGACGCCGAAGCTGGCCGAGGCGAAGGCGGCGTATCAGGCGCACATCGCCAAGCATGCTGACGCGCCGGCGAGCCGACGCGGCGCGCGCGCCGCGGCGCTGGTCGCGTTCGAGACGCAGATCGCCAGGCAGCTGGACCCGCGTCGACAGCCGCGACGCGACCAAGACCTACAACAAGATGACCGTGGCGCAGCTGGCGCAGGCGCCCGGCTTCGACTTCGCGCCTACTTCAAGGGGGCTGGGCGCGCCGGTCGACACGTGATCGTGCGCAGCCGACCGCGTCACCGGCATCGCCAAGCTGGTCGCGCGGCGCCGTGTCAGGTGCTGCAGGACCAGCTGATCCTGCGCACGCTGAACCGCTACGCCGACGTCCTGCCGCAGCCGATCGAGACCGAGCAGTTCGCCTTTTACGGCACCACGCTGAACGGCACGCCGGAGCAGGAGGCGCGCTGGAAGCGCGGCGGTCGGCTTCGTCTCCGACGCGCTCGACGACGAGGTGCCAAGATTTACGTCCAGCGTTACTTCCCACCGGAGACCAAGGCCGCCGCCGACGCGCTGGTGAAGAACGTGATCGCGGCGTTCGATGCCCGCATCGACAAGCTCGACTGGATGGCGCCGGCCACCAAGGCGTAGGCGCATGCGAAGCTCGCCGCCTTCACCCCGAAGATCGGCTACCCCGATCGCTGGAAGGACTATTCCGCGCTGCAGATCGCCGCGGCGACGCCTTCGGCAACGTGGCGCGCCGCAACTTCGCGCAGGACGACGTCTCGCACCTCGGCAAGCCGCTGCAGCGGTGGGAGTGGGGATGACCCCGATGACGGTCAACGCCTACGCCAATTTCGGCATGGTCGAGATCGTGTTCCCCGCCGCCATCCTGCAGCCGCCGTTCTTCGATCCCAAGGCTGATCCGGCGGTGAACTACGGTGGGATCGGTGCCGTGATCGGCCACGAACTCAGCCATCATTTCGATGATCAGGGCGCGAAGTATGACGCGAAGGGGCAGCTTACCGACTGGTGGACGCCGCAGGACGTCGCCGCCTTCAACCAGCGCACCGGGGCGCTCGCCGCGCAGTACGACCAGTACGAGCCGCTCCCTGGGATGCACGTCAACGGCAAGCTGACGCTGGGCGAGAACGTCGCGGATCTCGCCGGGCTGACGGTGGCGCACGACGCCTACATCAAGTCGCTCGGCGGCAAGGCGCCGCGCAGCATCGATGGCTTCACCGCCGACCAGCGCTTCTATCTCGGCTGGGCGCAGGTGTGGCGCCGCAACTACCGCGAGGCGGCGCTGCGCCAGCGGCTGCTGACCGATCCGCACTCGCCCGTCGCAGCAGCGCGCGCTGGGTCGTGCGCAACCTCGATCCCTGGTACGCCGCCTACAAGCCCGCGCCGACGCAGAAGCTGTTCCTCGCCCCGGCGCAGCGCGTCCGCATCTGGTGAGCGCGCGCCGCTTGACGCCTCGCGGGCGGCGGGGAAGGCTGGCGGCCGATGGCCTCGCTCCGCTGACCGCCGCCCACCCCCGCCGCACCGCCCCGCCATCGCCGCGGCGGCGGGGCTGGCGGCGGCGCTGATCCTGTGGCTGGTCGGGCGACGCTGGATCGCTCGCCGCCGGCTTCCTCGCCGCCGCGCTGGTGGCGGCGGCGGGCTGCTGCTGGCGTGGCGCGCGCTCGCGCGCGCGACAGGGCGGCGCCGCCGGTCGACTGGAGCGTCGCGCGCGCGGTCGCCGCCGCCAACCAGGACGCGGTCGCGATCACCGACCGCACGGGGCGACTGGTATGCGCCAATGACCGCTACGAGGCGCTGTTCGGCGGCTTTCCCACGCCCCCGCGCTGCCGCTCGATGGCGACGGCGCGGCGCGCTCGGCACCGCCGGGCGCGCGGCGTGGCGCGACGGCGTGGCGCGCGCTGCCGCGCGTCGCTGCTGCGCGGCACGCCGCTCGCCGCCGACATCGCCCGCGCCGGCGCGAGCAGGACATGCTGGTCTGGCGCTTCGGCGGCGGCGAGGGGTTCGACCGCTGGCGCAGCTCGGGCGGGCTCGACGGCGCGCTCGGCGACCGGCTCGGCGCGGCGGGCATCATGGCGGCGCTGGTCACGCCGGCCGGGCCGCGTGCTCGCCGCCAACCGCGTGCTGCGCCGCGCCGCGGCAGCGCGGGCAGGGCGCTGATCGGCCGCGACATCGCGCGCTTCCTCATCACCGACGGCGACGGCGTGATCCGCTTCGAGCGCGAGGGGCTCGACGGCAACCCGCTGCGCGTGCTCCAGGTGCCCGTTCCTCGACGGCGAGGGCGCGCCGCTGCTGGTGGCGCTGCTCGACGACGATGCCGCGCCGCGCGCCGAGCCGCGCCGCCGGCGGCGACCGCGCGGCGCACGTCCGCGGGCTGGTCGCGCTGATGCCGTTCGGCATCGCGCTGGTCGATCGCGACGGCCGCTTCCTGCAGATGAACGAGGCGTTCCAGCGCGCCGCCGCGGTCGATCCGGCACGCCCCGCTGTATCCCGGCGACCTGGTGGTGCGCGACGACAAGAGCGCGGTCGCGGACGCGGTGCGCCGGTTCGCCGGACCGGCGGCGCACTCCGCCGACATGGCGGTGCGGCTGAAGGACCATCCCGACGAGCCGGTCGCGCTCACCATCGCCGGCGCGCGCGGGCTGGGCGACGCGGCGGTGCTGCTCAGCCTCAAGGACAACAGCGAGGAGAGCCGCCTCAAGCGCGAGGTGGCGCAGGCGACCAAGATGCAGGCGGTGGGACAGCTCGCCGGCGGCGTCGCGCACGATTTCAACAACATTCTGACCGCGATCATCGGCCATTGCGACCTGATGCTGATGCGCCACTCGCGCGGCGACAGCGATTACGACGACATCCAGCAGATCCGCACCAACTCCAACCGCGCCGCCAGCCTGACGCGCCAGCTGCTCGCCTTCTCCCGCCAGCAGACGCTGCGACCGCAGGTGCTGCAGCGTCCCGACGTCGTCTCGGAGGTGTCGAACCTGCTGCAGCGGCTGATGGGCGAGACGGTGAAGCTGGAGGTGCGCCACGGCCGCAACCTGGGCCCGGTGCGCGCCGATCCGGGGCAGCTCGAGCAGGTCGTCGTCAACATGGCGGTGAACGCGCGCGACGCGATGCTGTCGCAGGATCCGCACGGCGGCGGCACGCTCACCATCAGACCCGCAACGTCTCGATCGCCGAGGTGCGCCGGCTCGGGCAGGACATCCTGCCGCTCGCCGACTATACCGCGCTGGAGGTCGCCGACACCGGCACCGGCATCCCCGCCGACGTGCTGCCCAAGATCTTCGAGCCCTTCTTCACCACCAAGGAGATCGGCAAGGGCACCGGCCTCGGCCTCTCTACCGTCTACGGCATCGTCAAGCAGTCGGGCGGCTACATCTTCGCCGACAACAAGGCGAAGGGGCAGGGCGCGTCTTCACCATCTACCTGCCGGTCCACGCCGCCGGCGCGGTCCCCAAGGCGAAGCCGGCGGCCAAGCCGCGGCAGGGCGAGCTGTGGGGCACCGGCACGATCGTGCTGGTGGAGGACGAGGACATGGTCCGCGCCGTCGCCGAGCGCGCGCTGGCGCGACAGGGTTATTCCGTGCTCGCCGCCGAGAACGGCGAGGCGGCGCTGGAGCTGATCGCCAAGAGCCCGCGGCCCGACCTGCTGATCAGCGACGTGGTGATGCCGACGATGGACGGCCCGACGATGGTGCGCCACGTGCGCGAGCGCTATCCCGACCTGCCGATCCTGTTCATGTCGGGCTACGCCGAGGAGCAGCTCGAAATCGATCGATCTCGACAACGTCGCCTTCCTGCCCAAGCCCTTCTCGGTGCAGCAGCTCGCCGAGGCGGCGCGCGACGTGCTCGCGGCGCAGGCGTGACCATTGCGTCTTAACGGCCCGGCGCTAAAGGCGGCGCATGTCAGTGACCCGCGTACTGCTCGTCGAGGACGAGCCCCTCATCGCCATGATGCTGGAGGATTTCCTCGATGCGATGGACCGCGAGGTGGCCGGCACCGCCGACACGTCGTCGCCGGCGCGCTCGCGCTGATCGAGGGGGCGGTGGATCGACGCCGCGATCCTCGACGTGAACCTGCGCGCGGGCGAGACCAGCTGGCCGATCGCCGACGCGCTGGCGGCGCGCGACATCCCCTTCCTGCTGGCGACCGGCGGCAGCGGCGACAGCATCGCCGACGCGCACAAGGACCGCCCGCGGCTGTCAAGCCCTTCACCATGGACGGCGTCGAGAAGGCGCTCGACCGCCTCGCCTGAGCGGGTGAAGGCGGCCGGCGCCCTGTCCGATGCCGGGACGCCCGCGCGGCACTGGCTGGCGGTGCCGGCGAAAGCCGGTAAGCGCCGATGCCTCCTCCTGCCGGGGCCACGCCATGCCGCACCGTGACCGCCGTCCGCTCCTCCTCGCGCTCGCCCCTCGCCGCCTGCCAGCAGCAGGGCCGCGACAACCGCACCGTGGCCGAGGTGAAGCCCGCCGCCGAGGCGCCGCCGGAGGACCGCGTCGCCTGCACCGTCGCCGGCGAGGCGCAGCAGTGCGTCGTCGAGACCGCGCGGGGCGTCGGCGGCACCACCGTCACCGTCCACCACCCCGACGGCGGCTTCCGCCGCCTGCTCATCACGCAGGACTGGTCGCGGCGTGGTCGCGGCCGACGGCGCGCAGCCGGCCGCGGTGAAGATCGTCGGCGCGAACGAGATCGAGGTGACGATCGGCGGCGACCGCTACCGCCTGCCCGCCACGACGAAGCGATGATCCCCGCCGAACCCCGATCGCGGCCGCGCGCGCCGATCGTCACCGCCGCGCGGATGCGGGCGGCGGACCGGAAGCGCGCGTTCGCCGCCGGCGTGGCCGCAGGCCGATGTTCGAGCGCTGATGGAGCGCGCCGGCCTCGCCGTGGCACGGGAAGCGCGGCGGGCTCGGGGGGGACGCAGCCGATCCTGGTGCTCGCCGGCCCCGGCAACAACGGCGGCGACGGCATCGACGCGTGTCGCCGCGCGGCATCTCGCCGGCTGGGGCCAGGCGGCGACGTCGCGGTCGCCGCGCTGGGCGCCGGAGGGGCGCGATCGCCGCGGCGCGGGGATGCGCCGCCGCTGGTTCGGCGCGACCGCTCGCCGCTCGCGCGACGCCGCGCCGCGCCCGCTGCTGATCGACGGGCTGTTCGGCACCGGGATATCTCGCGCCCGCTGCCGACGATCGGCGATCGCGCGTCAGCCGCTCGCCCGCGGCTCATGGCCGTCGGCGCCGAGTTCGTCTGGCGATCGACCTGCCGGGCGGGCTCGCCGACCGACAGCGGCGCGAACCTCGGCCTGCCCACCGCGCCGCCGACGTCACCGTTCGCGCTCGGCGCGCTCAAGCCCGCGCTGGCGTGCTGAGCGCTGGCGGAACAGGTCGGCCACGTCCGAGCGCTCGCCGATCTCGGCATCCGCTCGCGACTTCGACTGGCACACGCATCGCGCGCGGCCGGTGATCGCGCCGCCCGCGCCGGACGCGCCACAAATACCGCGCCACCGTCGTCATTGCCGGCGGCGCGATGCCGGCGCGCGCGCCGCGCTCGGGCCGCGCGCGGGGCTGCCGGGCCGGGGGGCGGGCTACGTCATGCTCTGAGGCGGCCGCGACCTCGCGCCCGGCCCGCTCGACGCCATCGTCCACCGCGCCGAACCGCTCGCCGACGATCCTCGCGCAGCGCACCGACGCGGTGGCGCTGGTCGGCCCCGGGCTCGGCCGCGACGGCGCGCGCGCGCGCGCTGCTCGACGCCGCGCTCGCCAGCGCCAACCCGCTGATCCTCGACGGCGACGCGCTGAGCCTGCTCGGCCGCGACGTCGCCGCCCGCGTCTCCGCGCGCGCCGCGTCCACCATCCTCACCCCGCACGCCGGGCGAGTTCGCCCGCATGTTCGAGCGCGGCCGGCCCGACAAGATCGACCGCCACCATCGCCGCCGCCCGCGCGCGCGGCCACGATCGTCCACAAGGGCCACGCCACCGTGATCGCCGACGCCCGACGGGCTGCGCGTGACCGTCATCCGCGGGGCCAGCTGGCTCGCCACCGCCGGCACCGGCGACGTGCTCGCCGGCGCGATCGCCGCGATGCCGCGTCGCCGACGGCGGCGCCCGCGCAGCGCGAGCGGCGTGTGGCTCCACGCCGCCGCCGCGCCGCGCCGGGCCGGCCTTCCGCCGACGATCTCGCCCCCACCTCGCCGCGGCGCTCGCCGGCGTGCCGCTGAGCGAGATCGTCCGCGTCGCCGCGCGCGGGGACGGGGTCGCCGCCGACGGCCGCCACGCGCGCCTTCGCCGCGCCGGGCGACCTGCTGGCCGACGACGGCAGCCTCCCCCGGCCCGCACCATCAGACCGTGCCGCCGTGCCGCCACTTCCCGGCGTGCGGCGGCTGCCAGCTCCAGCACCTCGACGACGCGGCGTGGAGCGGCTTCATCACCGACCGCATCGCCCACGCGCTCGCCGCGCACGACCTCCGCCGCGATCCGCAGCTCCGCGCTCTCGCCCGCCGCGCACCCGCCGCCGCGCCACGCTCCACGCCGAGCCGCGCGGGCGTCATCGGCTTCTCCGCGGAGAAGAGCCACGCGTGCCATCGTCGACCTGCGCGAGTGCCACGTCCTCGCACCCGCGCTGTTCGCCCTGGTCGCGCCGCTGCGCCGCCTGCTGCCGCGGCTCGGCCTCAAGCGCCGCGGCGAGGTGCAGCTGACCCTGCTCGACCAGGGCGTCGACGTGACCCTCACCGGCGTCGATCCGCAGGGCTCGCCGCCGCCGAGGCGCTCACCGCCTTCGCCAGGCGCACGGCCTCGCCCGGCTCTCGCTCGACCTCGGCTTCGGCGCCGAGACGCGCTGGGAGCCGCGCCCCGCGACGATCACGCTCGGCGACGTCGCGGTGCCGTTTCCCCCTGGCGCCTTCCTCCAGGCCACCGCCGAGGGCGAGGCGGCGCTGGTCGCCGCGTGCGCGAGGCGTCGGCCGACCGGCCACGTCGCCGACCTGTTCGCCGGCCTGGGCACCTTCGCACTGGCGCTGCCCGCGAAGGTCTACGCCGCCGAGGGCGCCCGCGACGCCCTGCTCGCCCTCAAGGCCGCCGCCGCCGGCCGCCCGGTCTTCCCCGAGCACCGCGACCTCTACCGCCGCCCGCTCACCACCGCCGAGCTCGACCGCTTCGACGCGTCGTGATCGATCCGCCCCGCGCCGGCGCGCGCGAACAGGTCGCCGCGCTCGCCGCGGCGCGCGGCCCCAAGGCGGTCGCCTACGTCTCCTGCAATCCCAGCAGCTTCGCCCGCGCGACGCGCGACGCTGGTCGACGGCGGCTGGCGGCTCGACTGGGTCCAGCCGGTCGGCCAGTTCCGCTGGTCACCCACGTCGAGCTGGCGCGCCGCGTTCAGCCGCTAATAGTCGCGCCCCACGAACCACAGCCCGTCCGGCGGCGCGTTGAGCGGCAGCGCCGCGCGGTCCGCGCCGCCAGCGCCGCGCGCCACGTCGTCCGCCGACCACGCCCCTGGCCCACGAAGGCGAGCGTGCCCACCATCGAGCGCACCTGGTGATGCAGGAACGAGCGCGCGCTCGCCTCCACCAGCACCAGCTCGCCCTCGCGCGTCACCGTCAGCCGGTCCAGCGTCTTCTCCGCGCTCGCCGACTGGCAGTGCACCGAGCGGAAGGTGGTGAAGTCGTGCCGCCCCACCAGCCGTCCGCCCCCGCCTGCATCGCGCGGCGTCGAGCGGCTGCGGCACCTGCCACGCCAGCCCGCGCTCCCACGTCAGCGGCGCGCGCCGGTTGACGATGCGATACTCGTACGCGCGCCGCACGCAGCTGAACCGCGCGTGCCAGTCGTCCGCCACCACCTCGCACGCCAGCACCGCGACCGGCGCCGGCCGCAGCCGCGCGTTGAGCGCCTCCTTCAGGCGGAAGGGCGCGATGTCTATTTCGATGTCGCCGTGCGCCGCCATCGCCAGTGCATGCACGCCGGCATCGGTGCGGCCCGCCGCCTGCACGGTCGTCGTCTCGCCGGTGATCGCCAGCACCGCCGCCTCCAGCGCCTGCTGCACGCGTCGCCCTGCGCCTGCCGCTGCCACCCACGAACGGCCGCCCGTCATACTCGACCGTCAGCCGGAAGCGCGTCACAGCCGCGTGCCGACCGGGATCGGAAGCCGCGCAGCAGCTCGCCCGCGCTCATCACCCCGCGCCCGGCGCGCTGGACCAGCGTCGGCCGGATCGCCCCGGAGCCGCACACGATGGTGAGGTGATCGTCGAGCACCTGCCGCGCCCGCGCAAGGCGCGAAGGGCGAGACGCCTTCGCGGCAATTGCGCGCCAGCACCCGCACCCGCTCGCCGTTCCCTCGAACCACGCGCCGGGGCGGGTTGAACGCGCGCACCTGCCGCTCGACCTGCTCCGCGCCGCGCGCGAAATCGAGCCGCGCCTCCTCCTTCGCGATCTTGGCCGCATAGGTGACGCCCTCCTCCGGCTGCGCGACCGGCGGGAAAGGCGGCGAGGTCGCCAGCACCTCGACCATCAGCGCCGACGCCCAGCGCCGCCAGCTCCGCCGACAGCTCGCCCGCGTCTTGCCGTCCACCGCCGTGCGCGCGCTCGCCAGCACCGGCCCGGTGTCAGCCCCGCCTCCATCCGCATGATGTCGACCCCGGTCTCGGCATCGCCCGCCAGGATCGCGCGCTGCACCGGCGCCGCCCCGCGCCACCGCGGCAGCGCCGAGCCGTGGACGTTGAGGCAGCCCAGCCGCGGCGCGTCCAGCACCGCCTGCGGCAGGATCAGGCCGTAGGCGGCGACCACCGCGACGTCCGCCTCCAGCGCCGCGAACCGCCTGCGCGCTCGCATCGCGCAGCGTCACCGGATGCCGCACCGCGATCCCCAGCGCCTCGGCCCGCGCCTGCACCGGCGAGGGCACCGCCGCGCCCGCGCCGCCCGCCCGGCCGCGGCGGCTGGGTGTAGGCCGCGACCACGTCGTGCCCCGCCTCCACCAGCGCGCCCAGCACCGGCACCGCGAAGTCCGGCGTTCCCATGAAGACGATCCGCATGGCGCGCGCTTCCACACGCTGGCGTGCCCCCGCGCAACCCCTATCTGTTCCCCATGGCATCCCCCGAGATCGAGGCGCTGGCGCAGGCGCTCGCGCGGCTCCCCGGCTTCGGTCCGCGCTCGGCCCGCCGCGCCGTGCTGCACCTCGTCAAGAAGCGCGAGGGCGCGCTGGCGCCGCTGCGCTCGGCGCTGGTGGCGGTGGAGGAAAGGCTGTCGACCTGCTCGACCTGCGGCAACGTCGACACCACCGACCCGTGCGCGATCTGCGCCGACCCGCGCCGCGACGAGCGCCAGCTGTGCGTGGTGGAGGAGGTGGCGGACCTGTGGGCGCTCGACCGCTCGCGGCTGTTCCCCGGCAAGTTCCACGTGCTCGGCGGGCGGCTCTCCGCGCTGGAGGGGGTGCGGCCGGAGGATCTGTCGATCGAGCCGCTGCTCGCGCGCGTCGCCGGGGGCGGGGTGGACGAGGTGGTGCTGGCGATGAACGCGACGCTCGAGGGGCAGACCACCGCCCACTACGTCGCCGACCGGATCGAGCGGTTCCCGGTACGCGTGACCCAGCTCGCACATGGGCTGCCGGTCGGCGGGGAACTCGACTATCTCGACGAGGCACGCTGGCGCAGGCGCTGGCGCCAGGCGTTGCGCGCGCGGCCGCCGGTCGCGCCAAGGGGCCCGCATGGCCGTCCTCCCCATCGTCGAAGTCCCCGACAGCGTCCTGCGCGAAGTCTCCGCCCCGTGCCGAGGTCGACGACGACGCCGTCCGCACCCTCGTCGCCGACATGACCGAGACGATGTACGCCGCGCACGGCATCGGCCTCGCCGCCATCCAGGTCGGCGTGGCGAGCCGCGTGCTGGTGATCGACCTGCAGGCGGGCGAGGACGAGGAGGGCAAGCCGATCCGCAGCCCCGCGCCTACATCAACCCCGAGATCCTGTCGGTCAGCGAGGAGCTCTCGACCTACAACGAGGGCTGCCTCTCCATCCCGAGCAGTACGCCGAGGTGGAGCGCCCGCGCGCTGCCGCGTGCGCTGGCTCGACGAGCAGGGGCGCAGCCACGAGGAGGAGCTCGACGGCCTCCTCGCCACCTGCATGCAGCACGAGATCGACCATCTGAACGGCGTGCTCTTCATCGACCACATCAGCCGCCTCAAGCGCTCGATGCTGCTCAAGAAGCTCGACAAGCAGCGCAAGGCCGCCTGACTTTTCGGGCTCGGGGGCTGCCGGCGTCGTTCCGGCTACGTTCCGCCGAGCGGGTCGCCGCCGGCTGAAGGGCCGTCGTCCCTCCCGCGTGTACTCGCGACTTTCGCGACTTTCTAACGGAGCGGGACGTGGCCGAACTGATCGTGGTGGCGGTGCTGGCGCTGGCGTTCGGCGCGCTGGTCGGCTGGCTGGTGGCGGGCGCGTCACGCCGGTCTGTCCTCCGACCTCGCCGTGGCGCAGACCCGCGCCGCCGACGCCGAGATCATCCGCCAGGCGCGCGACGCGGTGGAGGCGGAGCGCAACGCCGCGCAGCAGGAGGTCGCCTCGCTCCGCGCGCAGGCCGCCGAGCGCGACGCCGCCCACGCCCGCAGTCTGGAGCAACTCAACGCCCACTTCGCCGCCGCCGCCGGCACCGTGCTGGAGCGTGCGCAGCACCAGTTCCTGGAGCGCGCCGGCGCCCGCTTCGCCGAGGCGGAGGCGGCGCAGGGCCAGCGCCTCTCCGCGCTGCTCCAGCCGGTGCACGAGCGGCTCCACCGCTACGAGCAGGGCGTGCAGAAGGTCGAGGCCGAGCGCCGCGACGCCTTCGGGGAACTCCGCGGCCAGATCGAGGCGATGCGTGCCGGCACCGAGCGCGTCTCGGGCGAGGCGGCGAAGCTCGTCAACACGCTGCGCAACGCGCCCAAGGCGCGGGGCCGCTGGGGCGAGCAGCAGCTGCGCAACGTGCTGGAGAGCTGCGGCCTCGCCGAGCACTGCGACTTCGCGATGGAGGTGTCGGTCGGGGACGGGGAGGGCGGTCGCCTGCGCCCCGACGCGATCGTGCGCGTGCCCGGCGGCAAGAGCCTGGTCATCGACGCCAAGGTGTCCCTGAACGCCTATCAGGACGCATTCGGCGCGGTGGACGAGGGCGAGCGCCGCGCCGCGCTCGACGCCCACGCCGCCTCGATGAAGAACCACGTCAACGGCCTCGGCAACAAGGCGTACTGGTCGCAGTTCGACGACGCGCCCGACTATGTCATCATGTTCGTCCCCGGCGAGCACTTCCTCACCGCCGCGCTCGAGCACTCGCCCGAGCTGTGGGACTATGCCTTCGAGCGGCGCGCGTGCTGGCGACCCCCACCAACCTCATTGCCATCGCGCGCACCGTGTCGGCGGTATGGCGCCAGGAGAAGCTGGCGACGGAGGCGCAGGCGATCGGCGCGCTGGGCAAGGAGCTCTACGGCCGGCTCGCGGTGATGGCGGGCCACGTCACCAAGCTCGGCGCAACCTCGACACCGCGATGGGCGCCTACAACCAGTTCGTCGGCAGCCTCGAATCGCAGGTGCTCACCAGCGCCCGCCGCTTCGAGGCGCTCAACATCGACACCGGCGGCAAGGCGATCGACCGCCCCGCTCGGCGAGCAGGACCCGCCCGCTCACCAAGCTGGTGCCCCGCGGCGAGGAGCTCAGCGCGCCGCCGCGTGACGCTGCCGCGCGCGCGCAGTTCGATCCGGTCGCGGCCAGGAAGCGACGGTCGCCGGCGCGTTCAGCACCGCGAACAGCGTGTTCTCGACCCGCTGCAGCGGCCCCTGGCACGCCATCCGCGTCGAGATGATGCCGCTGGTGGTCAGCCGCCCGCCGACGAAACGGATAGCTCGCCGCCGTAGCCGTTGCAGACCTTCCCCTCGATCCGGTCGCGGGTGAACGGTGGAGCGGTCACCCGCGCGTAGCGGCCGCCCGTCCACCGCCGCCACGGTCCAGCGCGTGTACCAGCCGGTCGCGCCCGGCTGCACCGCCACCGCCGGTCGGCCGCAGCCGATGGATCTTGCCGCCGCCCAGCGACGCGTGGTCACCGTCACCGTCTCCGGATAGCGGCGGTCGCTCATCCCGTCGTTGCACGGCGCCGCGTGATGTCGACGCGATCGCCCGGCGTGACGTAGCGCCGCCCGTTGAAGTCGTCGGCATCTTCCGCCGCCGGCGCGCACCGTGATCGGCCGCAGCCCCGGCTGCTCCAGCCGCATCGTGCCGCGCTCGATCGTCAGCGACCAGAACGGCTCGGGCCCGGCGGCGCGATAGCGGCAGTCGCGCGGCGGCGGGCAGGGCGGCGCCGAGCAGCGGCAGCGCAGGGCGATGGTCTTCATCGGCGTTCTCCTCGCGGTCGCTACGATGCTGCCGCTGAACGCCGCGTGGCGTAAAGCGTTCAGCCCCGCGCCAGCACCTCGTACGCCATCGCCGTCGCCACCGCGGCGTTGAGGCTGTCGGCCTTGCCCAGCATCGGCAGCTTGACCAGCAGGTCGCATTATCCTCGTACTCGGCCGGCAACCCTGCGCCTCGTTGCCGGTCAGCAGGAACACCGGCGCTCGTAGGCCGCGCTCGCGATAGCCGGTGTCGGTGCGCAGGCTCAGCCCCACCAGCTGCCCCGGCCCGCCGCGCAGCCAGCCAGGAACGGCGTCCCACCCGCTCCGCACCACCGGCACCGTGAACAGCGCCCCATCGGCGCGCACCGCCTCGACCGAGAAGGGATCGACGCACTCGCCGATCAGGATCAGCCCGCCCGCGCCGACCGCGTCGCCGGTGCGCAGGATCGTGCCGAGGTTGCCCGGATCGCGCAGCCGCTCCGCCACCAGCCAGATCGGCGACGCGCTGGCGGTCGAGCGTCGGCGAGCGCGGTCGGCGAACTCGTCGAACACGCCGACCACCGCCTGCGGATTGTCCTTGCCCGACAGCTTTGGAGAGGATGTCGGGCGTCGTCTCGATCGCCTCGCCGCCGCGCGCCTCCACGTCGCCGACCAGCGCCGCACCAGCGGATGCCCGCGCTCGCGGCGGCGAAGAACAGCGTGCGCGGCAGCCGCCCGCCTCGCGCGCCTCGGTCAGGATGCGCAGCCCTCCGCCAGGAACTGCCCGCCGCCCGCGATGCCGCTTGTCGCGCAGCTCGCGCGCGTGCTTCACCAGCGGGTTGGAATAGGCGGTGATCTGGCGGGGCACCGGCGCGGCAGGGGGGCAGCGGCCTCAGTCCTCGCCGAACTTGCCTCGACCAGCTCGCACATGGCGCACAGCACGCCACCGCGCCTCCGCGCCGTCGCCGGTGGCGCTGATCGTGATCGTGTCGCCCATCGCCGCGCCCAGCATCATCAGCCCCATGATCGACGTGCCGGTCACCGCGCCCGCGCCGTCCTTGGCGACGTTCACCTCGACCGGCTGGTCGAGGCCAGCGTCACGAACTTGGCGCTGGCGCGCGCGTGGAGGCCGCGCCGGTTGCAGATCAGCACCGACTTGGCGACCGCGTCGCTCACGCCGCCGCCTCGCCCAGCACTTCGCTCGCGACGAGATGTACTTGCGCCCCGCCTCGCGCGCCGCCGCCACCGCGGCGATCACCGTCATCGCCTTGCGCGCCGAGGCGAGCCGGATCAGCATGGGCAGGTTGATCCCCGCGATCACCTCGACCCGCCCGCGCTCCATCAGCTGATGGCGAGGTTGGAGGGCGTGCCCCCGAACAGGTCGGTCAGCACGATCACGCCGCGCCCGCGTCGACCTCGCGATCGCGCGGCGATGTCGCCGCGGCGCAGCTCCATGTCGTCCTCGGGGCCGATCGCGACCGTCGCACCTGCGCCTGCGGGCCGACGACGTGCTCCATCGCGTCACGAACTCGTCGGCGAGCCGGCCGTGCGTCACCAGTACCAGCCCGATCATCAGCCCTGCTTGTCCGTCATGGCCCGGCCGGCGATCCCTCCAGCGAGTCCTGCGGCGCCGCCGCCAGGTCGCGATGGTCACCGTGGGCGAAAAACCCGCGTCGGCGCAACCGGCGCGCCATGTGGTCGGCGACGTGGACCGAGCGGTGTCTCCCCCGGTACAGCCGAACGCGACGGTGACGTAGCTCTTGCCCTCCGCGCGGTAGCGCGGGAGCAGGAAGGCGAGGAGGTCGTAGATGCGCGTCTCCGCCTCCTGATAGGCGGGATCGTCCACCACATACTGCGCCACCGCCGCGTCCAGCCCCGTGCCGGCGCGCAGCTCGGGTACCCAGTGCGGGTTGCGCAGGAAGCGCATGTCGAACACCAGGTCGGCATCGCGCGGGACGCCGCGAGCGAAGCCGAACGACATGACGTTCAGCACCGGTTCGCCCGGCGAGGCCTTGCCGAAGATTCCACGCACCTGCTGCGCGAGCGCGTTGGCGGAGAGGTTGGTGGTGTCGATCAGCCGGTTGGCGAAGCGGCGCAGCGGCTCCATCAGCTCGCGCTCGCGCGCGATGCCGTCGCTCGCCGGGCGATCAGCGCCAGCGGGTGGCGCCGCCGCGTCTCGGCGTAGCGCCGCTCCAGCTCGCTCCCGGCGCAGTCGAGGTAGAGCGTGCCGATGTCGTGGCCGTGCGCCTCGCGCAGCGCCTTGATCCGCTCGACGATGCGCTCGGGTCGAAGTCGCGCGTGCGCGCGCCGATGCCGAGCGCCAGCGGCCGCGCCACCCCGCTCGGCGCGCCCTGCGGCGGGGCGCGGACAGCAGCCGGCTCGAGCAGCACCAGCGGCAGGTTGTCGACCACCTCCCAGCCAGGTCCTCCAGCGTCTTCAGCACGGTCGACTTGCCCGCGCCGCGACATGCCCGGTGACGAGCAGGATCTCCGGCTCGCATCAGCCGCGCTCGTCCGCCGATGGGTGCCAGCAGCGCCAGCTCGACCTTGATCGGGGCGGAGGCGGGGCGGGATCGAGCGCCAGCTCGCGCACCGCACGCCGGCGATGCGGCGCGTCGCCGCGGCTCGGCATCCGCTCGGCGTCTCCGCCAGCGCACCACCAGCGCCACCTCGGCGCGTCGCGTGGGGCAGCGCGACGATGCCGAGCCGCGCACCTCGATCCGCCCGGCGATCGCGTCGGGCGCGGCCGCCATCAGCGCGCCGCGACGCGCCGCACGATCGTCTGGTCGTCCGCCACCAGCGTCGCGCCGCGATCGATCAGGCGCAGCGCCAGGTCGACTTGCCCGCGCCCGAGCGGCCCTCGATCACCACCGCGCGCCCGTCGATGGCGACCGTGGAGGCGTGCAGCGTCTCGGAGGATAGGTCGGCCAATGGGTCCCGCTCAGCGTCGCTCGGTCAGCGGCAGCCGCACCACGAAGCGCGCCCCCGCCAGCCCATCCTCGCGCGATCTCGGCGCGGATCGCCGCCCTGATGCCCTCGACGATGGTGCGCGCAATGGCGAGGCCGAGGCCCGGAATGCGCCCGAACGCCTCGCCCGCCGGGCGCACCGAGTGGAAGCGCGCGAACACCGCCTCGCGCGCCTCCGCCGGCACGCCCGGCCCTCGTCCTCGACCGCACCTCCAGTTCGCCCGCCTCGCGTCGGCGGCGCGGCGATCGTGACCAGCCCGCCGTCGGGCGAGAAGGAGACGGCGTTGTCGATCAGGTTCTCGAACACCCGCTCCAGCCGCGCGCCCTCGCCGCACGACCTCCAGCGGCGCGTCGGCCGGTCGCTCGTCGAAGGCCAGCCGCACGCCGCGCGGCAGCCCGCGGGCGGCATGCTGCGCCACCAGGCCGTCGAGCATGGCGGCGAGGTCGATCGGCTCGAACTGCGCGCGGCTGAGCTGCGCGTCGAGGCGCGAGGCCTCCGAGATATCGGTGATGAGACGGTCCAGCCGCGCCACGTCGTCGCGCACGATGGCGAGCAGCTGCGCCTGCAGGTCGGGATCGCTCACCCGCGCCAGCCCCTCGGTGGCGGAACGCAGCGAGGCGAGGGGGTTCTTCAGCTCGTGGGTGACGTCGGCGGCGAACGCCTCGGTCGCGTCGATCCGCGCGCGCAGCGCCAGGCTCATGTCGGCTGAGCGCGCGCGCCAGCATCCCCAGCTCGTCGCGCCGGTCGGGCAGCGCGGCACCACCACCTCGCGCGCGCGCCCCAGCCGCACCCGCACCGCCGCGCGCGCCAGCCGGCGCAGCGGCCGCACGATCGTGCGCGCCAGGAACAGCGACCGGAGAATCGAAATGAGCGTGACCATCGCCAGCACCATGCCGAGCCGAAACCGCTCCAGCCGCACCGTCTGAGTCACGTCGCGGGCGTTGACGGTGGTCAGCACCGTCGCGCCGCCCGGCAGCGGCGCGGCGGCGGTGATCACCGGGCGTGCGGTCGGGCGCGCGCCACACCGTCGCCGCGTCGCCCGCTCGCGGCGCACCCGCGCCACGTCGGGCCAGCCGCGCCGCGCGCGCTCGCGGAACAGCGGCGCGCGCGGCGCCGACCACGTCGATCGATCCCGGCGTCGAGGAAGCGCGCGCGCGCTGGTCCCAGCCCTCGCGTCGGGATCGCGCAGCGCGAAGTTGCGCACGCCCAGCGCGCGGCTGTCCACCGTCGCCGGCCGCCCGCCGCGTCGTACAGCCGGATGCGCGCCGGTGTCCTGCGCCAGCCGCGCGATCAGCCGTCGCCGCGCCGCGCCGCCGCACGCCCGCTCAGCGCCTCCGCGACCAGCCGCGCCTCGCGCATCGCCTGCCTGCTGGCGCGGCTGTCGAGCAGGCGGCTGCGATAGCTGTCGAGGTAGAAGAAGCCGCCGGCGAGCAGCAGCAGCACCAGGCTGTTGATCGCCAGGATGCGCCGCGTGAGCGAGAGGCCCGGCCCGACCAGCGAGCGCGAGGTCGCGCTCACTCCTCGGCGAATCGATATCCGGCGCCATACAGCGTCTCGATCGCGTCGAACCGGGGTCGACCTCGCGGAACTTGCGCCGCACGCGCTTGATGTGGCTGTCGATGGTGCGGTCGTCCACGTAGATGTCGTCCTGGTACGCCGCGTCCATCAGCTGGTTGCGCGTCTTCACCACGCCCGGCCGCTGCGCCAGCGTCTCCAGGATCAGGAACTCGGTGACCGTCAGCGTCACCGGCTCGCCCTTCCAGGTCACGCGGTGGCGCGCCGGGTCCATCGTCAGCCGCCCGCGCGTGATCGGCCGCTGGCTCGGCCGCCGCCGCCTCCTCGCCTGGTCGCCGCCGCCGCCGGCTCGGTGCGGCGCAGGATGGCGCGGATGCGCGCGATCAGCAGCCGCTGGCTGAACGGTTTGGCGATATAGTCGTCCGCGCCCATCGCCAGGCCCAGCGCCTCGTCCAGCTCGTCGTCCTTGCTGGTCAGGAAGATCACCGGCAGCTGGCTCTTCTCGCGCAGCCGCCGCAGAAGCTCCATCCCGTCCATGCGCGGCATCTTGATGTCGAAGATGGCGAGGTCGGGCGGATTGTCGACCAGCGCCTTCAGCGCCGCCTCGCTGTCCGGATAGACGCGCGTGAGGAAGCCTTCGGTCTGGAGCGCGATCGACACCGAGGTCAGGATGTTGCGGTCGTCGTCGACGAGGGCGATCGTTGCCGTCATGCCCGCGCGCTAGGCAAGTCCTGCCGCGCTCAACGCGTCCAGGCGTTTGACGTTCGGGGACACGCCGATATGCGCCGGAAAATGCGCCGCCGCATACGTATGCGGCATATCGCACAGGAGAGCATCGTTGAGCGAGCGTATTCCGGACGCGGGCCTCGAGGCGCAGGGCATCGAGACGCGCGCCGACCTGCACTGGAACCTCGTCACCGCCCGCTGGTCGAGCCGCGGTCGCGCGCGCGAGGGCAAGCTCTCCGCCGACGGCCCGCTGGTGGTCGAGACCGGCGCCACACCGGCCGCAGCGCGCAGGACAAGTTCATCGTCCGCGACGCCGAGACCGAGAGCACGGTGTGGTGGGGCAAGACCAACAAGGGCATGAAGCCCGAGCATTTCGCCGCGCTGAAGGCGGATTTCTGGCCGCGCTCCGGCGACAAGGAGGACCTGTACGTCCAGGACCTCTATGGCGGGTCGCAGCCCGAGCACCGCGTCCGCGTCCGCGTCGTCAACGAGCTCGCCTGGCACAACCTCTTCATCCGCACGATGCTGGTCCGGCCCGAGGCGCACGAGCTCAAGGGCTTCGTGCCCGAGTACACCATCATCGACCTGCCCAGCTTCCAGGCCGATCCCGACCGTCACGGCACCCGCACCGGCACCGTCATCGCGGTGAACCTCACCGAGAAGCTGATCCTGATCGGCGGCACGCGCTATGCGGGCGAGATGAAGAAGTCGGTGTTCGGCATCCTCAACTACCTGCTGCCGCCGACCGGCGTGATGCCGATGCACTGCTCCGCCAACATGGGCGCGGACGGGCGCACCGCGGTGTTCTTCGGCCTGTCCGGCACCGGCAAGACGACGCTGTCGGCCGATCCCAAGCGCACGCTGATCGGCGACGACGAGCATGGCTGGTCCGACACCGCCGTCTTCAACTTCGAGGGCGGCTGCTACGCCAAGATGATCCGCCTGTCGGCCGACGCCGAGCCGAGATCTTCGCCACCACCAAGCGGTTCGGCACCGTGCTGGAGAACGTGGTGATGGACCAGGTCACGCGCCAGCTCGACCTCGACGACAACAGCCTCGCCGAGAACAGCCGCGGCGCCTATCCGATCGACTTCATCCCCAACTCGTCCGAGCAGAACATGGGCGGCGTGCCCGCAACATCGTCATGCTCACCGCCGACGCCTACGGCATCCTGCCGCCGATCGCGAAGCTGACGCCCGACCAGGCGATGTACCACTTCCTGTCGGGCTACACCGCGCGCGTCGCGGGGACCGAGATCGGCGTGACCGAGCCGGACGCGACCTTCTCCACCTGCTTCGGCGCGCCCTTCATGCCGCGCCACCCGTCGGTCTACGGCAACCTCCTGAAGGAACGGATCGCGCGCGGGCAGGTCGATTGCTGGCTGGTCAATACCGGCTGGACGGGCGGCAAGTACGGGGTCGGCAACCGCATGCCGATCAAGGCGACCCGCGCACTCCTCAACGCCGCGCTCGACGGCAGCCTCAACGACGCCGAGTTCCGCACCGATCCCAATTTCGGCTTCAAGGTGCCGGTGGCGGTGCCGGGCGTCGACAGCGCGATCCTCGACCCGCGCGAGACCTGGCCCGAACAAGGCCGAGTACGACGCCACCGCGGCGAAGCTGGTCGACCTGTTCGTCGAGAACTTCGCCAGTTCGCCGACGGCGTCGACGAGGGCGTGCGCCAGGCCGCGCCGAAGGGTGATCGCGTAGGAGCGGCGGCGCGACCTCGCGCCGCCCTCAGCGCCGCGACGCCACGGATCGAGGTTCCGGACCTGGCTCGCCATCGGGGGCTGGCGCGGCGAACGACCGATCGTACACCCACGACGGCGACGTCGCGATGCTCTTCCCGGTCGAGGTGCACACGCCTTCGTGATCGGATGCAGGCCGACCGCCGGCGACGGCGCTCGCCCGCATCGTGCCGTCAGTTCGCCCGCCGCGCCTGCTGCGCGTTCGCGCGATCGAGGTCTCGCCCACGTCGCGCCGATGCTGCCGTTCCGCTGGGGGCTGACGATCTTCCGCGCATGGCGCAGGCGCTTCGCGCGTCTGCCGATGCGCCTATTTCCACCGCGCGGGCGCATCGCCGCGTCCCGGCGACCGCCACGATGCGCCTCTGTCGCTGACCATCGCCCTGGCATCAATCGGCGCGATCGCCCGCCGCGCGCGGATCGATTCGGACGGCGGGCGCGGCCGCTCCACGGCGGCCATGCGCGGGCCGCAGGACGGCTGCGTCGCCTACCAGGGCACGCATCATCGCCACGGTGGCGTGATCCCCTCGTCGCCAGCTGGCCTGGCGCTGGTCCGCCGCTTTCTGCGCTGGGTCGCCCACGGGCCGCCGAGGCGTTCGATCGTCGCCGCGCTGGAGCGCAATCGCCGCAAAGCGGCAGTCGCGTCGCCTCAGCGGCCACCTGACGCGGCCGCTCCGCGATCACACCAGCGCGCCGGCAGCGTCGCGGTCGGCGCCGATCGCCGGCCGCGCGGACCGGGCCGACCGAATCGGTCTCGATCGCAGCCGCCACGATCGCCGCGCCGATCCGCAGCCGCGCCGGCGATCGTTGAGCAGGGGTCGCTCGTTTCCACCGGATAGTCGCGTACCAGCGCTGCCGATCCACGCCGCGACCGAAGCTGCCAGCTGCGCCGCCAGCGGCGTCGGGGAGGCAGGCCAGCATCGGCCCGGTCATCCCCGCCGCGCGCCAGGAAGCTCAGGAACACGCCCGGCGCCTGAGCTCGGTTGGCGATGCACCACCGTTCTCGCGATCCGGGCCAGCCGCGCGTTCAGCGCGTCGCGGGGCGGATCGGCCCCTTCACCGGCGGCACGGGTCGCCGGCGTCGTCGTCCTGGCGGGGCCGGTGGTCCCGCCCAGCGCGCTCCTTGGCCAGCTCGCCGATCCCGCCCAGCGTGCCCATCAGTTGGGTCGCCTCCACCGGGAACAGAATCGTCTTGGCGTTGGGGCTGGTGGCGAACTTGCCGATCGCCTCGACGTACTTCTGCGCGACGAAATAGTTGATCGCCTGCGTGCCGCCCTGCTCGATCGCGTCCGACACGACCTGCGTCGCCTTGGCCTCCGCCTCCGCCGCGCGCTCTCGCGTGCCTCGGAGTCGCGGAACGCGGACTCGCGCCGCCCTCCGCCTCCAGGATGCGCGCCTGCTTCTGCCCCTCGGCGCGCAGGATCTCGCGGCGCGGCTGAACCCTCCGCGTCGAGGATGTTGGCGCGCTTCTCGCGCTCCGCCTTCATCTGCCGCCCATCGCGGCGACGATGTCCGGCGGCGGGCGGATGTCCTTGATCTCGACGCGGGTGATCTTGACCCCCACGGCGTCGTCGCGTGGTCCACCACGAGAGCAGCCGCGCGTTGATCTCGTCGCGCTTCGACAGCGTCTCGTCGAGGTCCATCGCCCATCACCGTGCGCAGGTTGGTCGTCGACCAGCTGGAGCAGCGCGACGTAGAGGTCGCTCACCTCGTACGCCGCCTTGGCGCGTCGAGCACCTGGAAGAACACGACGCCGTCGGTCGAGACGATCGCATTGTCCTTGGTGATGATCTCCTGCCCCGGGATGTCGATCACCTGCTCCATCATGTTCACCTTGCGGCCGACGGTAGAAGAAGGCGGGGTAGAAGTTGAGCCGGGCTGGCGGTCGTGGTGTACCGCCCGAAATGCTCGATCGTGTACTGATAGCCCTGCCGCACGATCTTGATGCTGGTCATGAGGTAGAACAGCACCGAGCACCAGGATCGGCAGCAACACCAGCCGAAATCAGCGACATGCTCACCCCGTCGATCGCCGCGCATATCAGCGGCGCCGGGGCGGGCCTAGCGAATAGCGCGCGATGCGTTACATGGCGCGCCCGAACCGGCGGCGGAAGGCCCCCGATGGATATCCGCCTCGGCCTGACCTTCGACGACGTCCTGCTGGTGCCCGGCTCTCAGCGTGCTGCCCAGCGAGGCCGACACCCGCACCCAGCTGACCCGCGAGATCGCGCTCAACATCCCGGTCGTCTCCTCGGCGATGGACACGGTGACGGAGGCCGACATGGCGATTGTCATGGCGCAGCTCGGCGGCATCGGCGTGCTCCACCGCAACCTCACCGTCGACGAGCAGGTCGCCGCGGTCCGCCAGGTCAAGCGAAGTTCGAGAGCGGCATGGTGGTCAACCCGATCACCATCGCCCGACGCCACGCTGGCCGAGGCGCAGGCGCTGATGGCGCAGCACCGCATCAGCGGCATCCCGTGGTCGAGGCGGACGGCGCTGGTCGGCATCCTCACCAATCGCGACACCCGCTTCGCCGAGAACCCGGCGCCAGCCGGTCTCCGAGCTGATGACGCGAGAACCTCGCCACCGTGAAGGCGTCGGTGGGGCAGGAGGAGGCGCGGCGGCTGCTCCACCAGCGGCGGATCGAGAAGCTCTTGGTCGTCGACGACCATTACCGCTGCATCGGCCTGATCACCGTCAAGGACATCGAGAAGCAGGTCGCCTACCCCAACGCCGTCAAGGACGAGCAGGGCCGCCTGCGGGTCGCCGCCGCCACCACCACGGGCGAGAGCGGCTTCGAGCGGGCCGAGCGCCTGATCGACGCGGGCTGCGACGTGGTCGTGGTCGACACCGCGCACGGCCACAACCGCGACGTCGCCGCCGCGGTCGAGCGGGTGAAGGCGCTCTCGAACGCGGTGCAGATCGTGGCCGGCAACGTCGCGACCCGCGAGGGCGCGCAGGCGCTGATCGACGCGGGCGCGGACGCGATCAAGGTCGGCATCGGGCCGGGCTCGATCTGCACGACGCGCATCGTGGCGGGCGTCGGCGTGCCCCAGCTCACCGCGCTGATGGACTGCGCCGAGGCGCGCGCGGCCGGCGTGCCGGTGATCGCGGATGGCGACATCAAGTTCTCGGGCGATCTCGCCAAGGCGATCGCCGCGGGCGCCTCGGTGGCGATGCTTGGCTCCCTGCTCGCCGGCACCGACGAGGCGCCGGGCGAGGTCTTCTTGTATCAGGGCCGCTCCTACAAGAGCTATCGCGGCTTGGGCTCGGTCGGCGCGATGGCGCGCGGCTCGGCCGCCCGCTACTTCCAGGCCGAGGTCAGCGACACGCACAAGCTCGTGCCCGAGGGCATCGAGGGGCAGGTGCCCTACAAGGGCCCGGCGCGCGAGGTGATCCACCAGCTCGTCGGCGGCATCAAGGCGGCGATGGGCTACACCGGCTCCGCGACCTCGCCGACCTGCGCGAGCGCGCCGACTTCGTCCGCATCACCGGCGCGGGGCTGAAGGAGAGTCACGTCCACGACGTGACCATCACGCGGGAGACGCCGAACTACCCGACGCGCTGAGGCGCTTGCCCTCGCCGCAGCGGCGTTGCACCCTCTCGCCACATCCTGGGGAGATCACCATGCGCCGCCTGCTGTCCGCCGTCCTGCTCGCCGCCACCGCGCTCGCGCCCGCCGCGCTCGCCGAGCCGATCAGAAGGAGCAGCTGCTGGTCGATGCCGGCGCGCATTACACGATCAGCTCGGAGGCGGGAAGCACGGCGACATCTGGTCGTGGCGCGCGCCCGACGGGCGCACCGCCTATCGCATGTCGATGTCGCTGCGCGGCTGGATCACCGAGCGACCAGCTGACCACGATCGCCGCGACGGCCGCCCGACGGATCGACATCCGCGGCTTCACCGACAGCGGCGACGCACCGAGGCTTCAGCGTCGACGGCCAGGGCGTGGCCAGCTGGAAGACCTCGGTCGACGCCGGCTCCGCCCCCTTCGCCGACAACGCTACAGCACCTACGGCGGCCGTGGCTGGCGTTCGAGCAGGACGTCGCCGCGATGGTCGCGGCGGGGGCGAAGGGCGCCATGCTCCCCAGCGGCCGCGCCACCATCGCATCGGCGCGACCACGATCCAGGGCGGGCGGGGCGAACACGGTCAAGCTCGCCTTTGGTCGATCCGGACCGGCTTCGCGCCGCGCCCGGTGTGGCTCGACGCCGATAACAAGCTGTTCGGCGTCGCCGGCAGCATCTCGGTCCTGCCGGTGGGCAACGAGGCGGCGGGCCGAGGCTGAAGGCGATCCAGGAAGAGGCCATCGCCGAGCAATGCCGCGGCCTCGCGCACGCGCTTCCTCAGCCCGCAATCGCACGCCGACGCTGGTCGATCACGATGTTCGATTCGCTCGCCGGCAAGTACGCGCCCGACCGCGCCGTGCTGATCCGGGACGGCAAGGTGGCCGCGGTCGCTCGCCGGCGGCTCGCTCCGCGCGCCCGCCGGCGCGGCGATCGACGGCGCGGCAAGACGCTGACGCCGGGCCTGTGGGACGCGCATCTCCACGTCGGCGGCGACGACTGGAACCTGCTCAGAACGTCGCCACCGGCATCACCAACTATCGCAGCCCCGGCTCGCTGATCGAGGAGGGGCAGGCATCTTCCGCCGCCGCGCTCGCCGGCGAGCTGATCGCACCCGACGGCACCGTCTCCGTCATCATCGACCGCGGTGGGATCCGCTCGCCGCGCAGGGGCGCTGCCGTCACTTCCGCCGCGGACGATCGCGGCGGTGCGCAAAATCAAGGCCGCCGGCATGACCGGCGTGAAGTTCTACACCTCGATGAACCCGGCGTGGATCGCCCGCGGCTGCGCCGCCGAGGGCAAGCTCGGCCTCCACGTCCACGGCCATGTTCCCCGCTGGATGCGCCCGCTCGACGCGGTGCGGCGCGGGGGTACGACGAGGTCACCCACATCAACTTCATCATGATGCAGGCGATGCCGCAGGCGGTGGTGGACAAGGCCAACACCGCCGCCCGGCTGGAGGGGCCGGCCAAGTACGGCAAGGACGTCGACCTCGACTCCGCCGCCATGAAGGCGTTCTACGCCGGCTCGCCAAGCGCGGCACCGTGATCGATCCGACATTGGTGGTGTGGGAGCCGCTGCTGACCTCCGACGGCAGCGCCATCTCGCCGTCCTACGCGCCGTTCGCCCCGGTCTCCCGCCACCGGCGGTGGCGCGCGGCTGGAAGATCGGCGGCTATCCGCTGTTCGACGGCCTGACCCGCGACGATTTCCGCCGAGCTTCGCCAAGATGGTCGGCGTGGTCGGGCGGCTGGCAAGGCGGGGTGCCGATCGTCGCCGGCACCGACGGCTACGGGCGCTGGTGCGCGAGCTCGAGCTCTACCAGCAGGCCGGCCTCACCAACGCCGAGGCGCTGCAGAGCGCCACCATCGTGCCCGCCGCGTCGCGCGATGGACGCTGCGCCGGCTCGATCACGCCGGGCAAGGCGGCCGACCTGATCCTGGTCGACGGCGACGTCGCAGGACATCACCGTTCTGCGCCACGTGCGCACCGTGTTCCGCGACGGCTACCGCCTCGACGGCGACGCTGCGCACCGCCAGCGGGCTCAGCGGAATGCCAATTCCGGTAGCGCGAAAGCGCTCTTGTCGACCTTCGCCGCGCGTCGGGCGCGCGGTGACCCCGCCGCCCGCACCCAGGCCGCGATCGAGCTGCTCGACGCGATCGTCGCCGCCGCGCGAGGGCGGGGCGGCGCCGACACGCTGATCGCGCGCTACTTCGCGACGCGCGCTACGCCGGCTCGAAGGACCGCCGCGCCGTGCGAACTGGTCTACGCCGCGATCCGCGCGCTGGGCGAGCGCCCGCCTCCGGCGCGGCGGCGCTGCTGGCGCTGGCGGCAGGACGACCGGCGCTCGCCGCGACCTTCGATGGCTCGCCGCACGGCCGCGCCCGATCGCGGACGAGACCGGCCGCCGCGGCGTGATCCCGGCTGGCTCGGCGCTCGCCGCGTCCGGATCTCCGCGGCCGAGTGGCGCGCGCTGGTCGAGCGCGCGCCGCTGGACGTGGCGTCAACACGCCTGACCCGCGAGGGGCGGCCCGACACCCGCCGGGCGAGCCGATCCCCGGCCTGCCGCTGCGGCTGCGCCTGCCGCCGGCACCGACCTCGTGCCCTACGCTGGCACGCTGGAGCCACAGGACGCCGGCAGCCAGTTCGTCACCCTCGCCGCCGCGGCGCAGCCCAGCCAGCAGGTGGTGGACCTGTGCGCCGGCGCCGGCGGCAAGACGCTCGCGCTCGCGGCCGCGATGGGGAACGCGGGCCACATCCTCGCCTGCGATACCGACCGCGCCCGCCTGTCGCGCCTGCGCCGCCGCGCGCCGCCGCGCCGGCGTCACCATCGCCGAGACCGCGCCTGCTCGCGCGAGGCGGCAGCTCGCCGACTGGCGGGCAGGGCCGACCTCGTGCTGGTCGACGCGCCCTGTTCGGGCACCGGCACTGGCGCCGCAACCCGGAGGCGCGCTGGCGGCTCACGCCGGCGCGGCTCGGCCGGCTCGCCGCGACGCAGCGCCACTGCTCGGCGTCGCCGCGCCGCTGGTGAAGCCCGGGCGGCACGCTGGTCTATATCGTCTGCTCGCTGCTCGACGCCGAGGGCGCGGCAGGTCGACGCCTTCCTCGCCGCGCACCCCGGCTGGCGCGGCGGAGCCGATCGACTGCTGCCGGCCGGCCGCGCACGGCGCGGGCTGGCGCCTGACGCCGGCGCACGACGCCACCGACGGCTTTTTTGTCGCGCGGCTGCGGGCGCCGTGCTAGCCCGCCACCGCTCGTGATCCTGGAGCCCGTTGATGCGTTTCTCACGCCGTCGCCGTCGCTGCCGGGCTCGCCTCAGCTCGTCGTCGCGACCTCGCTCGGCGCGCAGCGGCCCGACGACCAGATCGACGCCAAGAGCGTGGCGCTGCTGCAGCAGGGCAGGCGCGCGCGCAGGCGGCCGGCAACCTCGACGGCGCGACCGACCTGCGCTGAGACCGCGGTGCGGTCGATCCGCGCAACCGCGCCGCCTTCATCACGCTGGCGCAGGTGGCGGAGCAGCGCGCGGCCTGCCGGCAAGGCGATCCGCTCTATCGCGAGGCGCTGCTGCTCGAACCCAACGATCCGGCCGCGCTGGCGGGGCAGGGGGCAGGCGCTGGTCGATGAAGGGCGCGCTCGCCAGGCGAAGGCGAACCTCGCGCGCATCCGCACCTGTGCAAGGGTCAGTGCGCCCCAGGCGACGACGCTGGCCGCCGCGATCGCCAAGGGTCCGCCGGTGACCGCGCGACGGCGCGAACACGCCGCCAAGGCAAGGCCCGACCGCGAAGAGCGCGCGCGCCAGCGCGACGAACTCGGCCACCGCTCACCGTCTCCGCGCGCCGCGTCGGGTCGATCCCGCGCGCTCCAGCGCGTCCATCGCGCCGGGCACGCCCTTCAGGCTCTGGCGCAGCATCTTGCGGCGCTGCCCGAACGCGGCGGCGGTCAGCGCTCCAGCGTCGCCAGTCGACGCCCGGCTCGGCGCGCTCGGCGGCACGATGTGGACCACCGCCGACATCACCTTGGGCGGCGGGTGAAGGCGGAGCGATGCACCGGCAGCGCGATCCGCGCGGTCGCGCGCCACTGCGCCAGCACCGCCAGCCGCCCGTAAGGCGTCGCGCCCGGCGCGCGACGATCCGCTCGGCGACCTCGCGCTGGAACATCAGCGTGGCCGAGTCCCACCAGGGCGGCCAGCGGCCGGTGTCAGCCAGCCGACCAGCAGCGCGGTGCCGACATTGTAGGGCAGGTTGGCGACGATCGTGCGGCGGCCCGCGAACAGCGCCGCGCAGGTCGAGCGCCAGCGCGTCGCCCTCGATCACGCGCAGCCGGCCCGGGATAGCGCGCGCCAGCTCGGCCAGCGCCGGTCGCAGCGGCGGTCGCGCTCGATCGCGGTCACCGCGCGCGCCCGCCGCGAGCAGCGCGCGGGTCAGCCCGCCGGGGCCGGGCCCGACCTCGAGCACGGCACGTCGTCCAGGTCGCCGGGCACGCGGCGATGCGGCCAGCAGCTGCGCGTCGAACAGGAAGTTCTGGCCGAGCGCCTTTCGCGGTTCGAGGCCGTGCGCGCGATCACCTCGCGCAGCGGCGGGGGCAGGGGCGCGGCTCGCGTCCGTCGCGGCGGCGCGCGCCGCCGCCGCGCGGCGCGCCGCCGCCGCCAGCGCGATCGCCGCGATCATCGCGCCGGGCTCGGCGCGCCCTTGCCGGCGATGTCGAAGGCGGTGCCGTGGTCGGGCGAGGTGCGCACGAAGGGCAGGCCCAGCGTGACGTTGACGCCCTCGTCGAAGGCGATGGTCTTGATCGGGATCAGCGCCTGATCGTGCATCGGCGTGAGCGCCACGTCGTAGGTGGCGCGGGCGCGCGGATGGAACAGCGTGTCGGCCGGCAACGGCCCGGCGCGTCGATCCCCTCGTCGCGCAGGATCGCGATCGCGGGCTCCAGCACCTCGATCTCCTCGCGCCCCAGCGCGCCGCCTCGCCGGCGTGCGGGTTGAGCCCGGCGAAGGCGAGGCGCGGCGCGGCGATGCCGAAGTTGCGCTGCAGCCCGCGCGCCGTCGCGCGCGCCTTGGCGACGACCAGCTCGATCGTCAGCAGCCGCGGCACCTCGGCCAGCGGCACGTGGTGGTGATCGGCACCACGCGCAGCGCTCGGCCCCGCCAGCATCATCACCGCATTGTCGCGCGCGATGCCGCAGCGCTCGGCGACGAACTCGGTCTGGCCGGGATGGGTGAAGCCGATCGCGTAGAGCTGCGCCTTGGACACCGGCCCGGTCACCAGCGCGCGCGCCGCGCCCGATCGCGCCAGCCGGTCGCGAGCTCCAGCGCGTGGAGCGCGCAGCGCGCGCCGTCGGCGTCGGGCGGCCGGGCACGATCTCGCCCGCGTCCTCGACCGTCAGCACCGGCAGCGCGTCGTCGAAACGCCGCCGCCGCCGCGGCCGGATCGTTCGATGCGGCGATCGGCCCGCCCACACGCGCGCGACGCGCGCGCGTCGCCGACCGCGAAGAACGGCGGCAGCGCGCGCGCGTGGCGCGCGGCCCAGGCCTTGGCGACGATCTCCGGCCCGACCCCGGCGGGGTCGCCCAGCGAGACCGCGAGCGGGGCGCGGCATCGCCGCGCATCCTCAGCGATACTCGACCACCGCGTCGCGGCGCAGGTCGCGCAGCTTCTGCTGCGCGCGCAGGTTCACGCGCTGCTGCTCCAGCTGGTTCTGGATCTGCTCGGCGCCCGGCAGCCGCCCGCCGCGGGATCGTCGCGCCCGCACAGCACCAGCGAGCGCACGCCCTCCTGCGGGTTGCCGAAGGGCGGCGTGGCCTGGCCGACCTGCAGCTTCAGCATGATGGTCTGCAGCGGCGTCGGCAGGTCGCGCACCCGCACCGCGTCGTTCTGCACCGTCTCCGCCCCGATCGACGCGGCGAGCTTGTCGACCGAGCCGCAACCCTGAGCCCTGCGCGTCTTGCGCGAACGCGGCGGTGCGCGCGACGCGCTGCGCCTGCGCCTCGTGGTGCCGGCGGGAACTTGATCGTGAGCTGCTTCAGGCTGAGCGCGCGTCGCGCGGATCGGCGGTCAGCACCTGGCGCTTGTCGGTCCAGGTACAGGATCGAGTAGCCGCCCGGCACCTCGATCGGCCCGGCGACCTGGCCGACCTGCATCGTCTGTGCCGCCTGAGCCAACGCCTCGGGCAGCTGGGCGGCACGCACCCAGCCAGGTCGCCGTTGACGCCTTGGTCGACGCCTCCGAATATTGCCGCGCGAAATAGCCGAACGGCGCCTGCCCTTCTGGATCTCGGCGATCATGATCTGCGCGATTGGCGAAGACCTGCGCCTCGCGCTCCGGCGTCGCGGACAGGTAGATCTCGCTGAGGTGATAACTCGTCGGCGCCCTTGGCCGCCTCCAGCCGGTCGAGGATCGCCTTCACCTCCTCGTCGCCGACGTTGACGAACGGCTCGACGCGGCGGCGCAGGTAGCGCTGCCACGCCAGCTCGCCCTCGATCTGGCGCGCATCGAGCGTTCGGACGAGCCCTCTCGCGCAGGAACTCGGCGAACTGGGCGGGTGCTGGTTGAAGTTGCTTGGCGACGCGGTCGAAGCTCTGGTCGATCTCGGCCGGCGTGATGGTGACGTCGGCGGTCTTCGCCTCCTGGATCTCCAGCGTCTCGTCGATCAGCTGGCGCAGCACCTGCAGCCGCAGCCGGTCGCGCTCCTCCGGCGGATGTTTCGCCGACGTTGTTGGCCGCCAGGATCAGCGCCACGCGCTGGTCGACGTCGGTCCGGTGATGACGTTGTCGTTGACGATCGCGGTCGCCTTGCGGACGTTGGGATCGAGCTTGCCGAAGATCTGGAGGTTCTGCGGGATGTTGAGCCCGGTGTTGTCGGCACCGACTGGTCCTGCACCGGTGGTCTGCCTGCCTGGCCGCGGGCCGGCGGCGAGTCGCCAGCGCGCCGGCCGCGGCGCGCGGCCAGGCGCCGGCCGTCGCGGCGCGTCGAAACGTCGATTGATCATCAAGTCCGACCCCGCCCGGCGGCTGCGCGCCCGCACGCGCCTGCCCCTCAGCTGAACGGCGGCTTAGCGGCCGATGTTCTTCAACGCCAGCGTCAAGGCGAAGCGGTTGTTGCGCCGCGCGTCGCCGATGTTGCGATAGTCGCGCCGCCAGTGAGCCCCAGCTCCAGGCAGTCGTCCTCGTACTGGACGCCGAGCGCGGTGGCGGATCGGATCGAACCCGTCGGCAGGCGAAAGGGTCCTCCGCCCGGTCGGTCAGGTCGATCGCGGTGGAGCCGAACACCGACCAGAAGCGCGCGAACTGGACGCGCCCGCCGACGCGCACCTCCTCGCGGTCCTGCAGGTCCTCGAGCACGGTCGATGTCGCGGTTGAGGCGCAGATAGCCGAGCAGGAAGTAGGTCGAGCGCGAGCCGATCGTCGCGTCCACCTCGTTGCGGCGGACCGCCAGGTCGTCCTTGTCCAAGCGGTAGCGGTGGGTCAGCGTCACGAAGTCGCGGAAGCGGAGCTCGGTGCGCCCGACGATGTCGGAGAAGCGGTCGACAGGCCGGTGCCGTCGGGAGGATGGTGGGCCGCCGGTCGAGGCGGTAGCTCTGGCCCGACCACGGTGTCGAAGGTGAAGCCGGGCAGGTCCAGCGCCCATTCGCGCCGTAGGTGGCGCGGGTCGAGTCCTCGAACCGGTCGTAGCCGGGGAAGCGGTTGAGCGCGAACAGGTTGGAGCTGTCCAGGTCCACCGCGCGCGATCCTCGTTGGGGATGCTGAGGTTCTTGATGCGCGGGCTCGCGACCAGCTGCAGCCGCGGGGTGAGCCGCTGCGTGCCGCCCGAGCAGCTCGCCGACGAACGGCCAGCGCACGTCGGCCGCCAGCGCGCCGATCGCGCGCGTGTCTGAACCCTCGGTCGCCGCGATAGCTCGCCACCGCGTCGCCAGCGTGTCGCGGCGTTGTAGGCGTCGCCGCGGGCAAAGGCGGTGAAGGTCACCTCCTGCCCCCAGTTGGTGAGGCGCCGCAGATCCCAGCGTGCGCTGGCGAAGGCGCGCTGCGTGTCCTGCCCCTCCTTGCGTCCGATCGCGAGCGTGTTGCCTGGACCTGCACCGTGCCGCCAGCGGCCGTCACCAGCGGCGGCGATAGTCGATCTCCGGCAGCGCGACCGGCTGCAGCCCTGCCGGTCGTTGACGCGCAGCGTCTGCACCGCCCAGCCGGCGATCGAGAAATAGCTGTTCGCGTCGATCCGCTCGAGCGCAGCGGTGGTGCGCAGCCGGTCGTCGCGCGATATGTCGTAGCGGCGCAGGAAGGTGCGGTCGGTCACCAGCCGCAGCGAGCCCGACAGGCTCCAGTTGGGATCGAGCTGGAAGCGCCCGCGCCGTCGAGATAGCCGCGGAAGCGCGCGCTCGGTGCTGGTCGGGATCCGGAGTGTGGCGACGTCGTCGCTGCGCCGGCTCTGCGTGCCGTAGCCGGTGATGCGAAGGCGCCGAGTCGTCAGCGCGCGATAGTCGCCCTCAGCATCGGCAGCACGTCGCTGAAGACGTGCGGCGTGACGTCAGCCCGCGGTTCGGCGAAGCGGAAGTAATAGGGCAGCGCGACCTCAGCCCGTTCACCCGGTCGAGCGCGCGCTCGGCGTCAGCAGGCCGCTGTCCGAGCCGCCGCCGATCGGGTGCGAGAAGCTGGGCAGCGGCAGCGTCGGCAGCCCGAACAGGTTGATGCGCGCGCCCTTGATAGAACACGCGCTCGCGGTCGGGGCGATAGTCACCGCACCGCGGTGATCTTCCAGGTCGGCTCCTTGGGGCAGCCCTCGCTGTCGACCACCGCGCACGGCGTGTAGGCGGCGCGGTCGAGTTGATCGTGCCGTCCGCTCGCGCGTGCCGCGCACGGCGGCGATCCGCCCGCCCTGGTCGAGCACCAGCAGCATGTTGTCGACCACGCCGTCCTTCAGCGTGTCGGTCAGCTCGATCGAGTCGCCGTAGGCGACGTCGCCCTCCGGGTTGGTGACGGCGATGTCGCCGGTCGCGACCACCTTGCCGGTCTTGCGGTCCCCTGCACCGGTCGGCGCGCAGCCGCTCGGCCGCGCGGAACATGCGCACGTCGCCGGTCGCGGTGACGATGTCGGCGTTGGTGTCGTATTCCAGCTGCCCGGCGCTGAACTGCACCTGGTCGTCGTTCGCGGCGGGCGGCGGCGGGCGGTCGCCTCGGCGGCGGCGGCGTGGCGCGGTCCTGTTCAGGTCCTGCGCCGCGCGCCTGCCGGCGAGCAGCGCCAGCGGCGCGCGCGCAGCCGGACAGGAAGGTGATACGCCGCACGATCCAGCTCAACCCCTTTTCGCGGCCGCCCTGTTGGTGCGTGCCCCTCCCGCGCCCTATCGCATCGCCGCCGCGCGCTGCAATCGGCGTTGCGGCGGCCGGAGGGCGCTCGTAGGACGACGCCTCCTTCCGTTTCCCGAGGTTCCCATGAAGATCGACTTCGCCGCCGCTCGTCCCGCCGACCCGGAGGCGCTGGCGCTGCCGGTGAAGAAGGACGCTGGCGACGCGCGCCGGTCGGCGGGCTGGACGCGCCGGCGCGCGCTCGGCTGGCGGCGTGGCGGCGGCGGGCGGGCAGCGCTTCACCGGCGAGGCGGGCAGCAGCGCCGACGCCTACCGCCGGCGAGGGGCGCGCACGCGCTGCTGCTGCTCGGCGTCGGGGAGGGCGACGATGCCGCCGACTACGAGCGGCGGGCGGCGCGCTGACCGCGCGGCTGCTGACCTCGGGCGCGACCAGCGCCGTCGTCGACCTGTCCGGCGCCGAGCCCGCGCGCGGCCGCGCGCTTCGCCGCGGCGGCGGCGCAGCGCGGCGTGGCGGCACGACGCGTATCGCACCAAGCTGCCCGAGAAGCCAGAAGCCGACGCTGGACGGCTGACCGTCGTCGGGCGCCCGGCCGCCGAGGCACCGACGCCGCCTGGACCGCGCGAAGGCGGTGACGCGACGGGCTGGCGCTGACCCGCACGCTCGTCACGCTGCCGCCCAACATCCTCTATCCCGAGAGCTTCGTCGAGCGGTGCGCGCGACGTCGACGGCTCGGGCTGGAGATCACCGTGCTGGGCGAGGCGGAGATGCGCGGCGCTCGGCATGGGTGCATTGCTCGGCGTCAGCCTCGGCTCGCGTCGCGAGGCACGGCTGCTCGCGCTCGAATGGCGCGGGGCGGGGGACGGCAATCCCGCGGTCGCGCTGATCGGCAAGGGCGTGACGTTCGATACCGGCGGCATCTCGATCAAGTCGGCCGGCGGCATGGAGGACATGAAGGGCGACATGGGCGGCTCGGCCGCGGTCGTCGGCACGCTGCACGCGCTCGCGCAGCGCAAGGCGAAGGCCAACGTCATCGGCGTCATGCGGGCTGGTCGAGAACATGCCCGACGGGGCCGCCTACCGCCCCTCCGACATCGTCACCTCGATGTCGGGCCAGACCATCGAGGTGATCAACACCGACGCCGAGGGCCGGCTCGTGCTGTGCGACTGCATCACCTGGGTGCAGCGACGACGCCAAGGTGAAGACGATCGTCGACCTGGCGACGCTGACCGGCGCGATGATCGTCAGCCTGGGCAACGAGTATGGCGGCTGTTCGCAACGACGACGCGCTGGCGACCAGCTGCTGGCGGCCGGCAAGGCGTCGGCGACAAGCTGTGGCGCTTCCCGCTCGCGACGCCTACGACAAGCTGATCGACAGCCGATCGCCGACATGAAGAACGTCGGCCGCGCGGCGCGGCTCGATCACCGCGGCGCAGTTCATCCAGCGCTTCGTCGACGAGGGCGTGCGCTGGGCGCACCTCGACATCGCCGGCATGGTGTGGAGCGACAAGGACGGCCCGACCTGGGGACAAAGGGCGCGACCGGCTACGGCGTGCGCTGCTCGACCGCTTCGTGGCGACAATTTCGAGGGGCTGATGGCAGGTCGACTTCTACCGACCTGACCGACCGTGCCGCTTGAGCGCGTGCTGCCGCAGGTCGCGCAGAAGGTGGTGGAAGGCGGCGGGCGCCTGCTGGTCGTCGCCGCCGACGCGGACCAGGCGGTGGCGCTCGACCGGCTGCTGTGGCTCCCCGCCGACAGCTTCCTGCCGCACACGCGCGCTCGGGGGCGGGACGACGACGCGGCGCAGCCGGTGCTGATCGCCGAGGACGTCAACGCCGCGAACGGCGCGCGCAACATCGCGCTGGCGGACGGCGTCTGGCGCGACGACGCGCTCGACTTCGACCGCGCCTTCCACTTCTTCGACGAGGAGCGCATCCGCCCCGCCCGCGCCGCGTGGAAGGCGCTGAAGGCGCGCGACGGCGTCGAGCGCCGCTACTGGAAGCAGAACGAGGCGGGCCGCTGGGAGCAGGCGGCGTAGTTGCGCCGTCGCTGGTGGCGCCGCCGCTAGGGCGCGCGCCGTTTCCCCGCTCAACTCAGGAGCCACGTGACCGTCATGGCCGCGAACCGTACCTTCTCGATCATCAAGCCCGACGCCACCCGGCGCAACCTGACCGGCGCGGTCACGAAGATGCTGGAGGAAGCGGGGCTGCGCGTCGTCGCGTCCAAGCGCATCCAGATGACGCGCGAGCAGGCCGAGGGCTTCTACGCCGTCCATCGCGAGCGCCCGTTCTACGGCGAACTCGTGCAGTTCATGACCTCGGGCCCGGTCGTGGTGCAGGTGCTGGAGGGCGAGAACGCGGTCGCCCGCTACCGCGAGGTGATGGGCGCGACCAACCCCGCCAACGCCGACGCCGGCACGATCCGCAAGGAGCTGGCCGAGTCGATCGAGGCCAACACCGTCCACGGCTCGGACTCGGACGAGAACGCCGCGATCGAGATCGCTACTTCTTCAAGCCGGAAGAGATCGTCGGCTGACGATGGACTGGCGGCTGCGCGCGCGCCGGCGGACGACGCCGCGCCGCGCGCTGGTCGCCGCGGCCAGCTTCCTCGACCGGCCTACGACGGCATGTTCTCGACCGGCGCCGACATGGTGCTCGCGCACCTGCGCCAAAGTCGCTCGGCCGAGGCGTTCGCCGCTGGATCGCCGCCGATGATGCGGTGGTCACGCTGGCCGAGTTCGCCGGACCGAACCGGCGCGCCGATCGGCTACACCGTGCTGTGCCCGCCCGACCTGCCGGTCGGCGGCGCAGGCGGGCGACATCGAGCTCAAGCGCATCTACACGCTGCCGTGCGGCTACGGCACCGGCGGGCTCGCCGCGGCGCTGCTGGAGCAGGCGGTGGCCGACGCGCGCGGCTCGGTGGCGCGCCGCATGCTGCTCGGCGTCTACGGCGAGAACCACCGCGCGCTGCGCTTCTACGGCAAGCACGGCTTCACGGAGGTCGGCACCCGCCGCTTCGGCGAGGCGGTCGGCGACGCGGCTGGCGAACGACGACCTGATCCTGGCGCGCGCTCTAGCTCTTCGGCTGAGCCGCGCCCAGGCGGCGTCGATCGTCGCCGCCTGCGTGCCGCCGCGCTGGCGCAGCTTCAGCCCTCCAGCGCAGCGACCCGCGCAGCATCCGCCCTCGGTGCGCCAGATCACGTCGTAGCGTGCCCGTCACCGCGCGCGGCGTGTCGCCGTCGAGGAAGCGCGCGGTGATCAGCACCGGCAGCCGCCCCTCGCGCGCGTCCGGCCCGCCGTCGGTCGCCTTCAGCAGCGCCGCCTCGATCCAGTCCGCCTCGATCGCCGGCTCGCCCGACGGCGTCTGCGGCGCGACGCCGAGCGCCTGGGGGAAGGTGACGGTCACGTCCTGCAGGTCGTGCGCGTGTCGCTCAGCGCGAGCCGTCGCCGCCGCTCGCCGACCGCGCCCTTGAGGTCGACGCGCAGGTCCTCGCGCCGCTCGATCGCCGCCGCCTCGGTCTTGGCGGCGGTCTCGGCGCGCCGCTCCGACCAGCCGTTGTAGAGCGTGAGGCCGGCGATCACGACGCCCGCCACCGCCACCGCCTCGCCCAGGTTGATCCAGCGCCGCCGCGTGCGCGCCTGCTCCCGCGTCTCGCTCATCGCCCGCCCGCCTCCAGCAGCGGCGCGGCGCCGCCATCTCCCAGCTCTGCGCCACGCGGTCGCCGACATGGTCCCAGTCGACGTCGTCGCGGTCAGCCGGATCGCGATCCACCCCGACGGGCCGAGATAGGGCGGGGCGTAGTAGGTCTCGGGCGCGTGCTCGATCAGCATCGCCTGCTCGTCCTTGCCGCTGGTCTTGACGATGGCGACGGTCTCGCCGTCGCCGTGATGGTCGTGCCAGAAATAGGCGAACGCCTTGCCGCCCTCGACGAAGAAGCCGGGCGAGCCGTGCGACAGCTTCTCGGTGGCACCGGGCAGCGCGAGCGCGAGGTCGCGCAGGCGGGCGAGGGGGTCGGGTCGGGGCTCATCGCGCCAGCCACTCTGCCAGCACGCGCGGGTAAAGGCGATGCTCCTCCGCCAGCACCCGCGCCGCCAGCGTCTCGGCGTGTCGTCGGGCTCGACCGGCACCGTCGCCTGGCCCAGCACCGGGCCGCCGTCGAGCTCCTCGGTCACCTCGTGCACGCTGCACCCGGCCAGCGCGTCGCCGGCGGCGATGGCGCGGGCGTGGGTGTCGAGCCCCTTGTGGGCGGGGAGCAGCGAGGGGTGAATGTTGACGATCCGTCCGCGCCACTGCTGCACGAATTCGTCCGACAGCAGCCGCATGTAGCCGGCGCGCGCGATCGCCTCCGCCCCCGCCTCGCGCAGGCGCCGTCAGCGTCGCCTCGAACGCGGCCTTGCCGATCGGCTTGGGATCGAGCGCGAAGGTCGGGATGCCGCGCGCGCGCGCCCAGGCGAGGCCGGGCGCGTCGGGCGTCGGACGCGACCACGACCACCTCGTAGCCGTCGCGCCTGCTCGACCAGCGCCTGCATGTTCGAGCCGCGGCCGGAGATCAGCACCGCGACCAATCTAAACTCCGGTCATGCGTCGCCGTCCAGCGCCCGCGCGCGCTCCACGTCTCGTCGCCGCCGCTGACGGTGCAGCCGCGCGTGCCCGCTTCGATCCGGCCGATGCGGAACACCGTCTCGCCCGCCGCCTCCAGCGCGGCGGCGACCGCGTCGGCCTGCTCCGCCGCGACCACCACCACCATGCCGATGCCGCAGTTGAAGGTGCGCGCCAGCTCCTCCGGCTCGATGCCGCCCTGCGCCTGCAGGAACGCCATCAGCGGCGGCAGCGGCCACGCGTCGGCGTCGATCACCGCGCGCGCGTCGCGGGCAGCACGCGCGGCACGTTCTCCAGCAGCCCGCCGCCGGTGATGTGCGCCAGCGCCCTTGATCGCGCCCGCGCGCAGCAGCGGCAGCAGGCTGGCGACGTAGATGCGCGTCGGCGCCATCAGCGCGTCGATCAGCAGCCGGTCGCGGTCGAACAGCGCGGGGCGATCGAGCCGCCAGCCGCGTCCGCCGCCAGCCGCCGCACCAGCGAGAAGCCGTTGGAATGCACCCCGGTGGAGGCGAGCCCAGCACCACGTCGCCGGCGCGATCGCCGCGCCGGTCAGCAGCGGTCGCGCTCCACCGCGCCGACGCAGAAGCCGGCGAGGTCGTAGTCGCCCGTCGGCGTACATGCCGGGCATCTCGGCCGTCTCGCCGCCGATCAGCGCGCAGCCCGCCTGCCGGCAGCCCTCCGCAATGCCGCGCACGATCTCCGCGCCGACGCCCGGCACGAGCTTGCCGGTCGCGTAGTAGTCGAGGAAGAACAGCGGCTCGGCGCCCTGCACGATCAGGTCGTTGGCGCACATCGCCGACCAGGTCGATGCCGATCGTGTCGTGCCGGCCGGCCTCGATCGCGATCTTGACCTTGGTGCCGACGCCGTCGTTGGCCGCGACCAGGATCGGGTCCTTGAAGCCCGCGGCCTTGAGGTCGAACAGCCCGCCGAACCCGCCGAGATCGGCGTCGGCCCCCGGCCGCCGCGTCGCCTTGGCCAGCGGCGCGATCGCGCGCACCAGCGCGTTGCCGCCGCGATGTCGACGCCCGCGTCGGCGTAGGTGTAGCCGTTCCCGCTCATGCCGCCGGCGCCTAGCGACATCGCGCTTGATTTCCACGCCCGCTTCGCCAAAAGGCGCGCGATGCGTGTTCGCCCGTTTCCCGCCGCCGTCGCCGCGCTCGCGCTGCTGGCGGGATCGGTGGCGCTGGCGCAGATCGAGGGCGGCGACCGCGGCGTCGCGCCGGTCGACAGCTCGGGCGATTTCGAGGTGACCGGCGTCGCGTCGACGTGGCGGGCAAGGACGCCGACGGCGCGCGGCTGGGCGGCTGGCGCATCGCGCAGCGCAAGGCGTGGCAGCAGCTGTCGCAGCGGCTCGGCGGCGGCGGCTCCGCGCTGCCCGACGGCACGCTCGGACTCGATCGTCTCGGCCATCGTGGTGGAGAACGAGCAGATCGGGCCGAACGCTACATCGCGCGGCTCGGCGTGCTGTTCGACCGCGACGCGCCGCGGCGCATGCTCGGCATCTCGGTTACGTCGCGCGCTCGGCGCCGATGGTGGTGATCCCGGTCATGTGGTCGGGCGGCGTCGGCACCGCAGGTGTTCGAGCAGCGCACGCCGTGGCAGGAGGCGTGGGCGCGCTACCGCACCGGCAACAGCACGATCGACTATGTCCGCCCGACCGGCACCGGCCCGACCCGCTGCTGCTGAACTACGGCCAGGTCGGGCGGCCGGGCGCGGCTGGTGGCGCACCGTGCTCGACCAGTACGGCGCGAGCGACGTGGTGGTGCCGACGGTCCGGCTCTACCGGCAGTGGCCCGGCGGGCCGATCGTCGGCGTGTTCCAGGCGCGGCAGGGCCCGACAACCGCCTGCTCGGCCAGTTCGTGCTGCGCGTCGGCTCGCCGGCCGGGCTGCCCGCGCTGCTCGACGCGGGCGTGCGGCGGCTCGACGAGACCTACCAGCAGGCGCGCGCGGCGGTTCTGCGCCGATCCGGCCTCGCCTACGCGCCGTCGCCGCGCCGACCGACGCGGCGACGCCGCTGCCGGAGGACAGCCTCGCCGCGCCGCGCCGGTCGCCACCAGCTTCCGGTCGAGGTCCAGTTCGATTCGCCCAGCGCGCCGCGGTGAACGCCACCGAGGCGGCGGTGCGCGGCGTGCCCGGCGTCGCCGCCGGCCACCTCCAGCCTCGCGCTGGGCGGCGTGTCGGTGATGCGCGTCGGCTTCGCCGGCCCGCCGGAGGCGCTGCGCGCCGCGCTGGAGGCGCGCGGCTGGCAGGTGCTGGGCAGCGGCACCACCTTCCGCATCCGCCGCGCGCCGCAGCTGCTGCCGCCCGACCCGTCGTCCGACAACACCGCCGGCTGATGGCGCGGGATGAGCAGATCGCGCTGCCGCTGGCTGGCCCGCGGCCCCGCGCGACGACGAGCGTTCCTGGTCACCCCCGTCCAACGCCCGCGCCGCGTGCTGGAGCACTGGGGCGCGTGGCCGGTGATGACCGCGATCCTGACCGGGCCCGCGCAAGTCGGGGCGCAGCCTGCTCGCGCGCATCTTCGCGGCGAAGAGCGGCGGCGCATGATCGACGACGCGCACGACCGGCCGGAGGCGGAGCTGTTCCACGCCTGGAACCGCGCGCAGGCGGAGCGTCGCCCGCTGGTGCTCGTCGCCGACGCGCGCCGCCGGAGTGGCGGTCGCGCTGCCCGACCTGCGCTCGCGCCTGGCGCCGCCAGCCCGGTGGCGCGATCGGCGCGCCCGACGACGCGCTGATCCGGCGCGCTGCTGGCGCGGCGGCGGGCTCGACGCGCGGCCCGATCTGATCGTCGCCTGGCTCGCCGCCCGGCTGGAGCGCAGTCACGTGGCGTCATGCCGCGCGGTGGATGCGCTCGACCAGGAAGTGCTGGAAACGAGCGGCGCGCCGACCATCCGCTCGCCCGGACCGTCCTCGCCGATGCCGCGTTGATCGCGCGATGACCCGTCCCGCCCATCTCGCCCGGCTCGACGTCGACGACGACGCCTTCGACGGGCGCGCGCGAGCGCTTCTTCAACCGCGAGCTGTCCTGGCTCTCGTTCAATCGGCGCGTGCTGGAGGAGGCGTGCTACCCGCGCCACCCGCTGCTGGAACGGCTGCGTTTCCTGTCGATCTCGGGTTCCAACCTCGACGAGTTCTTCATGGTCCGCGTCGCCGGCCTGAAGGGCCAGCAGCTGCAGGCCGGGTGGAGCAGCGCCCTCGCCGACGGCCTGACGCCCGGGCAGCAGCTCGCCGCCATCGGCGCGCGAGGCGACGCGCTGCTCGCCGAGCCAGCAGGCGGCTGGCGCGACCTGCGCGCGCGCTGGCACGAACGGCATCCACGTCGTCTCGCCGCACGGCGACCTCGACAAGGCCGGAGACCTCGCCTGGCTGGACGACGCACTTTCCGCGAGCAGTCTTCCCGGTGCTGACGCCGCTCGCGATCGATCCGGCCCACCCCTTCCCGTTCATCCCCAACCTCAGGGGCTCGGACCATGTTCGCCTGATGCGGTCTCCCCGCGACGAGCCGATCCGCGAGCTGCGTGATGCCGCCCGCCGCCGCGATGCCGCGCTTCGTGCGCCTGCCTGCCCGGGCGGCGGCGCGCTTCATCGCCATCGAGCAGGTCATCGTGAAGTTCGCCGGCCGGCTCTTCCCCGGCTACGCGTGTCGGCGCGGGCGAGTTCCGCGTGCTGCGCGACAGCGACATCGAGATCGAGGAGGAGGCGGAGGACCTCGTCCGCACTTCGCCAACGCGATCAAGCGCCGCCGCCGCGCGGCGCGTGATCCGGCTCGAGCTCGAGGACGGGCATGCCGAGGAGCTGCGCGCCTGCGTCGCGACGAGCTGGCGGATCGGACGCGATCGTCACCGTCGTCGGGCATGCTGGCGGCTCGGCGACCTGTCGCAGCTGGTCGGGAGGACCGGCCCGACCTGAAGTTCAAGTCCTACAACCCGCGCTTCCCCGAGCGCATCCGCGAGTCGGGCGGCGACGTCTTCGCCGCGATCCGCCAGAAGGACTTCATCGTCCATCACCCCTACGAGTCCTTCGACTCGGTCGTGCAGTTCCTGACGCAGGCCGCCCGCGACCCGAACGTGGTGGCGATCAAGCAGACGCTCTACCGCACCTCGTCGAACTCGCCGATCGTCGCCGCGCTCGCGGAAGCCGCCGAGGCCGGCAAGTCGGTGACCGCGCTCGTCGAGCTGAAGGCGCGCTTCGACGAGGAGGCCAACATCCGCTGGGCGCGCAACCTCGAGAAGGCCGGCGCGCAGGTCGTGTTCGGCTTCGTCGAGCTGAAGACCCACGCCAAGCTGTCGCTGGTGGTGCGGCGCGAGGGCGAGCGGCTCGTCACCTACTGCCATGTCGGCACCGGCAACTACCACCCGATCACCGCGCGCATCTACACGGACCTGTCCTTCTTCACGGCCGATCCGGCCATCGCGCGCGACGTCTCGCGCATCTTCAACTACATCACCGGCTACGCCGAACCCGCCGAACTGGAGCGCATGGCGGTCTCGCCCGCGCGACCTGCGCCGCGCGCTGCTCGCAGCTGATCGACGGCGAGATCGCGCACGCCCGCGCCGGGCGCCCGGCCGCGATCTGGATCAAGTGCAACTCGCTCGTCGACCCGCAGATCATCGACGCGCTCTACGACGCCTCGGCCGAGGGCGTGCAGATCGACTGCGTGGTGCGCGGCATCTGCTGCCTGCGTCCCGGCGTGCCCGGCCTGTCCGAGACGATCCGCGTCCGCTCCATCGTCGGCCGCTTCCTGGAGCACAGCCGGATCTGGGCGTTCGGCAATGGCGAGGCGCTGCCCAACGACGACGCGACCGTCTACATCTCCTCCGCCGACCTGATGCAGCGCAACCTCGACCGGCGGGTCGAGTCGCTCCTGCCCATCACCAACCCGACGGTGCACCAGCAGGTGCTCGACCAGATCATGCTGGCCAACCTCCTCGACAACGAGCAGAGCTGGGGAACTGCGCCCGACGGCGAGCTACGAGCGCATCGTCAGCCGCCGGGCGAGGGCGAGCCGTTCAACCTGCACCGCTATTTCATGACCAACCCCGAGTCCTGTCCGGGCGCGGCGCGGCGTCTGGAGGAGGGGGCGAGGTGCCCGACGCTGTCGCTGCGCGCGGGCGTGCCGCGCGCGTCGCCGCGCTGTTCCGCCCGCGCGCCGGCCGGCGCGTCGACGATGCCACGCCGCGCCGGGCCCGTCGCGATCATCGACATCGGCTCCAACTCGGTCCGCCTCGTCGTCTACCAGGGGCCGGCGCGGCGCGCCGGCGTGCTGTTCAACGAGAAGGTGATGGCGGGCTCGGCCGCGGCTCGCCGAGACGCGGCGCGATCGACGAGGCGCGCTGACGCGCGCGCCTCGCCGCGCTCGCGCGCTTCGCCGCGGCTGTCGCGCGCGAGATGGACGCCGACGTGCGCACCGTCGCCACCGCCGCGGTCCGCGACGCCAGCAACGGCGCGCGCTGATCGACGCGGCGCCGCGCTCGGCCTCGCCGTCGAGCTGCTGTCCGGCGAGGCGGAGGCGACCGCGCGGGCTCGGCGTGATCTCCGGCATTCCCGACGCGGACGGCATCGTCGGCGACCTCGGCGGCGGCAGCCTCGAACTGGTCGCGTCGCGGCGGCACGGTCACCGACGCGCGCTCCTTCCCGCTCGGCGTGCTGCGCCTCGGCGCTCGGCGGAAGGGCAAGGAAGCCTCGCGCGCCAGGTCGCGCGCGATGCTGCGCGAGGCGGGCTGGGCCGGGCGGGGCGCGGGACTGCCCTTCTACCTGGTCGGCGGGTCGTGGCGCGCGCTGGCGCGGCTGGACATGCACCGGACCGGCTATCCGCTGCCGGTCATCCACGGCTACCGCATGGACCGCCGAGCAGGTCGGCTCGGCTCCGGCGCACGCTCGCGCACGCCGATCTCGACGCGCCAAGCTGAAGCGGTCACCGACCTCTCCCCGCGCGCGCCGCCGACGCTGCCCGACGCGACCGCGCTGCTCGGTGCTGCTGAGATCAGCTCGGCAGCAGCGAGGCCGATCGCGTCTCCGCCTACGGCCTGCGCGAGGGCTGCTGTTCGAGCGGCTGCCCGACGCGGCGTGCGCGCGCGAGGACCCGCTGATCGCCGCCGCCCGCGACGAGGGGAAGCGCCTCGGCCGCTTTGCCGAGCACGGCGACCTGCTCGATCAATGGATCGATCCGCTGTTCGCCGGCGAGCCGGCCGAGCTCGCCCGGCTGCGCCACGCCGCCTGCCTCCTCGCCGACATCGGCTGGCGCGCCAACCCGGAGTTCCGTGCCGAGCGTGGGGTCGAGGTGGCGCTGCACGGCGCCTGGGTGGCGATCGACGCGCGCGGCCGGGCGCTGATGGCGCAGGCGCTGTTCACCGCGCTCGGTGGCGGCACCGAGGCACCCGACCCGCTCGGCCGCCGGCGCTGCACGACGGCTCGCGCTGGCGGCGCGCTGGGGCCTGGCGATGCGGCTGGGCCAGCGCCTCTCCGGCGGCGGTGCGTCGCCGCGCCGCTGAAGCGCGACCGCGCTGACCCGCTGCGAGGCGAAGCGGCATCGCGCTGCAGGTCTGGCCGGCGAGGCGCGCCCTCTACGGCGAAACGGTGGAGAAGCGCCACAAGGCGCTGGCGGCGGCGTTCGGCACGACGGCAGTGGTGGCTGAGCGATTCGTGCTCCGCCGCGAAGGCTGAGCGGGTAGCCAGTCGCAGCGCACTTCGCGGTCACAACCGGCCTTCGCCGGGCGTCGGTGCTCGTCCAGCCGCAGCTCAGCTTGACGATCCGCCCGTCGGCGTCGGCTCGATGTTCAGCCGGTCCTCGCGGTAATCCATCGTGACCGCGTCGCCGGGCGCCGGGCGTAGCGCGCACCGTCGCCGCGCCGCTGCGCCGCTGCGCGCTCCGCCTGCACCGTCGCCCGGCCGCTTGCCGACCAGGTCCTGCACCACCGCCGCCGCGTCGCGCCTTGCCCGCGGGCGCCGCGTCTCGCCGCGGGTGCGGCGCGCACGCCGCCGCCGCCAGCATCAGCACCACCGCATCCTCATGCCGCCTCCTCCTCGACCGCGCCGCCGTCCGCGTCATCTTCAGCTTGCCCCCGCCACCGCGAAGGCCGAGCCGCCCCTCCACCAGGTCAGCGCGTCGCGCCCGAACTGGTCGAAGCGCCAGCCGTCAGGATGGCAGCCCCTGCCGCTGCCCCGCCGCCAGCGCCTCCAGCTCCTCGCCCCGCGCCAGCAGCCGCGGCGCCACGTCGATGTCGCGCGCGCGGATCTTGAGCAGCAGCTTGAGCAGGTCGCGACCAGCGCGCCCTCCTTGCCCAGCCCCGGCCGGCGGTCGTCGCGCTCCGGGCAGCTCGCTCGCGGCATCGGCGCCGCGCTCTCCAGCGCCGCCATCAGCCGCGCCCCGATGTCGTTCTGCGCCCAGGTCTGCGACAGGCCGCGCACCTTGGCGAGGTCGGCCTGCCGCGGGCGCGTGGCCGGCGATGTCGGCCAGAGTCTCGTCCTTGACGATGCGCCCGCGCGGCAGGTCCTTGCCCTGCGCCTCCAGCTCGCGCCAGCGCCGAGCGCCTTCAGCCGCCCCAGCACCTCGGGCTTGCGGCTCGGCAGCCGCACCCGCCGCCACGCCAGTCGGGGTCGTTGGCGTAGTTGGCGGGATCGCCCAGCCGCTCCATCTCCTGGTCAGCCACGCGCCGCGGTCTTCTTCAGCCGCTCCAGCATCTTGGGAAGATCTTGGCGAGGTGCGTCACGTCGCCGATCGCGTAGTCGACCTGCCGCGCGTCGAGCGGGCGGCGCGACCAGTCGGTGAAGCGCGCGCCCTTGTCGAGCGCCTGGCCGAGGAAGCTCTCGACGAGGTTGGAGTAGCCGATCTGCTCGCCCATGCCGAGCGCCATCGCGGCGACCTGGGTGTCGAACAGCGGGTAGGGCGTCTTGCCGGTCAGGTTGTGGACGATCTCCAGATCCTGCCCGCCGGCGTGGAAGACCTTCAGCACCTCGTCATTGTCGACCAGCAGGTCGAGCAGCGGGCGAGGTCGAGCCCCGGCGCCAGCGGATCGATCGCCGCCGCCTCCTCCGTATCGGCGATCTGGATCAGGCAGAGCTGCGGATAGAAGGTGCTCTCCCGCATGAACTCGGTGTCGACCGTGACGAAGTCGGCCTGGGACAGGCGCGCACACAGGTTGGCGAGGGTGGCGCTGTCGGTGATGAGCGGGTGGACGTGCATGATCGCCGCGCCATAGCCGCGCCCGCCCGCCTTGACAAAAGGGGAGGGGATGGGGAGGGCGCGCCGCTCGCCAACCCGTCACCCCGGCGAGCCGGGGTCCAGTCGACCGGCGTCACCGGCCGACCCCGGCTTCGCCTGGGGTGACGAAATCAAGAGAATGACTACCATGCACGCCTACCGCACCCACACCTGCGCCGCGCTCACCGCCGCCAACGACGTCGGCGAGACCGTCCGCCTGTCCGGCTGGGTGCATCGCAAGCGCGACCACGGCGGCGTGCTGTTCATCGACCTGCGCGACCATTACGGCATCACGCAGGCGGTCGAGGCCGACAGCCCCGGCGTTCGACCAGCTCGACGCGCTGCGCGCCGAATGGGTCGTCACCGATCGACGGCGAGCGTGGTCGCGCCCGCCGGAGGCGAGAACGCCAACCTGCCGACCGGCGAGATCGAGGTGGTCGCGCGAGGTCACGGTGCAGTCCCCGCCGCCGAGCTGCCGCTGCCGGTGTTCGGCGACCAGGAATACCCGGAGGAGACCCGCCTCAAGTACCGCTTCCTCGACCTGCGCCGCGAGAAGCTGCACGCCAACATCATGCTGCGCGCCAGCGTCATCGCCTCGATCCGCCGCCGCATGGCGAGGGCAGGGCTTCACCGAGTTCCAGACGCCGATCCTGACCGCGTCCTCGCCGGAGGGCGCGCGCGACTACCTCGTGCCGTCGCGCGTGCATCCGGGCAAGTTCTACGCGCTCCCGCAGGCGCCGCAGCAGTTCAAGCAGCTGACGATGATCGCGGGCTTCGACCGCTACTTCCAGATCGCACCCTGCTTCCGCGACGAGGACGCCCGCGCCGACCGCTCCCCGGGCGAGTTCTACCAGCTCGACATCGAGATGAGCTTCGTCACGCAGGAGGACGTGTTCCAGGCGGTCGAGCCGGTGCTGCGCGGCGTGTTCGAGGAATTCGCCGACTGGCAGGGCAAGGGGCGCGTCACCGAGCCGCTGCCGTTCCGCGCATCACCTATGCCGAGGCGATGCTGAAGTACGGCGTTGACAAGCCCGACCTGCGCAACCCGATCCTGATCAGCGACGTGAGCGAGCGGTTCGCCGCGACGGGTCGAGTTCAAGGCGTTCAAGGGCGTCATCAAGTCGGGCGGCGTGGTGCGCGCGATCCCCGCACCGGGCGCCGAGAAGCCAGCCGCAAGTTCTTCGACGACATGAACGCCTGGGCGCAGGGCGAGGGCGCGCCGGGCTCGGCTACGTCGTGTTCGAGGACGAGGGCGGCGCGCTCACCGGCAAGGGGCCGATCGCCAAGAACCACGGCGAGGACAAGATGAGCGCCATGGCCGACGCGCTCGGCCTCGGCCCCGACGACGGCCTGTTCTTCGCCGCCGGTAAGGAGGCGCAGGCGGCCAAGCTCGCCGGCAAGGCGCGCACCCGCGTCGCCGAGCAGCTCGGCCTCATCGACCAGAGACCAGTTCGCGTTCTGCTGGGTCGTCGACTTCCCGATGTACGAGTATGACGAGGGACGCGAAGAAGGTCGACTTCAGCCACAACCCGTTCTCGATGCCGCAGGGCGAGCTGGAGGCGCTGGAGCCGACGACAGGACCCGCTCGATATCAAGGCGTTCCAGTACGACATCGTCTGCAACGGCATCGAGTTGTCCTCCGGCGCGATCCGGAACCACCGCCCGAGATCATGTACAAGGCGTTCGAGATCGCCGGCTACGCCAGGCCGACGTCGACACCAACTTCGCGGGCATGATCAACGCCTTCCAGTACGGCGCGCCGCCGCACGGCGGCATCGCGGCGGGCGTCGACCGCATCGTGATGCTGCTCTGCGAGGAGCCCAACATCCGCGAGGTCATCGTCTTCCCGATGACGCAGAAGGCGGAGGACCTGATGATGGGCGCGCCCAGCTTCTTCGGCGAAGCAGCTGCGCGAGCTGCACCTGCGCTCCACCGCGAGCTCAACCTGCATCCGGCGACGGCCGGCTCATCCGCGAGGCCTGGCAGCCAGAGCCGACCGTCGCGCGACCGGCGGCGCCCGACGCCCCGGTTGAGCGCGCGCCCGGGCGCATCGTCAGATCGCCGCCGCAGCCGTTACCGCTGCCCGCGGGAAGGCGTCCTGCAGCACGTCGAGCTTGCCGTCGGCGATGGCGAACACCGCGCCGTGCAGCTTCAGCGTGCCGTTCCACGCCTTCCTTCACGAAGGGGAAGGTCATCAGGTTCGAGCGAGACCTTGACGCCCTCGCGCTCCAGCGCGGTCTGGCCCTCGGCCGGTCGCCGGTGCCATGCGCGCTGATGCCGCCACCTTGTCGCGCGCGTCATCGTCGAGCAGGCCGATCCACTCGGCGACGAACCCGCCCTCGCCCGGCTTGCTGTCCTTCAGGCTCTGCGTCAGCGCGGCGTTGACGCCGCCGCATGCGCCATGGCCCAGCACCAGGATCTCGCTGACCTTCAGCTTGGTGACGGCGAACTCGACCGCCGCCGAAACGCCGTGCAGCCCGCCCGCCCTGATCGAACGGCGGCACCAGCGCGGCGACGTTGCGCACGACGAAGGTCTCGCCCGGCCGCGTGCCGAAGATGGTGGCGGATCGACCCGGCTGTCGGAGCAGGAGATGAACATGACCTTGGGCGACTGGCCCTTCGCCAGCTCGCTCCCACTCGGCGCGCTCCTGCTGCCACTCTTCGTCCATGAAGCGGTGGTAGCCGCCGATCAGTCGTCGAACGTACGCATTGCACTCCTCTGCGTTGTTTGGTGGAGCGGCGCAGATCGCTATCTGCGCCGCACCGTATGAACGACATGACACCGCTTCGGCCGCTGGCGCGCCAGCGCAAGCCGACTGGATCCGCGTCAAGGCGCCGACCAGCGTCGGGCTTCGCCGAGACCGCGCGCTGATGCGCGGCGAAGAGCCTGCGACGGTCTGCGAGGAGGCCGGCTGCCCGAACATCGGCGAGTGCTGGGAGAAGAAGCACGCCACCTTCATGATCATGGGCGACACCTGCACGCGCGCCTGCGCCTTCTGCAACGTGAAGACGGGATGCCGCGCGCGGTCGATCCGCTGGAGCCGCAGCACGTCGCCGGACGCCGCGGCGGAGCTGGGGCTGCACCACGTCGTCGTCACCTCGGTCGACCGCGACGACCTGCCCGATGGCGGGGCGAAGCAGTTCGTGAAGGTGATCGAGGCGATTCGCGCCACCAACCCCGCGACCACGATCGAAATCCTGACGCCGGATTTCCGCAACAAGCACGAGCGCGCGGTGGAGGCGATCGTCGCGCGCGGCCCGACGTCTACAACCACAATCTGGAGACGGTGCCGCGGCTCTACCCGACGATCCGCCCCGGCGCGCGCTACTACGCGTCGCTGCGCCTGCTCGAAATGGTGAAGAAGCTCGATCCGTCGATCTTCACCAAGTCCGGCGTCATGCTCGGGCTCGGCGAGGAGCGGCTGGAGGTTCATCAGGTGATGGACGACATGCGGTCCGCCGACATCGATTTCCTGACGGTCGGCCAGTATCTCCAGCCGACGCCGCGCCACGCCAAGGTCGCCGATTTCGTCACGCCCAAGGCGTTCGACGCCTATGCCGCGATCGCGCGCGCCGAAAGGGTTTCCTGCTGGTCGTTCGTCGCCGCTGACGCTCCAGCTATCACGCCGGCGACGATTTCGCGAAGATGAAGGCGCGCGCGCGAGGTGGCGAAGCTGCGCGAAGACGGCCTGAGGTGGAGCTTGCCGAAGCATAGCGAGACGCGCCGGCTGCCCTACACGCCGGAGCAGATGTTCGATCTGGTCGCGGACGTGGCGCTACGCCGAGTTCCTGCCGTGGGTCGGCGATGCGCGTGCGCGCGACACGCCGACCGAGACGCTCGCCGACATGATCGTCGGCTTCAAGGGCCTGCGCGAGACGTTCACCAGTCGCGGGTCGAGAAGAGCGCGGCCCGATCATCCACGTCGATTACGTCGACGGCCCGCTGAAATACCTGCGCAACGACTGGCGTTCCGCCCTGCGCGGGCGGGTGCGAGGTCGATTTCTCGGTCGATTTCCAGTTCAAGAGCCGGATGTTCGAGATGCTGGCGGGGCAGGTGTTCGGCCTCGCGTTGCGCCGGATGATCGGGGCGTTCGAGGCGCGCGCCGCGCCGCTCTACGGCGCTGGCGGCAGCAGCAGTTCCAGCGCGCACAGCGCCGCCTGACGCCGGACGCGCCGCGGCCGATGTCGCCGAACTCGCGGCGGTCGGCCACCGTCGTCGGCCGGATCGCCGCCGCTTCGGCGCGCGCGAACACGACCGTGCCGACCGGCTTCTTCGTCGCTGCCGCCGCCCGGCCCGGCGATGCCGGTGATCGCCACCGCCACGTCCGCGCCCGTCTTCTCGATCGCCCCCTGCGCCATCGCCCAGGCGGTCGCGATCGACACCGCGCCGAACGTGTCGAGCACGTCGCCGCGACCGCAGCAGCAGGTCGCGCTTGGCCTCGTTCGGAATAGGTGACGAAGCCCGGCCTCGAACACGTCGGACGATCCCGGCACCTCGGTCAGCGCGGCGCTGACCAGCCCGCCGGTGCAGCTTTCCGCGACGGCGATGCACCGGCCCGCGGCACGGTTCTCCTCGATCACGCGCGTGGCGAGCGCGACCAGCGCGTCGGGCAGGACGGTGTCGCTCATCGCGCGCCCGCGCAGATCGGCAGATCGGGCACGTCGGCGACCTGGCGTTGCCCTTCGCCTGCTCGCTTTTGAGATACTGCAGCGTCGTCACGACGATCACCGCGGTGTTGCGCGGGGCAGCGGCGAGCTGCGTCACCAGCCGGTCGATCGTCCCGCAGTCGTTCGCGGTGGCGACGCGCCCGACCAGCTGCGGCACCAGCAGCGAGACGAGCAGCGGGCGCGCGAAGTCGTCGACTCGCACCAGCCCGGCGTCGCCATCTCGCGATCGCCCATCCGCGCGATCGATCGCCGCGCGCGCCGCCGGCCACGCCGCGTCGGCCGCCGGCTGGTATTTGGCGATGAACGGCCCGGTCGTGCGCCGCACCAGGCTGGTCGCGGGCAGCGCACGCGCTGGCACACGCGCGGCCGGTCTCCGGATGATCTCGGCAGCGCGACCTGCGCCACCGCCGCGCCTCGGCGGTCGTCAGGCACGGCGCTGCGCCTGCGCCGCGCGCCAGCGCGACCGCGCGACGCCAGAGGCGAGCAGCGCCCTCACGCCGCGCTCCGCGGCAGCGCTCATGGTCGCGATCGCCTGCGCCGCGATGCCCTCGCCGCGGCCGGTGAAGCCCAGGCGCTCGGTGGTGGTCGCCTTCACGCTGACGCGATCGGTCGACAGCCCCAGAAGTTCCGCGATGCGCGCCTGGATCGCGGCGCGGTGCGGCCCGATCTTGGGCGCCTCGCAGATCAGGGTCAGGTCGACGAAGGTCACCCGCCGCCGCCTCGGCGATCAGGTCGGCGGCGTGCGCAGGAACTGCCCGACGCGCGCCCTTCCACTGCATGTCGCTGGGCGGGAAATGCGTGCCGATGTCGCCCTCGGCGATGGTGCCGAGCAGCGCGTCGGTCAGCGCGTGCAGCGCCACGTCGGCGTCGCTGTGCCCCGACAGGCCCTGATGTGGGGATCCTGACGCCGCCCAGCCACAGCTCCTCGCCGTCCTCCAGCCGGTGACGTCGAAGCCGTGCCGCGCTGCGCGTCTCAGCCCCAGCCGCGCCTCGGCCAGCGGCGAAGTCCGCCGGGTAGGTCACCTTTCCAGCATCGCGTCGCCCTGCACCAGCGCGACCGTGCCGCCAAGCGCGCGCACCATCTGCGCGTCGTCGGTCGGCTCCCTCGCCCTCCCACGCGGCGATGCGCCGCGAGCGCGTCGAACGCGGAACGCCTGCGGCGTCTGCACGCGGAACAGCCGGCGCGGTCCGACCGTCGCGCCGTCGCTCGCCCACCAGCGTGTCGGCCACCGGCAGCACCGGGATCGCCCGCTCGCGTCGTCCAGCGCATCGAGCAGCCGGTCGACCACCGCCGCCGGCACGAACGGCCGCGCCGCGTCGTGGATCACCAGCACCGCGTGCACCGCGCCGCGCCGCCAGCGCCGCGATCGCCTCCGCCGCCGCCACCGACTGCGCGCCGCGTCTCGCCGCCGGCACCACCCGCGCCACGGCGGCGCGTCGGGCCGGTCCTGCCATCCGGCGGCCACCGCCACCACCAGCACGCGGTCGATCGCGGGATGCGCGCGCAGCGCGCGCACGCGCGCTCCACGCCAGCATCGGTTCGCCGCCGGCGAGCATCGCGCGAACTGCTGGGGAGGTCGCCGCCGCGCGCTCGCCGCTTGCCCGCGGCGACGATCAGCGCGACCGGTCTCTGTTCGATCCATCGCGCCGCGCGCGGCCTTTGCTGGCCGCGCGGCGCGGCTTGCCACGCGCTGCGCGCTCGCGTATCTGCCCGTTTTTCAGGCAATGCCACCATCGCTCGAACCCCATCCAGATCGGTCCCGTCGGATCGACACGCCGGTCGTGCTGGCGCCGATGACCGGCGTCACCGACATGCCGTTCCGCACGCTGGTGCGCCGCTACGGCTCGGGCCTCAACGTCACCGAGATGATCGCCAGCCAGGCCGCGATCCGCGAGACGCGCCAGTCGCTCCAGAAGGCGGCGTGGCACCGTCGAGGAGCCGGTGTCGATGCAGCTGGTCGGCTGCACGCCCGTACGAGATGGCGGAGGCGCGCGAAGCTCGCCGAGGATCGCGGCGCGCGATCATCGACATCAACATGGGCTGCCCGGTCCGCAAGGTGACCAACGGCGACGCCGGCTCGGCGCTGATGCGCGACCTGAAGCTCGCCGCGCGATCGTCGACGCGGTGGTGAAGGCGGTCGCGCGCCGGTCACGCTCAAGATGCGGATGGGCTGGGACCACGACAGCCTCAACGCGCCCGAGCTCGCCCGCATCGCCGAGGACCTGGGGTGCCGCATGGTCACCGTCCACGGCCGCACCCGCAACCAGATGTACAAGGGCTCGGCCGACTGGCGCTTCGTCGCGCGCGTCAAGGAGGCGGTGTCGATCCCGGTGATCGTCAACGGCGACATCTGCTCGGTCGAGGATGCCGGCGGCGCTGGCGCAGTCGGGCGCGGACGGCGTGATGATCGGGCGCGGCGCCTACGGCCGGCCGTGGCTGCTCGCCCAGGTGATGGACGCGCTCGCCGGCCGCACGCCGCGCGCCGACCCATCGCTCGACGAGCAGTACCGCGCGATCGTCGAGCACTACGACGCGATGCTCGCGCATTACGGCACGTCACCGGCGTCAACATGGCGCGCAAGCACATCGGCTGGTACCGGGGCTGCCCGGCTCGGCCGAGTTCCGCAACGCGGTGAACCAGGAGCCCGACGCCGCCCGCGTCAAGGCGATGCTCGCCGACTTCTACGCGCCTACCGGCGCGGCGCGGCGCGTGAGCGGCGGCCATGGGCGGCGGCCGCTGGCCGCCGCGCCCGCCGCGCTCGCCAACTGCCCATCCTGCGGTGCTGCTCGATCCCGCCGGGCGCATCGCCGACGCCAACGCCGCGTGCGAGGAGCTGCTCAACCAGTCCGCGCGCGCTGATGCTGCGGGCGCCCGCTCATCCCGACTTGGTGCCGCCGCTCGCCCGTCGCGTGCGCGCGCGCGCGCGGCGCTCCAGCGCCTCGACGCGTCGATCTGGTGGCGGGCGGGGCGATGCGCGTCGACTCGCCGTCGCCTCGCCCGATCATCCCGGCTGGCGTGGTGACGCTGCGCCAGGAGCGCACCATCGCCGCAAGATGCCGCCGGCTGCGCGCGCGCGGCGCGCGCGCTCGCGGCGCGGCGCGATGCTCGCCCACGAGATCAAGAACCCGCTGGCTGGCATCCGCTGCGCGGCTCAGCTGCTCGCGCAGTCCGGCGCGTCGCCGACCCGCGAGCTGACCGGCTGATCGCGACGAGGTCGACCGCGTCGCCGCGCTGATCGACCGGATGGAGGATTTCACCGACGAGCGCCCGCTCCGCGCGAGCCGCTCAACGTCCACCCGCGCTGCTCGACCACGCGCGCGAGCGCTGGCGCTGGCCGGCTTTCGCCGCGGCGTCCGATCGAGTCGAGCGCTACGACCCGTCGCTGCCGCCGGTGCTCGGCAACCGCGACCAGCTCGTCCAGGTGATCCTCAACCTCGTGAAGAACGCCAGCGAGGCGATCGGCCCCGACACGGTCGACGGCGAGATCACCCTGTCGACCGCGTTCCGCACGGGCCTGCGCCGTCGGTGCGCGGGCTCGCGCGGCGCGTCGCGCTGCCGATCGAGCTGTGCGTGATCGACAATGGTCCCGGTGCGCCGGCCGACATCGCCGACCATTTGTTCGAACCCTTCGTGTCGGGGCGGCCGGAAGGAAAGGGGCTCGGCCTCGCGCTGGTCGACAAGCTGGTGCGCGACATGGGCGGCATCGTCAGTGCGATGCGCGCCCGCGGCGCACCGCCTTCACCGTTTGCCGATGTCCTGCTGCCCGCCGCGCGCGGAGGCCGTGAGCGCCGGTCATGCCGAACGGAAACATCTCGTCGACGACGACGACGCCGCGATCCGCACCGTGGTCAACGGCAGGCGCTGCGCGCGCCGGGCTACGAGGTCGCGGTGCGACGCCGCCGCAACTGCGCGACGCTCGGCGCTGGCTGGCGAGGGGCGCGGCCGACGTGCTCGTCACCGACGTGGTGCTGCCCGACGGCGACGGGCTCGACGCGCTGCCGCGCATCGCGCGGTGCGGCCCGGCGCTGCCGGTCATCGCTGATGAGCGCGCAACACGCTGGTGACCGCAGTGCGCGCGACCGAAGCGGGCGCGTACGAGTACCTGCCCAAGCCGTTCGACCTCGACGCGCTGACGGCATCGTCGGCGCGCGCTGCGCGCGCGCGGGCGGGTGGCCGCGACCGGCCGCCGCCCGCGTCGACGACGACGCATTCCGCTGGTCGGCCGCTCGCCGGCCATGCAGGAGATCTACCGCGCGCTGGCTCGGCTGATGCCGACCGACCTCACCGTGATGATCACCGGAGAGTCCGGCACCGGCAAGGAACTCGTCGCCCGCGCGCTGCACGATTACGGCCGCCGCCGCACCGGGCCGTTCGTGCCGGTGAACATGGCCGCGATCCCGCGCGACCTGATCGAATCCGAGCTGTTCGGCCACGAGAAGGGCGCGTTCACCGGCGCGCTCGTGCGCTCGGCCGGCCGCTTCGAGCAGGCCGAGGGCGGGACGCTCTTCCTCGACGAGATCGGCGACATGCCGATGGAGGCGCAGACCCGCCTGCTGCGCGTGCTGCAGCAGGGCGAGTACACCACGGTCGGCGGGCGCGTGCCGATCCGCGCCGACGTGCGCATCGTCGCCGCCACCAACCGCGACCTCGCCGCGCTCAGGTCGCAGCCGGGCATCTTCCGCGAGGACCTGTTCTTCCGCCTGAACGTCGTGCCGCTGCGCCTGCCGCCGCTGCGCGAGCGCTCGGAGGACGTGCCCGCTGCTCGCCGCGCCACTTCTTCGATGCGCGCGCGCGCGCGAGGGCTGCCGCGCGGCGCTCGACGCGCGACGCGCTGGGCGCTGCTGCGCGCACGCTGGCGCGGCAACGTGCGCGAGCTGGAGAACCTGATGCGCCGCTCGCCGCGCTCTCGCGCGACGAGGTGATCACCGGCGCCGAGATCGCGCGACGCGCCGGCCCGCGGAGCCCGCCGCGCCCGCGCCAGGCCGCGGCCTCGACGCCGCGGTGCGCGGCGGCGGTCGAGCGCTCGCCGCTACTTCGCGCCGCGCTCGACGACGCCGCGGCACGGCCTCTACGACCGCGTGATCCTGCGCGAGGTGGAGCGCCCGCTGATCGGCGCGATGCTGGCGCGCCACGCGGCAACCAGATCTGCGCGCCGCGCGCTGCTCGGCTCAACCGCAACACGCTGCGCAAGAAGCGCGCTCGACGCGCTTCCGCATCGACCGGCGCGTTAACGGCCGCCGTGTTTCGCGCCCGTTGCGGGCGGAGAATTGTGTTTTCGCGGCACACGATCGCTGATGGTGTGATGAACGCGCATCGGCGATGCGGGCGCGATCGCGAGGCTCGATCTGCGCGCCGGCGACTGACCGTCACGCCGCTGGTGGAGCGGGCGACGCTGGCGCGTCGCGGTCGCGGGCGGTCGGCAGCAGCTACGATCGGTGCGTCGTTGCTGGCGCGCGCCGCGGCGCGGCTGATCTCACCGCCGCCCGGCGCTGCACTGCTGGTCGCCAACCTCGTGCCGGCATCGCGGCGCTGCTGCTGCTGCTCGGCCGCCGCATCGCCATGCGCCGCGCGCGCGTCGCCGGTCGGCGGGGACGGGGGCGGCTGCACGTCGGCTGGTGGCGCTGTTCTCGGTGGTGGCGGCGGTGCCGATGCTGCTGGTCACCATCTTCGCCTCGCTGCTGTTCCAGTACGGCGTGCAGTTCTGGTATTCCGACCGCGCGCGCGGGATGATCGAGAACGCGCGGCGCGCGATCGCCAGCTACCACGACACCTCAGCGTGCGCTACGCACCGCGGCTGGAACGATGGCGACGTCACCGGACCATCGGCGACATCGCGCGGCGCTGCGCGGCGAGGCTGCTCGATCGACGATCCCGCTTCGCGCCGTTTCTTCGCGCAGCAGATCTACTATCGCGAGCCTGTCGAGGGGCCTGTTCCGCGTCGCCCGGCGGCGGTGCAGACGCTGGCGCTGGTCAACCCGTCGACCTCATCGGAGATCGATGTCGAGCGCCGATCACGCCGACGCTCGCCGGCTGCGCGGCGGCGGCGCAGCGTGGCGCTCGTCACCGACCGGCGCGATCCGCATCCCGACTGGTCGCGTGTCACGCGATGCCGGCTCGCGACGTCTACCTCTACACCGCGCGCGTCTGACTCGATCCCAGGTCGCGCGATCGAGCGCAGCCGCGCGCGCGGCGCGCTCGGCCGAGCTATCGCGCGCTGCTCGATCGCGCGCGCTCGCTCCAGCTCGCTTCAACGCCGCGCTGCTGTCTGATCGCTGCTGATCGTCGGGCTGGCGGTGTGGATCGCGATGGCGGTCGCCGACCGCTGGTGCGGCCGGTCGGCGAGCTGGTCAACGCCGCCGGCCGGGTCGCGGGCGGCGACCTGCCGCGCGCGTGCCGCAGCGCAATGAGCGCGACGAGGTCGGCACCCTCGCCACCGCGTTCAACGCGATGACGGTGCGGCTGGAGGCGCAGAACAGCGCGCTCGTCGCCGCCAACGCGCAGCTCGACAGCCGCCGCGCGCTGATCGAGGCGGTGATGTCGGGCGTGTCCGCCGGCGTGATCTCGATCGCGCCCGATCGCACCGTGCGCCTCATCAACGCCTCCGCCGAGCGCACGCTGCGGCGGCGGGCGAGCGGCCGGTCGGCGCGCCGCTCGCGGAGGTCGCGCCGCGTCGCTCGACGCGCTGCTCGACGCGGCCGCGCGCGCGAGGCGATCGCAGGTGCGCGTGCTGGGCGCGCGCGCACGCTGGCGGTGCGCATCGCGCGCGACGGCGGCGGGCCGATCCTGACCTTCGACGACATCACCCAGCAGCTCCTCGACCAGCGGCGCGCCGCCTGGTCCGACGTCGCGCGCCGGATCGCGCACGAGATCAAGAACCCGCTGACCCCGATCCAGCTCGCCGCCGAGCGCTCCAGCGCCGCTACGGCGGCAAGTGGTCGAGGAGGGCGACAAGGACGACCTTCGCGCGACTGACCGACACCATCGTGCGCCAGGTCGGCGACCTGAGGCGCATGGTCGACGAGTTCTCATCGTTCGCGCGCATGCCCAAGCCGGTGTTCGCGGAGAACCTGGTCGACATCGCGCGCAGGCGATGTTCCTGCACGAGGTCGCGCACCCCGCATCCGCTTCGCCTGGAGCGACGACGATCCGCCGCCGCTGGTCGCTGGTGTGCGACCGCCGCCAGATCGGCCAGGCGCTGACCAACATCGTCAAGAACGCGGTGGAGGCGATCGAGGCGACCGACGACGCGGCCGGGGAGGTCAGGGTCGCGATGACGCTGACGCGAGGCGAGGCGGGCGGCGCGTCCGTGATCGACCGTCGCCGACAACGGCGTCGGCCTGCCCGCGGAGCGCGACCGCATCTCGAGCCCTATATGACGACGCGCGCGCGGGCACCGGGCCTCGGCCTCGCCATCGTCAAGAAGATCGTCGAGGAACACGGGGCAGATCGAGCTTTTCCGATCGCCCGGCGGCGGCGGCACATCATCGTGACGCTCCTTCGACGCCGCCGCGCTCGGCCGCTCGATGCGCGAAGCGCTGGCGACGAATCGCGACGGCGAAGCTCGCCGCCTGACCGATCGGGCTGACGATGGCGCTCGATATCCTGGTCGTCGACGACGAGCGCGACATCCGCGAACTGGTCGCGGGCGTGCTGGAGGACGAGGGCTACGAACCCGCGCCGCCGCCGACAGCGATGCCGCGCTGGAGGCGATCGCCGCGCGGCGGCCCAGCCTCGTGCTGCTCGACGTGTGGCTGCAGGACTCCCGGCTCGATGGGCTGGAGCTGCTCGACGAGATCAAGCGGCGCGACCCGTCGATCCCCGTCCTGGTCATCTCCGGCCACGGCAACCTCGACACCGCGGTCGCGGCGATCCGCAAGGGCGCGGCCGACTTCATCGAGAAGCCGTTCAGGCCGAGCGCCTGCTCCTCATGGTCGAGCGCGCCACCGAGACCGAACGGCTGAAGCGCGAGGTCGCCAGCCTGCGCGCGTCGGCCGGGCGCGATACCGACCTGACCGGCAGCTCGGCGCGATCAACGGCGTGCGCGCGACGCTGAAGCGCGTCGCGCGACCGGCAGCCGCGTGCTGATCGTCGGCGGCGCCGCCGGCGTCGGCAAGGAGGTGGCGGCGCGCTGCTCCACGGCTGGGTCGCAGCGCGCGCGACGGCCCGTTCGTCATCGTCAGCGCCGCCAACATGACGCCGGAGCGGGTGGAGGAGGAGCTGTTCGGCGTGGAGGGGGGGCGACCTCGTCCGCACCGGCCTGCTCGAAGCAGGCGCACGGCGGCACGCTGTTCCTCGACGAGATCGCCGACATGCCGCTGGCGACGCAGGCGCGCATCCTGCGCGTGCTGACCGACCAGAGCTTCACCGCGTCGGCGGGCACCCGCGTGGTCAAGGTCGACGTGCGCGTCGTCTCCGCGACCTCGCGCGACCTGACCCCGAGATCGCCGCCGGGGCGTTCCGCGAGGATCTTTATTATCGCCTGACCGTCGTTCCCGTCGTCATCCCGCCGCTAGCCGAGCGACGCGAGGACATCCCGTCGCTCGTCGCCCAGTTCGTGGCGCATTACGCCGCCGAACGCCGCGTGTCCCGACGCCGGAGATCGCCGCCGACGCGATGGTGGCGCTGCAGAGCTACGACTGGCCCGGCAACGTGCGCCAGCTGCGCAACGTTGTGGAGCGCACCGATCATCCTGGCGCCGGGCGACCGATCGGGCGGATCGACCTCGACCTGCTGCCCGCCGAGGTGCTGGGCGCGCTGGGCCTCGGCGGCGGCACCACCGCGATCATGGGGGCGCCGCTGCGCGAGGCGCGCGAGACGTTCGAGCGCGAGTATCTGCGCGTCCAGATCCGCCGCTTCTCCGGCAACATCAGCGCACCGCGAGCTTCATCGGCATGGAGCGCTCGGCGCTGCACCGAAGCTGAAGCTGCTCGGCATCACCGACACGCGCGACGAGTGACGCTTTGTCGCTTGGCAGCGTTGAGGCGGCGCGGATTAGAATGCCGCATCGACGCCGTCGGCGGCCCGACGCCGGGCACCGGCGCGCCGCGGGGCAATCCCCGCCAAGAACGAGGACGAGAAGATGGCCGACAAGCAGACCTCGCTCCAGGACCTGTTCCTCAACTCGCTGCGCAAGGCCAAGACGCCGGTCACCATGTTCCTGGTGAAGGGCGTGAAGCTGCAGGGCATCGTCACCTGGTTCGACAATTTCTCGGTACTGCTGCGCCGCGACGGGCAGTCGCAGCTCATCTACAAGCACGCGATCTCCACCGTCATGCCCGCGGCCATCGACGTCGCCCGGCATCGTCGCGGCGATGGGCGGCAGCGCAAGCCGCAGCTGCTGCAGGAGATCTTCCTCACCGCGGTGCGCAAGTCGGAGGACAGCGTCACCATGTTCCTGGTGAACGGCGTGATGCTGCAGGGGCAGATCGCCGCGTTCGACCTGTTCTGCATGCTGCTGCAGCGCGACGGCATGTCGCAGCTGGTCTACAAACATGCCGTCTCGACGATCCAGCCGGCGCGCCGCTCAACCTCGCCGACGAGCGGCGGCGCGGCGACGAGATTGAGCACCGGGTTCGACGGGGCGCGAGCCGCGACGTTCGCCCGCGGCGCGCGAGGGCGATCGTCGTCTTCCCCGACCAGGGCGGCTCCTCGCGCGACGCGGACGCGCGGCTGGAGGAGACCGCCGGCCTTGCCGCCGCGATCGGGTCGTCGTCGACCGAAGGTGCCGCTGCGCGTCCGCCAGCCGGCCCGGCGACGCTGATCGGCAGGGGCCAGGTCGAGGCGCTCGCCGCCACGGCGCGGCAGGAGGAGGGCGGGCTGGTGGTGTTCGACGCGGCGCTCACGCCGGTGCAGCAGCGCAACCTGGAAACGGGGCTCAAGGCCAAGGTGATCGACCGCACGGGTCTGATCCTTGAGATCTTCGGCGAGCGCGCCGCAACGGCCGAGGGCCGGTTGCAGGTCGAGCTGGCCCACCTCGACTATCAGGCCGGGCGGCTGGTGCGCTCCTGGACGCACCTGGAGCGCCAGCGCGGCGGCTTCGGCTTCCTCGGCGGGCCCGGCGAGACGCAGATCGAGGCCGACCGGCGACTGATCCGCGACCGGATGGCCAAGCTCCGCCGCGAGCTGGACGGCGTGGCGCGCACGCGCGGGCTGCACCGCGACCGGCGGCAGCGCGCGCCCTGGCCGGTGATTGCGCTGGTTGGCTATACCAACGCGGGAAAGTCGACGCTTTTCAATCGGCTGACGGGCGCTGACGTCATGGCGGAGGATTTGCTCTTCGCGACGCTCGATCCGACGTTGCGGCAGATCGCGCTGCCTGGGCTCGACAAGGCGATCCTCTCGGACACGGTCGGTTTCGTCTCCGAACTGCCGACGCAGCTGGTCGCGGCGTTCAAGGCGACGCTGGAGGAGGTGGTCTCGGCCGACCTCCTGATCCACGTGCGCGACGTCGCGCATCCCGACACGCGGCGCAGAAGGCCGACGTCGAGGCGGTGCTGGCCGAGATCGGCGTCGCGGACGGGACGACGCCGCGTGCTCGAGGCGTGGAACAAGCTCGACCTGCTCGACGCGGAGGCGCGGGCGCGCGGCGCTGCTGCTGGCCGATGCGGCGGCGCGGCGCGACGACGTGGTGGCGCTCTCGGCGCTGACGGGGAGGGGTCGACCGCGCTGATCGCGACGTGGCCGAGCGGCTGACGGCCGGGCACCAGCGCTACGCCGTCGCTCGACGCCGCGACGGGGCGGGGCGGCGTGGCTGCACCAGCACGGCGAGGTGCTCGGCAGCCAGCGTCGAGGGCGCGCGCGACCTACGACGTGCGGATGGACCCGCGCGAGTACGAGCGCTTCTGGCGCGTTGAGCGGGTCAGCCGCGCTTGCGGGCGCCCTTCACCGCAATGCCAGAGCGCCTCCTGCTCCGCCAGCGATCGCTCGGCGAAGCGATCGTCGGCGGCCTCCATCGCCCGGAAGCGGCGCTCGAACTTGGCGTTGGCGCGCGCGCAGCGCCGCCTCGGCGTCGACGCCCAGATGCCGCGCCCAGTTGACGACCGCGAACAGCAGGTCGCCGACCTCCTCGGCCTTCGCGCCGCTCGTCGGTCGCGCGTCGACCTCGGCCAGTTCCTCGTCGATCTTGGCGCGCGGACCGGCTCGCGTCGGGCCAGTCGAAGCCGACCCGCGCCGCGCGCGCTGCAGCTTCTTCGGCGCAGCAGCGCCGGCAGGCCCCGAGCGCGACGCCGGCGAGCGCGCTCGCGTCGTCCTTGGCGGCGCGCTCGCCGCCTTGATCTGCTCCCAGGATGGTGGCCGCCGTCGCGCCGTCGCCGAAGATGTGCGGGTGGCGGCGCTCCATCTTGTCGCGATCGCGTCGCGACGTCGTCGAAGTCGAACAGCGCCGGCTTCCTCGGCCATGCGGGCGTGGAAGACGACCTGGAGTAGCAGGTCGCCGAGCTCGTCCTTCAGGTCGGCGAGGTCGCCGCGCTCGATCGCGTCCACGACCTCGTAGGCCTCCTCGAGCGTGTAGGGCGCGATCGTCGCGAAGCTCTGCGCCGTGTCCCATTCGCAGCCGTGCTACCGGATCGCGCAGCCGCGCCATGATCGCGAGCAGGCGGCGATCGGCGCTCCCCCTCGCTCACTTCACTATTAAACCGATAATATACATTATGTAAACTTCTACGTTGGTTGTGGATCGAGGATGAGGGTGCGCCCATCCACCGCGCCAGCCGCGCAGCGCGACAGGAAGTTCATGCCGAGCACGTCGTGTCGCCGAACGCGGGCGATCACCACCGGCAGGTCGCGCGCGCGTCGATCCGGCCGAGTTCCATCGCGCCACCGTCGCCGTCCCGCCTCGACCTGGCCGTTGGCGGTGTCGATGAATCGCCGGGAAACGGCGTGTCGCCGACGATGACGTCGGCGCGCGGGCCGCCGGCGACCGACAGCGCGGTCGTGGTCGCGCCGCTGTCGACCAGCATCCGCCGCGCGACGCCGTTGATGCGCACGTCGGCGTAGAAGTGCCCGTCCGCCCGCCATGGCGATCCGCACCGTGCCGCCGCTCACCGTCTGGTCGCCCGAACAGCGCGTCGCGCCCGTTCCAGTCGGTCGCACCCGCTCGCGCTGCGACATCAGCAGCAGGCCCACGACGAAGATCGCGACCGCCACGCCGCCGCCATCTTCAGCGTCGACCGCCCGCCAGCGCACGCCGCGCCAGCAGCGCCGACAGCGGCAGGATCAGCAGCAGCAGCACGTAGAAGAGATGATCTCGCCGCCGCCGGCCGTCGTTCATGCCGCCAGTTCCATGCCGTCATAGCCCGGCTCGACCCCGGCGGGCAGTTCGTCGAGCAAGGTGCGGTAATCCATCGACTGGTCCATGTGGATCAGCGCGGTCCGGCCGGGTCGCAGTCGCTCGACCCAGCCTAGCACGCGTCCAGTTCGGATGCGACGGATGCGGGCGCCGGCGCAGCGCGTCGACGATCCACACGTCGAGCCCTCGTACAGCGTCGCGCATCTCCGCCGTCATCTCGCTGAAATCGGTGGCATAGCCGATCGCCGCGTCCCCGCCGGCCTCGAAGCGCAGCCCGGCGGAGGATGATCGCCGTGCGGCTGGTCACGCGATCGTCGATCGTGAGCGCCGATCGTCAGCCGATCGGGCAGCAGCTCCAGCGCCGACGGTCGGCGGATAGCCGTGCGCGCCGGCGAAGACGTAGCCGAAGCGCGCCGCGCAGCATCGCCAGCGTCGCAGGCCGCGCGTAGCCGCGCACCGGCCGGCCGAGCGCGTGGAAGACCTGGCGCAGGTCGTCGATGCCGTGGGTGTGGTCGGCGTGGTCGTGGTCCAGATCACCGCGTCGACCGTCGACGTCGTCCGCGGCGAGCAGCTGCGTGCGCATGTCCGGGCTCGTGTCGACCAGCACGCGGGTGCCGGCGTGCTCAACCATCAGCGACGCGCGGGTGCGGTAGTTGCGCGGCTCGGCCGGGTCGCAATCACCCCAGTCATTGCCGATCCGCGGAACGCCCGACGACGTGCCCGAGCCGAGGATGCGCGCCTTCACGCCGCCGTCTTGGCGAACAGGCGGTGGAAGTTCTCGCGCGGTAACGCTGCGCAGCGTCGCTCGACATCTTCACCGCGCAGATCGGCGAGAAAGGCAGCGGTGTCGGCAACGAAGCTTGGTTCGCCGGTCTTGCCACGATGCGGCACCGGCGCGAGGAAAGGCGCGTCGGTCTCGATCAGGAGGCGATCGAGCGGGAGCGCGGCGGCGGTTTCCTGCAGGTCGCGCGCGTTCTTGAAGGTGACGATCCCGGAGATCGAAACGAAGAAACCGAGCGCGAGTGATCGCTCGGCGAAGGCGCGGGTGCCGGTGAAGCAGTGGATGACGCCGGCGAAGGCCCCCTTCCCCAGCTCGTCCTCCAGGATCGCGGCGGTGTCCTCCTCGGCGTCGCGGTGTGGACGACGATCGGCACGCCCGCCTCGCGCGCGGCGGCGATGTGCGCGCGGAAGCTCGCCTGCTGCTGCCGGCGGTCGCTGTGGTCGTAGTGATAGTCGAGCCGCTCTCGCCGATGCCGACGACGCGCGGGTGCGCGCGCGCGGCGACCAGTTTGGCGGTGTCGACGTGGGGTGCTGCGTCCGGCCTCGTGCGGGTGGATGCCGACCGTGGCCCAGACGTCGGCTCGCGCTCGGCGGTGGCGAGCACGGCGTCCCATTCGCTTTCGCGGGTGGCGATGTTGAGCATCGCGGTGACGCCGCGCGCGCGCGGCGCGCTGCAGCACCGCCTGCTGGTCCTCGACCAGCCCTTGTAGTTGAGGTGGCAGTGGCTGTCGGCGAGCATCAGGCGGGCAGCTCGAGGCGGGGAAGGCGGGGCCGGAGGAGATGCCGATACCGGCTCCGCCGCGGCGCGCCTGCGTCGTACCAGCCGTCGTCGTCGATCGCGGCGTGGTCGCGCTCGTCGGCGCCGAGCTGGTCGAGGATCGCGCCGGCGCCGTCGGCACGACCGGCAGGATCGCGATCGCGAGCATCCGGATCGCGCGGACCAGCGTGCGCAGCACGGCGTGCATCCGCTCGGGATCGGTCTTGCGCAGCGCCCAGGGCGCCTGCGCGTCGATATAGGCGTTGCAGGCGAAGACGCCGCGCAGCCACGCCTCGAGCCCTGGCTGAGCATCAGGTCGCCGAACGCCGCCGCAGCCGGCGCAGGCGACGACCACCTCCTCGATCAGCTCGCCGTCGGCGGCTCGGCGCGCCCTCTTCGGGAACGCGCCGAGGTTCTTGGCGATGAACGACAGCGTGCGCTGCGCGAGGTTGCCGAAGGCGTTGGCGAGCTCGGCGTTGACCCGCGTCACGATCGCCTCGGCCGAGTAGCTGCCGTCCTGCCCGAAGCTGACCTCGCGCAGCAGGAAGTAGCGCAGCGCGTCGACGCCGAACGCGTCGGCGAGCGCGAGCGGGATCGACGACGTTGCCGACCGCTCTTCGACATCTTCTCGCCGCGGTGAGCAGGAAGCCGTGGCCGAACACCGACGCGGGCGCGCATGCCGGCCGACATCAGGAAGGCGGGCCAGTAGACGGCGTGGAAGCGGACGATGTCCTTGCCGATCAGGTGGAGGTCGGCCGGCCACCAGCTCGCGCCCGGCGCGTCGCCGGGATAGCCGGCGCCGGTCAGGTAGTTGGTCAGCGCGTCGACCCAGACGTACATGACGTGGCCCGGGCTGCCCGGCACCGGCACGCCCCAGTCGAAGCTGGTGCGCGACACCGACAGGTCTTCAGCCCCCCTTCCACGAAGCGCAGGATCTCGTTGCGGCGCGCCTCCGGGCGGATGAAGTCGGGGTTGGCGGCGTAGTGGTCGAGCAGCGGCTGCTGGTACTTCGACAGGCGGAAGAACCAGGTTTCCTCCGCGGTCCATTGACCGGCGTGCCCTGCGGCGACAGCTTCGCGCCCCCTCCCCTCGACCAGCTCCTTCTCGTCGTAGAAGGCCTCGTCGCGGACCGAGTACCAGCCCTCGTAGCGGTCGAGGTAGAGGTCGCCGGCGTCAGCCATCGCCCGCCAGATTGCTTGGCTGGCGGCGTGGTGGTCGGCGTCGGTGGTGCGGATGAAGCGGTCGTAGCTGATGTCGAGAGCGTCGCACATCGCCTTGAAAAGGCCGACATCTCCGCGGCGAAGCGCGCGCACGTCGTCGGCCCTGCTCGCGCGCGGTCTGCACCATCTTCAGGCCGTGCTCGTCGGTGCCGGTCTGGAAAGACGTCGCGCCCGGCCTGGCGCTGGAAGCGCGCGATCGCGTCGGCGGCGATCGCCTCGTAGGCGTGGCCGATGTGCGGCGGGCCGTTCGGGTAGGCGATGGCGGTCGTGATGTAGAAGGGTCGGCCATCGCGGGCGGGTTAGGCGGATCGGTGGGGTTTCCAACCGTGGTTCGCCGAGGCGGCCACCCCTGCCCCTCCCTGCAGGGAGAAGCGCGATCGAACGTCAGGCGCCAGGCGCGCGACGCTGCCGGCCCTCACGAACACGGTGCCGTGCGCGTCGAGCGCTGGGCCGCGCGCGCTGCCGGCGAGCGCGCGCGCCTCGTCGTAGGCGTCGAGCGCGTGCGCAGCGGTCGCCGCGGCGCAGCGCGCGGCGCGGCGCGATGGCGGGCGGGGCGGTCGAGGAACGCCTCGTAGCGCGGCTGCGCGGCCTTGAGCCGCGAGCTCCGCCAGCGCGGCGCGGCGCGGCGTTGTCGGGGTCGCCGTCGCGGGCGATCGCCTCCAGCGCGGCGTCGAGCTTGGCGACCACCAGCCCGGCGTAGCGCAGCGCCCGGCCGGGGGCGCCCTCCCCCGCCCGCGCCCGCGCGGCGCGCTCGTCGGGCGAGGCGTCGGGCAGCTCGCGGCGAGCACGCGCCGCAGTCTCGGCGTCGCCGCCAGCGGCTCGAAGCGGAGCAGGCGGCAGCGCGAGCGGATCGTCGGCAGCAGCCGGCCGGGCGCGTGGCTGACGAGGAGGAAGATCGTGCCGGCGGGCGGCTCCTCCAGCACCTTGAGCAGCGCGTTGGCGCCGCCGCGCTCGAGATCGTCGATGGCGTCGATCACGACGACGCGCGCGCGCCCAGCGCGGGGCGTGGTGGCGAACATCGGCAGAGGCCGCGCACCTGCGCGATGGTGATCTGCGGGCGAGGTCGGCGCCGGGCTTGTCGGGTCCTTCGGCAGGCGCGCGAGCACGCGCAGGTCGGGTGCGCCGGCGGCGATCAGGCGGGCGGTCCGGATGGTCGCGGATCGTCGGGCGCGCGCCGGTCGCCGCCGCGGCGAGCAGGCGCGCCGCCGCGGCTCGCGCGAAGGTCGCCTTGCCGACGCCGGCGCGGCCGGCGAGCAGCCAGGCGTGGTGCAGCGCCGCCTCCGGCCGCCGCGGCGAAGGCGGCGCGGCGGCGTCGTTGCCGATGAAGTGACGTCATGGCAGCAGGTCGGCGAGCCGTCGAGCAGCGCCGCGGTGACCGCCTCCGGCGCTCGCGCGCGTCGATCGTGCGGAAGCGGTCCGGCTCGCGCGCGCGCGAAGTCGGCGAAGGCGGCGGTCGACCGCGGCGTGGAAGTCGGCCCCGCGCCGCGGCGAAGCGGTCGCCGCGGCGCCGTCGCGGCGGTGGCGCGCGCCTCCCCTTCCTCCGGCGGAGCGCAGCACGAAGGTGCGGTCGGGCAGCAGGCCGCGGCTGCCGAAGCCGTGCAGCGCCAGGATCGCGGCGTCGTCGATCCCGCCGGCGGCGCCCTGGTAGGCGCGGGTCGAATCGACGAAGCGGTCGGCGATCACCCACTGGCCGGCGCCGAGCGCGGGCGGATCGTCTTCTCGACGTGGTCGGCGCGCGGCGGCGGAGAACAGCAGCGCCTCGGCCGCGGGCTCCAGCGCCGCTGGTCGCCGAGCAGCAGGAGTCGCGGATCGACTCCGCCCCCTCGCTGCCGCCGGGTTCGCGCGTGACGATCGCGTGGACGCCGCGCGCCGCCAGCGCCTCGGCCAGCGCGCGCGCCTGGGTCGACTTGCCGCCCCCTCCCCGCCCTCCAGCGTGATGAAGCGGCCCGGCGTCATCAGCCGAACAGCCCGGTCAGCCCGTTCCAGGCGCGGCGGAAGAAGCCGGCCTCGCCCACGTCGCGGCGGCGACCAGCGGCAGCGTCTGCTGCGGCAGGCCGGGCGAGGTGACGACGAGGTCGGCGACGTGCTGGCCCGGCCTTGATCGGCGCCTTGAGCGGCCCTGGTAGACGACCTTGGCCGACATCATCGGCGCCGCGCCGAGCCGGCGGCGCGCCACCTTGAGGTCGGCGGGGCGACCAGCGCCACGGTGGAGGCGTCGCCCAGCTGCACCGGCGGCCTCGCCGACCTGCGGCCCTTGGCGACGATCGGCGGCCTGCCAGGCGCGGAAGCCCCAGTCCATGAAGCGCACCGACTCCTCGGCGATGCGCTGGTTGAAGCTGGTCAGGCCGGCGAGCACCATGACGAGGCGGCGCCGTTCTGCTCGGCCGAGCCGGTGAAGCCGTAGCCCGCCTCCTCCGTATGGCCCGTCTTGAGCCCGTCCGCGCCGGCGACGCGGCCCAGCAGCGGGTCGCGATTCGCCTGGGTGATGGCGCTGCCGCCCATGGTCTGGCCCCAGGTAAAGTCGCGGCGCGAGTAGAATTGCTTGTAGAGTTTGGGATGGTTCTGGATGGTGGCCGCCGCCAGCTTGGCCAGGTCGCGCGCGGTGACGTAGGTCACGCCCTCGTCCGGCCAGCCGTTGGAATTGCCGAAATGGCTGTTCGTCAGGCCGATCGCGCGCCGCCGGTTCATCCGCTCGGTGAACGCCTGCTCGGTGCCCGAGATGCCCTCGGCCAGCACCACGCAGGCGTCATTCCCGGAAAGCGTCACGATGCCGTAAAGCAGGTTCGCGACGCTGACCTTCTCGCCCGCCGACAGGAACATGGTGGAGCCCGCGGCGGGCCCGTGCCAGCGGCGCCACGTCTCCGGGCGCACCTCGAACTCCTGGTCGAGCTTCAGCTCGCCGCGCTTGATGAGGTCGAAGGCGACGTAGACCGGTCATCATCTTCGCCATCGAGGCCGGCGGCATGCGGCGGTCGGCGTCCGCGCGAACAGCACCGCGCCCGACGACAGGTCCTCCAGGAAGGCGACCGGCGCGGCGTATCGAACTGCGGCGCGCGGCGGGGCGGCGGCGGCGACGGCCGAGCGACCAAGGCGGCGCGCGGCGAACGGCGGCGAGGACGATCTTCATGGTGGTACGCGAACCCCTCCCGTGGTCAGTCGGTCGGCGACGATGCGGGCGTCGCCATAGCCGCGCGCGGCGGCGCGTCACGCGCGCGCTCCGCCACGCGGCGCTGCGATAGGGGCCGGTGACGACGCGCCCAGGCCGTTCGCGGCGACGTCGCCGTCGAGGCCGGTCGGCCAGCTCCTCGGCGCGGGCGGTAGGAGAAGGTGGCGACCTGGACCTGCCAGCGGCCGCTGGCGCTGGGCGGGGCGGCGGTCTGGCGGGCGTAGCGCGGGCCGGCGTCGGGCGGTTCGTGCGCCGGCGACCAGCGCCGCGCCCGGCGGCGCCTCGCGCGGGCGGCGCGAGCAGGTGCGCCGGCGACGAGGCGGTCGATGTCCTTGCGGGTCGGCAGGACGCTGCGGACGCGCACGCGGGCGAGCGGGTGGCTCGATCGCCAGCGCCTGGGCGGCGCCGCGCGGCAGGTCGATCTCGCGGTCGCGGCGGCCGGGGCCGCGGTCGTTGATCATCACGAGCACGGCTGGCGCCGCTGTCGAGCGCGGTCACCTCGGCGTAGCTGCCGAGCGGAGCCGGGTGCGGTGGCGCGGCGGTCATCGGGCGGATCGAAGCGCATGCCCGAGGCGGTGCGGCGGCCCTCCAGCTCCTCGCCGTACCAGCTGGCGTAGCCGACGCGCTCGAAGCGGTCGGGGGCGGCGCGCCGGGGCGCTGCGTCGCCAGCGAGCTCGCCGCATAGTCGCGCCGCCGCCGCAGCCGGCGAGCGCCAGCGCGAGCGACGCTAGCGCGCCACTTCATCGGCGAGGAGGCCGACCGAGAGGGCGTAGAAGTTGGAGCAATTGTAGTCGAGGATGACGCGGTAGTTGCCGGTCAGGAGGTAGGCGGTGCGGCCGGGGCCGTCGGGCTCCAGCAGCGTCGCCAGGTGCGTCGCGGGGAACGCGCCCTGCGGCAGCGATGCCGGCGCGCGCCACTCCGCCATCGTGCGCCAGCCGCTGTGACGCTCGAACACGCGCGGGCAGCGCGGCGAGACGAGGCGGTTGCGCATGGCCGCGCGGTCGAAGCTCGCGGGCACGCTCACCGCGACGCCCCACGGCTGGCCAGGGCGCCAGCCGGCGTTGGTGAAGTAGTTGGCGATCGAGGCGAGCGTATCGGCCTGGCTGTTCCAGATGTCGGCGCGTCCGTCGCCGTCGCCGTCGCGCGCGAGGCGGAGGTAGATCGAGGGCAGGAACTGCGGGTTGCCGGTGGCCCCCGCCCAGCTGCCCTTCAGCCGCTCGCGCGGGACGCCGCGGTCGATCATCTTGAGCGCGGCGATGAACTCGCCCCGAACAGCGCGCGGCGGCGGCCGTCGTAGGCGAGGCTGGCGAGGCTGCGAGGAGGTCGAAATTGCCGGTGTAGCTGCCGTAGTTGGTCTCGTGGCCCCAGATCGCGACCATGATCGATTCAGGGACGCCGGTCTCGCCTCGATCCGGGCGAGGCGGCCGCGCTGCTGCTGATAGGTGGCGCGGCCGCGATTGATGCGGGCGGCGTCGACGTGGGTGGCGCGGTAGGGCGCGAACATGGAGACCGGGCCGCCGGGGTTGGCGCCGGGCTGCGCCTTGTCGAGCTCGACCACGCGCGGGTTGAAGCTCAGCGTCAGGGAAGACGCTGTCGGCGGTGCGGGGCTGACCCCTGCGCCAGCGCCTGGGCGCGCAGCTGGACCAGGTAGGACTGGAAGCCCGCCTCGTCCTGCGCGGCGAGCGGCGCCGCCAGCATGGCGCGGCGCTGCCGCGGCGAGCGCCCTGATACCCCGCCCCATGCGGATGGTGGCCACAGCTCCCCGGCGCCGGCAAACCACGGTCGTCGCGCCGCTTGCACAAGCGGGCGGCTGCGCGGGCGGCGCCCGCGCGGAGCGGTGGCCGAGTGGTTTAAGGCAGCGGTCTTGAAAACCGCCGTGGGGGCAACTCCACCGTGGGTTCGAATCCCACCCGCTCCGCCCGGCTCAGGCGGGACGAAGCTGTTGCGCGGGCGGCTTCGGACGGCCGCGCCGGAAGATGGTGCCGTTCATGGTCACGCCGGGCGCGGCGGTCTGGGCGGCGGCGAGGCCGAGGTTGGCTGGCGTCGCTGTCGGTGAAGCGGGCGGGCGCGAGGGCGCCAGAGGACGATCGTCTTGCCGCGCGCGCCAGCGCCGGGCGGTGTCGGTCAGTGTCGCGCGCCGTGGGCGACCACCACCGGGTCTCGGCGCGGCGGCGATGGTGGCGGCGATGGCGGCGCGGTCGGCGTCGAGTCAGCTCCAGGCTGTCGAGCGCATCAGCTCGACCACCCGGTAGGGCAGCGGCGAAAACGCTGGAGCAGCCGGTCGACGACGCTGTCGCCGACCGATACTCGCTCAGGGCGTCGAGGAGGCTTGTCGATCCGTGCCGCCCGTGGTGACGACCAGCGCCCGACTCAGCCGCGCTTGCAGCGTCAGCCCGCCGCCGAAGCGCTTGTTGAAGCGCGCGACCTGGCCGCCCTGGTCGAGCATCTGCCCTTGCCGCCGGTCCACGCCGGGATGCGCCAGCGGATCGATCTCCAGCGTCATCGTGTCGCCCTCCTTGCCCCAGGTGGAGCGGGTCTCGAACACGGTGCCGTCGGTCATCTGCACCTTGATCATGTGGTAGTCGGGGTGGACGTATCTTCTTCACGGGTCAAATCTCCGGAGCGGCTGGTTTCCGACCAGCCGCGGGGGGCGCGCGACTAGGACGGCGCCGCGGATGTTGTCAAAGTTTGCGCCTCAGGCGGCGGCCTTGGGCGGATCGGCGATCATGGCGGTAAAGTTCGCCTGCGCGCGACTTGGCCGTCGATCTTCGCGCGCCTGCGAACTTGCAGACGCTGCGCGCTTCTGGACGAACTCGGCGTTGAGCTCCAGCAGGACGCCCGGCTCGACCGGCGGCGGAACTTCGCGCCGTCGATCGCCATGAAGTAGACGAGCTTGCCCGAGCCGGCGAGGCCGAGGCTCTCCACCGCGAGGACGCCCGCCGCCTGCGCCAGCGCCTCGACGATCAGGACGCCGGGCATGATCGGGCGGCCGGGGAAGTGGCCCTGGAAGAAGCCCTCGTTGATCGTCACCGCCTTGATCGCGCGGATCGCTCGTCGGATCAGCTCCTCGACGCGGTCGACCAGCAGCATGGGATAGCGGTGCGGCAGCGCCGCCATGACCCGCCCGTCGGCGGGCCGGCGGCGGCCCTGCCTCCGCCTTCGCTCACCGGCCCGACGGCTCGCGGGCGCGGCGCGGCGCGCCGGGTGGCGCGCGGGCGGCCGGGGCGGGCGGGCGCCGCCTGCGCCGGGCGGTGGCTGCCGGGCTGCCAGTTGGCGGGCGGTGTTGGCCGACGCCGGCACCAGCCGGTGATGTCGGTGATCGCCGCCGCGTGAGGTGTTGCGGGCTGCGCGGGGAGTCGCGCCGCGTGCGGGCGCAGAACTGCTGGATGACGTTGCGCGGCGGATCGCGCCCTGGCCGATCTGCTGGCACGCGGCGACGATGCTGCTCGAGCGGTCTGCTGCTGCTGCGCGGCTGCGGCTGCGCGCTCTGCTCCTGGTTGGCCTCTCGCGCGTCTGGATCGGGCCTGCAGCCTGCGTCTGGAGCGACGCCTGGTTGGCGTTGGGGGCCGCGGTCGCGGCGGTAGGCGGTGACCAGCGGCTGGAGCTCGGCTGCTGATCGCCTGGGTCTGCGGCGGGTCGCCTGGTCGATCTGCGTCTTGTAGGTGTCTGGATCGCCGCGGCGGCGGCCTTCCACTCGCCGTGCCGGCGCTCGGCGGCCACCGGATCTTGGCGACGGGGATCTGACCTGCGCCAGCGCGGGGTGGAGGAGCGGCGGCCAGCGCCGCGGCAGCAGATCTTTGCTGGTCATCAGAACTGGGTTCCTACGTTGAAGGTGATGAGCTTGTCGTCGTCGCCCGCTGCTTCAGCAGCGCCCTGGCGAGTCGATGCGCAGCGGGCCGAAGGGCGAGTTCCAGTTGACGCCGATGCCGACCGTGACGCGCGGCGCGGGCTGTCGCCCAGGAAGCGCTCACGAAGGGCTGGTCGAGTTGGTGAAGCGCGGCGTTGACCTCGGTGCCGAGTGCAGGTCGAGTTGGCGTCGGTCGGCGTAGCCGACCGGGCAGATCGTCGGATCGCCGGTTGACGCGGCGGCGTGCCGGTCGCGTCGGTGAAAGCTGTTGTTGGAAGAGCGGCGCCCCGTCGTCGTTGAGCTGGCGTCTGCAGCGGCGTTGCACCGCGTGGACCCGTGTTGGGATCGTGAAGGTCGGGAAGGTCGCGGTCGGCAGCGGCGGCGTGATCCCGAACAGGCGCCCGCCTGGACGTAGACCGACGGGCGCAGGCCGAGCTCGCGCGCCGAGCCCAGCGGGATCTCCAGCTCGGCGCGGCGAGGTAGTAGGCCGGCCGCCCAGCGCGTCGTCGATGTTGCGCGACGCTCGGTGTCAGCACCTGCTGCCCCGTCGTGGGGTCGTCTGGTAGAAGAGGCGCTGGATGCGCGGGCCGACGCCGCGGATGTCGAAGCCGCGGAACTGCGGCTCGCCGAGGTAGAAGCGGTCGATGATGCGGACCGCGTCGACGCCCGGCGCGGGCTGTCCTCCAGCGGATGGATGTAGCCGCCCTCGCCCAGCACGCGAGAAGATGAAGCCGCTGCGCCCAGGCCCCAGTATTTGGCGCCGTTCGAGCCGCGGACAGGTACTTCACGTCGCCGCCGAGCCGGCGAAATCGGCTGAGCGCCAGCCGCTGCCCGCGGTCGGGCGCAGGCGGCTGTTGAGGCTGTCGTACAGCAGCGAATAGCCGACCGACGAGGTCCAGCGGTTCCCGAGCGAGTCGCACAGGTAGCGGCCGACGGTCAGGTTGGTCGCACTGGCCGTTCACGAGCAGCGAGTCGCCAGCGTGACCTCGTCGTAGGACAGGCCGTAGCGCCCGGCGAGCGACCAATATTCGGTCAGCGGGACGCCGGCACGGACCTGGAACCCGGTCGAGCTCTGGCTGTAGGTCGTGTTGCGCTCGTTGCCGACGTAGTTGAACGCGTTGAAGTCGCGGCGGAACACGTCCACGCCGAGCGCGATGTTCTTGTCGAACAGGTAGGGCTCGGTGAAGCTCGCCTCGATCGACTTGGAGTAGGTCGAGTAGTTGACGCCCAGGCGCAGCTCCTGCCCCTTGCCGCGGAAGTTCTCTGGTGATGTTCGCCTGGATGATGAAGCGCTCAGGCTGGAGAAGCCGGCCGACAGCTCAGCTCGCCGGTCGACTTCTCCTCGACGTTCGCCTCAGGACGACGCGGTCGGGCGCTGCCCTGCGTCCTGCTTGATCTCGAACTTGTCCTGGAAATAGCCCAGGCTGTTGATGCGGTCCTGCGAGCGCTTGACCTGGAAGGCGTTGAAGGCGTCGCCCTCGCCCAGGCGGATCTCGCGGCGGATCACCTTGTCCTGCGTGTTGGTGTTGCCGGTGATGTCGATCCGCTCGACGTAGGTGCGCTGCGCCTGGCCGATGTTGAAGTTGATCCCCATGGTCAGCGTCTCGCGGTCGCGCTGGAACTCGGGGTTCACGTCGGTGAAGGCGTAGCCGAACAGGCCGGCGGCCTGGCTGAGCGAGTCGATCGAGTCCTCGACCAGCTTGGCGTTGTACCAGTCGCCCTTCTTCATGGGCAGCGACGGCGAGCGCCGCGTTGTCGAAGTCGCGGATCTCGCTGTCGACCGTCACGTCGCCGAACTTGTAGCGCTGCCCCTCCTCGACCACGTAGGTGATGATGAAGTCCTGCTTGTCGGGCGTCAGCTCGGCGACCGCGCTGGTGACGCGGAAGTCGGCGTATCCTTCGGTCAGGTAGAACTGCCTGAGCTTCTGCTGGTCGGCGGTTGAGCGGTCCTGGTCGTAGGAGGTGGCGGACGAGAAGAGGCGGAACCAGCGCGCCTGCTTGGTCGCCATCTGCCGCGCAGCTGGTCGTCCGAGAACTTCTCGTTGCCGATGATGTTGATCTGGCGGACCTTGGACTTCGGCCCCTCGCTGATCTCGAACACCACGTCGACGCGGTTCTGGTCAGCGCTGACCATCTTGGGCTCGACGATCGCGGCGAAGCGGCCCTGCCGGCGGTACAGCTCGACGATGCGCGCGACGTCCGGCGCGGACGGCGGTGCGGGTGAAGATCTGGCGCGGCGCGAGCTTGATCTCCTTGGTGGATCTTGTCGTTCTTGAGGCGCTTGTTGCCCTCAGGATCACGCGGTTGATGATCGGGTTCTCGCGGACGCGGATCACGATGTCGCCGTCTCCACGCCGGCGATCGTGACGTCGGCGAACAGATCGGACTGCGAGCAGGTCGGTGATCGCCTGATCGAGCGTCTCGTTGGTGTAGGGCTGGCCGACGCGCAGCTTGGTGTAGCTGAGCACCGTCTCCGGCTCGACGCGCTGGATCCCTCGATGCGCAGCGAGCGATGCGCGCCGGCCCGGCGCCGGCGGCGGGCGCGGTCGCGGCGGTCGCGGCGGAGTCGCGGCGGCCGCCGGCGCGGCGGGCGCGGCGGGCGGGCGCGCGTCTGCGCCGCGGCGGGACGGCGCCGGCCAGCACCGTGCCGCGAGCAGCAGCGCGGTCGCCCTTCAGGCCTGAACTCGAAACCGTGAAACCGTTATTCGTCATTAACCCACCCCGAAATGCCCCGGTTCGAAACGCCCCACGCCCGCGTTGCCGCGCCTGCCCGCCCGATCAGCCGATCAGCCCGGCGAGCCCGTGCCACAGCCCGAACGAGCCCAGATCGTTGAACGTCACGAGCAGCATCAGCGCGAGCAGCGCCGGCCAGCCGCCGCGGAACGCCCATTCCTGCCGCGGCTCCGAGCGGGCGCCGCCGCACCGCCTCGAACGCGTAGAAGAGCAGGTGGCCGCCATCGAGCATCGGCACTGGCAGCAGGTTGATGAACCCCAGGTTGATCGAGACCAGCGCCATCAAATTGACGAAGGCGTCGGCCAGCCGAGCGACATCTGCTCGCCCGACACCTTGGCGATCTGGACCGGGCCCGCCGAGCTCCTTCACCGAGCGGCGGCCGGTGACGATCTGTCCCAGCGTTCCACCATGGTCCGCGACGATCTCGCCCGTGCGGCGCACCGCGACCGCGGCGCGCCAGCAGCGACACGGGTCGACCACTCGGCGGGCGGGCCCGATGCCGATGCGGCCGATGCGATACTCGTTGCCGAAGCGGTCGCGCTGGAGGTCGGTGGCGACCGATCGGCGCGATCGCGCGCCGCCGCGGCGACCGCTCGACCGCACCGCTCGCCCGGGCGGATGCGGACGAAGCGACCATGTCGTCGAACGTCTCATCGACGCGCCCGCCGAGCGCGACGATGCGGTCGCCCGGCGCAAGCCCCGCGCGCCGCCGGCGGCGCTGCCGGCGCGACCTGCCCCACCACCGGCGGCATCCGTGCCTCGCCGTAGGCCAGCGCGAAGCCGCCAGGATCAGGATGGCGAGGAGGAAGTTGACCGCCGGCCCGGCGGCGACGACGAGCGCGCGCTGCCCACGGGCTTGGCCTGGAAGGTGCGCGCGCTCGGCGGCGGGCAGCGCCAGCCAGTCGGCGTCGGGTTGGGAGGCCGGGTTCATGTCCCCGGCGAAGCGGACATAGCCGCCGAGCGGCAGCCAGCCGAACTTCCAGCGCGTACCGCGGGCGTCGGTGAAGCCTGCGACCTCCCACCCGAAGCCGATCGAGAACGCCTCCGCGTGGATGCCGAACCAGCGGCCGACCAGGTAATGGCCCAACTCGTGCACGAAGACGAGCGGGCCGATCACGGCCACGAAGGCCAGGATCGTGAGCGGGGGCCGGGAGCCTGGGTCATGGCGCAGCGCCTCAGGCGCTCTCCCGCCAGCGCCCGCGCCTCGCGCGTCGACGGCGAGCACCGCTCGTCCAGCGTCGCCGGCGCGGCAGGGATCGTAGCGCTCAGGATATCGGTCCGACGATTGCGGCGATTTCGAGGAAGCCGATGCGGCCGCCAGGAAGGCGGCGACCGCGACCTCGTTGGCGGCGTTGAGGATCGGCGGGCGCGCGCCGCCCGCCGCCAGCGCCTCGCGCGCCAGGCGCAGCGCGGGAAGCGGCGGGTCGGGCGCGGCGAAGTCGAGCCGCGACAGCGCGACGAGATCGAGCGGCGCCATCGGCGTCTCGATCCGGTCGGGCCAGGCGAGGCAGTGCGCGATCGGCACGCGCATGTCCGAGGGGCCGAGCTGCGCGAGCATCGAGCCGTCGACATAATCGACCGCCGAGTGGATCACCGACTGGGGTGGACGACGATCTCGATCCGGTCGGCGGGCACGGGGAAGAGCGCGCGGCCTCGATCAGTTCCAGGCCCTTGTTCATCATGGTGGCGCTGTCGACGGAGATCTTGGCACCCATCGACCAGTTGGGATGGGCCACCGCCTGCCGGGCGTGACGCGCCATGCGCTCGCGGTCCAGGTCGCGGAACGGGCCGCCGCTGCCGGTCAGGATGATGCGGCGGCGTTCGGCGCGGCGGTCGAGGCACTGGAAGATCGCATTGTGCTCGGAATCGACCGGCAGCAGCGTGGCGCCGCTAGCGCGCGGCGCGGCGGCCAGGATCAGCTCGCCGGCGGAGACCAGCGCTCTCCTTGTTGGCGAGCGCCACCGTGCCGCCGCGCGCACCGCGCCATGAGTCGGGGGCAGCCCGCGCAGCCGACGATCGCGCCCACGTCCAGTCGGCGCCGCGCGCGGCCGCGATCACCGCCGGGGCCGCCGGCGCCGCCGTCGCCGTGCCGGCGAGCGCGTCGCGCAGCGCCGGCAGGCACGCCTCGTCGGCGACCACGGCGCGGCGCGTCCGTTGGTGCGCGCGGCGGCGGCAGCCGAGCCGCGACGTCGCAGTTGGCGGTCAGCGCGCGACACCGGAACCGGTCGGGCTCGCGCTCGATCAGGTCGAGCGTCGAGGTGCCGACCGAGCCGGTCGCGCCGAGGATGGTGACCGTCCTCACGGCACAACCGTGCGGCAGGACGACGAGGAAGGCGGCGGCGCCGGCGCCGACGGGCACGACGCCGTCGAGCCGGTCAGCACGCCGCCGTGGCCGGGCAGGATGCTGCCCGAGTCCTTCACGCCGCGCGCCGCTTCAGCCAGCTCTCGAACAGGTCGCCGCCCTGCGCCAGCACGGCGAGGAAGCGGCGTCGCGGCGCCAGCGGCAGCGGCAGGCCGTCGGCGTGGAGCAGCGGCGCCGAGCGCGCTCGCCGCGAGCACGCCGCCGATCAGCCCGACCAGGTCTTGCCGGGCTGAGCCGCGGCGCGAGCTTGGGGCCGCCGATCGCGCCCGGCGAAGAAGGCGCCGATGTCGGTCGCCCAGACCAGCGCCATCGCCCAGAAGCGCCAGAGCAGCCCGTCCTCCTGCCGTCGGAGCACGTCAGCGCGAGCACGGGCAGGCCGCAGTAGAGACGCCGCCGGCCGCCAGCTGGCGCCGGGTGACGATCACCACGAAGAAGGCCGCGCCCGCGAGCAGCCGGCGCGAAGAAGAAATCCGGTTCTCGACCAGCGACGGCGGCGCCATGGCCAGCGAGCGGCACCGACAGCGCGAACTGCGCGGTGCGCGATCCGCGGCCGGCGCCGCCAGCGCGCCCACTCGCCATCATCAGCGATACCGCGACACCGCCAGCAGCCAGAAGGCGAAGCCGCCGAACCACAGCGCCGCGACCGCGACCGCGATCATGCCGACGCTGGCGACATCCGCAGGCGCAGGTTGGACGGCGTGCGGAAGCGCGTCGGAGTCGCGGCGGCCATAACGCCCGCTCACAGGCCGCCGAAGCGCCGCTGGCGCTGGCCGCGTCGGCGACCGCCTCGCGCAGCGTCGGCCGTCGAAATCGGGCCAGAGCGTGTCGACGAACAGCAGCTCGGCGTAGGCCGCCTGCCAGAGCAGGAAGTTGGACAGGCGCTGCTCGCCCGAGGTGCGGATCAGGAGATCGAGCGGGGCAGGTCGGCGGTGTCGAGCCGCGCCTCGATCGCGTCCCGTCGATCGATCTGGTCGAGCGACGCTCTCGCGGCGGCGCGCGACCGCAGTCGGCGGGCGGCGCGCGAGCTCGGCCTGCGCGCCGTAGTTGAGCGCGATCACCAGGATCGGCCCGGTGTTGCGGCGGTGCGCGCGATCGCGTCGTCGACCATCGCGACGATGTCGGGCGAAGGCGGCGATAGTCGCCGATGACGCGCAGGCGCACGTTCTCGCGCACCAGCTCGCCAGGTCGGAGCGGATGAAGAGGCGCAGCAGGCCCATCAGGTCGCTGACCTCCTCCTCGGGGCGGCGCCAGTTCTCGGACGAGAAGGCGTAGAGGGTCAGCGCCTCGATGCCCATCAGCGCGGCGCGCGGTGACCGGCGCACCGCCTCCACGCCCGCGGTGGCCCGGCGAGGCGCGGCAGGTGGCGCGCTTCGCCCAGCGGCCGTTGCCGTCCATGATGATCGCGACGTGGCGCGGGACGGCGGCTTCAGCGCGGGGGCACGGCCCGGCCGCGCCGAGCGCCGGCGCGGGTGGCTCACGCGCCCGCTCCCGGCCTCGCCCTGTCACTTGCCCAGGATTTCCTTCTCCTTCGCGCGGACGCGGCGTCGATGTCGGCGATGGTGCTGTCGGTCAGCTTCTGCACCTCGGTCTCGTGGCGCTTGCGGTCGTCCTCGCCGACACGCCCTTCTTCTCGTCGTCTTGAGATTGTCCATGCCGTCGCGGCGCACGTTGCGCACCGCGATGCGCGCCTTTTCGGCATATTGCCGGCGAGCTTGGCGAGCTCCTTGCGCCGCTCCTCGGTGGTCGGGATCGGCAGGCGCAGCGTCTGGCCGTCGTTGATCGGGTTGAGCCCCAGCCCGGCGGAGCGGATCGCCTTCTCGACCGGGCCGACGTTGGACTTGTCCCAGACCTGCACCGACAGCATGCGCGGCTCCGGCGCGGAGACGGTCGCCACCTGGTTCAGCGGCATGTTGGAGCCGTAGACCTCGACCGTCACCGGATCGAGCAGCGGTCGAGGCGCGGCCGGTGCGCAGCCCGCCGAGGTCGTGCTTCAGAGGTCCACGGCGCCCGCCATGCGGCGCTCCAGATCGGCCTTGTCGTAAGCGGGCATCGGTTCAGGCTTCCTCGTTCTGCACGATCGTCGACGTGCCCGTCGCCCGCGCAGCACGGCGGCGAAATTGCCGTGCTCGCGGATGTTGAAGACGACGATCGGAATATTGTTGTCGCGACACAGCGCCACCGCGGCTCGCGTCCATGACCTTGAGGTCGTCGGAGAGCACGCGGAATAGGTGACGGTGTCGTAGCGCGGGCGTCGGCACCTTCTTCGGATCGGCGTCGTACACGCCGTCGACGCTGGTGCCCTTGAACAGGGCGTCGCAGCTTCATCTCGGCGGCGCGCAGCGCCGCGCCGCTGTCGGTGGTGAAGAAGGGGGAGCCGACGCCGGCGGCGAAGATCACCACGCGCCCTTCTCCAGGTGGCGCTCGGCGCGGCGGCGGATGAAGGGCTCGCACACGCTCTGCCATCGGGATGGCGGACTGGACGCGCGTCTCGACGCCGATCTGCTCCAGCGCGTTCTGGACCGCCAGCGCGTTCATCACGGTCGCCAGCATGCCCATGTAATCGGCGGTGGCGCGCTCGATGCCCTTGGCCGCCGCCGACAGCCCGCGGAAGATGTTGCCGCCGCCGACCACCTAGGGCCGAGTCGATGCCGGGGCAACCGTCGTGAGCGCCCGTGCAGCGCCCACGACAGGCGGTTCTTACAGGCCGACGATGCCGCCGTCGTTCTTCGTGATGACGATGGTGGCGGAGCGGGGGCGGTAAGTGCCGGTGCCGGTCGCCTGGTTCTGCGGCCAGTTGCTGGTGATGGCGCTGGGGCTGCCGTTCTCGCCGGGTGCTGGATGTTGACGAATAACGAAGAGCGGCCGTCCGGCGTCAGATCGATGCCGGTGATCTCGCTCGCACTCCTTGGGCCCCACCAGGGAAGCGCTTGAGCGACGTGCCCGGCGCCGCGCCGATGCGGGTCTGCGTGGTGCTGGTGGTGGTTGTGTTGTTGGCGGTGGTCAGCGTGTTGCTGACGGTGCAGGTGCCGCCGTCGCCGTCGTCCCCAGGATCGCCGCCAGCAGCATGCAGTTAGTCACGTCGGTGTAGGCGCCGTCGTCGGTCTGGATCCACAGCACCGGCGTCACCTGACCGGTGACGTTGCTGGCGCGGCCGAACCACAGGCCGTCGGGCGAGGAGAAGTCGTTGTCGCGTCGAGACCCGAGAGGTTGATGTTCTGCGGGTTGAGGTCGCGCCCGCGCCGAAGGCGTAGATGTCCCAGCTGAAGCCGGTCGCCTCCGTCGTGTCGCCGGTCTCGCGCAGGCGGATGATGTGGCCGTTGGCGTTGCCGCGGGTCGCCTGGCTGGTGGTGGGCGGGTCGGCCCGTGTCGCCCTGCGCAGCTTTGGGTCGGTGTAGGCGCGCGGGTTGGGCCGCGTCGGTGGTGGCGGCGGTGCGCGACGGTTGTTGGTGAGGTGCAGTACATCTCCCCGTCGCCGGGTTCACCGCAGTCCACTCCGGCCGGTCCATCCGCGTCGCGCCCAGCGCGTCGCCGGCGAAGGCGTGGGTGTTGATCAGCACGTCGGCCTGATCCTGGAAGGCGTAGGCAGGTAGCCGGTGAGTCAGCCCCTGCCCGAACACCAGCGGCAGCCACGTGCCCGCGCCGTCGGCGTTGAAGCGGGCGACGTAGAGCGTGCCGTTGTCGAGATACTTGTCGCCGATCGCGGGCGGTTGCTCGCGCCGCGTCCGCCGCCGACCAGGGCGCGGCCGAGACGAACTTGTAGATATATTCGTTCTGCGCGTCGTCGCCCATGTAGAAAGGCAGGGCGCGTGCCGGCGATCGTGCGGCCGATCCAGCACCCCTCGTGGTTCATGCGGCCGAGCGCGGTGCGCTTGCGCGGGGTGGCGGCGGGGTCGAACGGGTCGATCTCCACCACCCAGCCGAACTGGTTGGGCTCGTTGCGGAAGTCGGCGCTGCCATCGACCGGGCAGTAGCGACAGTGGTGGTCGCGTTCGAACTTGGCGAGGCCGCTCGTCCTGCGCCGCAGCGGGGGGTCAGGCGTAGCTGCCGGCGCGTAGTTGTCGCCGCTGCCGGTGTTGATGCCGTAGCGGGTGAAAGCGACGACCGAGCGCGCGCCCAGCGCGGCGTGCGGCGTGCGTTGTCGCCAGCTTCCGCCGGAAGTAGCCCGCCCAATTCTCCTCGCAGGTCAGGTAGGTGTTCCACGGCATGGTGCCGTTGGCGCAGTTGTTGATGGTGCC
>JASUUL010000062.1:0-164379 GCA_030449875.1 Aegle marmelos
TCGGCGAACCAGTCGGGCGTGACGTCGGATCGCGCAGCGGGTCGAGCTGGCCGGCATCGCGTCCCAGCCGATCGCGGTGGCGAGGGTGACGATGTTGGCGACGGGCAGGTCGGGCCGGTGCGCGGCCGTCAGCAGTGGACGAGGTTGCCGCCCATGCAGTAGCCAGCAGCGCAGCTCTCCGCGCCCGCGCTGCGCAGCAGGGCGCGGACGACCCGCGGAGCAGCCGGTCGACGTAGGTCCGAGCGCGTTGTCGGCGTCGCCCGCGTCGGCGGTCCCCAGTCGACGACGAAGACGTCGAAGCCGCCGCGCAGCGTGCGGGCGAGGCTGACGCGGTCGTAGAGGTCGAACAGCGAGCCGCGAGACCAGGCCGAACACGAGCAGGACCGGCGGTCCGTGCTCGACGCGGTCAGCGCCACAGGGTGACCTTTGCTCCTGACGCCACACGAGGTCGCGCCCGGGCGGCGAAGTTGTCGAGGGGCGCGCAGCTGTCGGCGCGTCACGGCGTCCGCGCCCCCACGGCGGACGTCACTGGTCGTCGCCGAGCCCGACGAGCCGGGCTCGACCTCGGCGAGCGCGACGCGCAGCGCCAGTACCCGTCGCAGGCCCTCGACGTCGCGCCGCGAGGGCAGCTCCGCCAGGTGCACGGCCGCGCCGCGCAGCTCGTCGAGCCCGTTCAGACGCCGTGGGCGAGCCGTCGCGTCGAGCAGCACCCGCGCGACCTCCGGGTGCTTGACCGCGCGCAGCACCACCGTCGACACCGCCTCGTCGACCCGGTCGAACAGCTCGCGCGCGGACAGAACGCTCGGCACTCGTCGTCGTCGGTGTTCACGGGTGTGGCACGCGCATCAAAACCCGGCGGGGCCACGGGCGCTGTAGCGAACTGGTGACACCAGCGCCGCGCGGGCTGGTGTCCTGACCACGCGCACGCCCTCGTCAGACCCCAGGAGCCTGATGCCTGACGACCGGTCCCTCACCCACCGCCGACGTCGACGCCGTCGTCATCGGTGCGGGCTTCGGGCTCTACGCGGTCCACCGGCTGCGCGACGAGCTCGATGATTTGACGGTGCAGGGCGTTCGACGCCGCGGGACGTGGGCGGCACGTGGTACTGGAATCGCTACCCGGGCGCGCGCACCGACAGCATGTACTGATCTACCAGTTCTCCTTCTCGAAGGAGCTGCGCGACGAGGGACCTTCACCGAGCTCTACCCCGGCCACGAGGAGATGTCGGCCTACCTGGCGTGGGTCACCGACTGGCCTGATCTGCGGCGCAGCTTCCGGTTCGGCGTCCGGGTCGAGTCGGCGGTCCTCGACGAGGACAGCGGGCTCTGACCGCCCCTGACCGACGACGGCACGACCCCGACCACCCGCTTCGTCCTCTCCGGGCTCGGGCTGCTCACCGCGCCCAACGTGCCGCCCTTCGCGAACCTCGACTCTTCACCGGCGAGTGGTACCACTCGGGCGTCCTGGCCCGGGGAGATCGACCTCGCGGGCAAGCGGGTCGCCCTGGTCGGCACCGGCTCCACGGGCATCCAGATGCTGCCGCGCACCTCGCCGAGCAGGCCGGCGAGGTCGTCGTGCTGCAGCGCACGCCCAACTACGTCGTCCCCGCGCGCAACCGCCCGCTGACCGAGCAGGAGCAGCGGAGCCGCGCTCAGCACGAGGAGATCCGCGAGCGCATCCGGGCGCACTTCTTCTGCATGCCGTTCGGCAGCGTCGGCCCGAGCGCCCTCGAGGTCGACGACGCGACCCGGCGTTGGTGGTCTACGAGCACGCCTGGGAGCTCGGCGGGTTCCACGTCGCCTGGGACCTTCGACGACGTCCTCACCAGCGTCGAGGCCAACGAGACCCTCTGCGAGTTCATCCGTGAGCGCATCGCGCTGATCGTGGGAGGACCCTGAGACCGCCGAGATCCACGCCGCGCGGCTACCCCTACGGCGCGAAGCGCCGCCGGCGGGCACCGACTACTACGAGACGTTCAACCGCGACAACGTCTCCGTCGTCGACGTGAGCGCCGACCCGATCGAGGAGATCACGGCCGCGGCGTCCGGACCGGGACGCGCGAGGTCGAGGCCGACGTCATCGTGTTCGCCACCGGCTTCGACGCGACGACGGGGGCCACGACCGCATCGACATCCGGGGCCGCGACGGTCAGGCGCTGAAGGACAAGTGGCACGAGGGACCGGTCAACAACCTCGCTCTCCGTCGCGGGCTTCCCAACCTGTTCATCCTCTCCGGCCCGCTCAGCCCGTTCGCCAACATCCCGACCTGCATCGAGGAGAACGTCGACTGGGTCGTCGAGGCGATCGAGCGGCTGGGCAAGGACGGCCTGCACTCGATCGAGGCCACCGGCGAGGTGGGAGCGGGCCTGGACCCAGCACGTCCAGGACGCCGCCGACTTCACGGTGGGCCGGCACGGGCCGCACGTCCCACTCCTGGTTCACCGGCGCGAACATCGAGGGCAAGCCCGTGTCGGTCAACCTCTACTTCGGCGGCGCCGACGCCTACTGCCTTCGCCCAGTGCCGCGCGGCGGCCGACGACGACTACGCCGGGTTCACCCGCGCCGATCCCCGTCCGCATCCTGCCGCGTCCGCGAAGGAGTCCGGAGTGAACGTGCTCACCGCGCTGCCGGGTCGCCCGCCGCGCGCCCGACCGGATCGCCGTCCACGCCGGCGAGCGGAGCCAGACCTACGGCGAGCTGCTCGACGTCGCCGCCTGGTTCGCGGGCCACCTGCGGCGCGAGGGCCTGCAACCCGGCGACGGGTGGGCCTCTACCTGCACAACGAGCCTGTGGCTGCCCGCGCTGCTCGGGATCTGGCAGGCCGGCGGCGTCGCGGCGCCGTTCAACTACCTGTTCTCGCCGCAGGCCCTGCGCCACGCCGTGACCGACTCCGGGGCGCGGTGGCTGATCGCGCTCGCCGACGACGTGACCACGCTGCGCGAGACGCTCGCCGGCACCGAGGTCGTCGACCACCTCGTCACGACCACCGCGCCGACGGCGCGGCGTGCAGCTTCGGCGACGCGACGGCGGGCGAGGCGTCGGGAGCGACGCGGCGCCGCGCCCGACGACGACGACGCTGTGCTGATGTACACCAGCGGTTCGACGGGCTCGCCCAAAGGGCGTGCAAGGCTGCCAGACCCACCGCAACACGGCCGCGGTGTGCGAGGCGACGATCGACCTCTGGGACATCGGGCCCGACGACCACGCGCTGGTGTGCACGCTGTTCCACGTCGGCGGGCTGCAGCTCGCGGCCCTCCCGGTGCTGCTCGCCGGCGGGGAGCATCACCTGCGGCGCTGGAACGCCCGGCAGTTCGTCGCCGACGTGGTCGAGCTGCGCCCGAGCGTGCTCAGCGCTGGTGCCCGCGATGCTCATCGACATCGTCGGGCAGCCTGACGGCGCGCCGTGCGATCTCGACTCGGTCCGGGTCTGCATGTGGTGGCGATGCCGCAGGCGAGGCTGAAGCAGTTCACGGCGCTCACCGGCGTGGTGCCCGTGAACATCTATCTACGGACAGACCGAGCAGAGCGGCCTGTCGATCTGCGAGCGCCTCACCGAGGACCGCCGGAGCGGAACGCTGGGCCGCCGCTCGAGCAGATCGTGCAGTGGCGGATCGTGCCCGTGGGCGACGACGACCCGCTCCGCCGGGGGCGGACGAACCGGGCGAGCTGTGGGTCCGCGGTGACGCGGTGATGCCTGGCTACTGGCAGCTGCCCGAGGTGAACGCCGAGAAGTTCGTCGACGGGTGGTTCACGACCACCGACCTCGTGCGCGAAGCCCCCTGACGGCTACCTCTACTACGCGTCGAGCGCGCCGACGACATGATCATCAGTGGCGGCGAGAACATCTACCCGCAGGCGGTCGAAGGACTGCTCCTGGCCCGCCCCTCGTCGCCGAGGTCGCCGTGATCGGCACGCCGCACGAGCGATGGGTCCAGCAGGTGACGGCCGTGATCGTCCGGCCCGTGAGGGCGTGACGGCCCAGGACGTCGCCGCGTACTGCGACGGCGAGCCCGACCTGCGCGGCCTCCAGCGGCCCCGGCGCATCGAGATCGTCGACGCGATCCCCCGGACCGGCACGAACAAGATCGACAAGCCCGCCCTGAAGGCCCGGTACGCCATGGCCGAGCAGTGACGGCCCCACCGACGCCGGGGAGGCGCCCGTGAAGCACAGCATCGTCCTGGCCCCGACCGTCGACGCGCACGAGACCGTGGCGCGCGCCGAGGCGCTCGGCTTCGACCGCGCGTGGTTCTTCGACAGCGCTGCTCTACGCCGACGTCTTCGTCGCGATGTCCCTGGCCGCACAGCGCACCGAGCGCATCGAGCTCGGCACCGCGGTCGTCGTCCCGTCCAACCGGATCGCGCCGGTGACCGCGAACGCGATCGCCTCGCTCAACGCGATCGCCCCGGGCCGCGTCATCCTCGGCCTCGGCACCGGGTTCACCGGGCGGAACACGATGGGCCTCGGGCCGATGCGTCTCGCCGACCTCACCCACCAGATGCACGTCATGCGGGAGCTGCTCGGCGGTCGCGACGTCGTCTGGACGGGGACCGAGGGCGAGCGTCGGGTCCGGCTGCTGCACCACGACGAGCGCTTCGGCGCCACCGAGCCCCGGGTCCCGATCTGGGTGTCCGGCATGGGCCCGCGCTCGATGGACCTCACCGCGGCGGAGGCCGACGGCTGGATGGCCTTCGCGCCCGGCGCCGCGTACGGCGTCCAGTACCTGCAGGGCATCAACGCCGCGTGCGAGAAGGCCGGACGCGACCCCGCGGGCCTCGAGCGCGCCGTCCTGTCGGTGGGCTGCGTCCTCGACGACGACGAGCCCGCCGACTCGAGCGCGCGCGATGGCGAACGGCGGCCCGCTCGCCGCGGTGTTCTTCCACAACCTCGTCGAGGGCTCGCTCGACTTCGAGCTCTCGGGAGAGCTCGCCGAGGCGGCGGCCGCGCTGGAGAAGATCTACGGCGCCTACGAGCCCGCCGACGCCCGCTACCTCGAGCTCCACCGCGACCACCTCGTCCGGGTCCGCGACGAGGAGCGCCCGTACATCACCGGAGACCTCATCCGCATGACGTCCTTCACCGGGACGAAGGCGGAGCTGACCGACGGCCTGGCCCGGCTCGAGGCCGCCGGCTGCGACGAGTTCGGGATCCAGCTGATGGCCGGACACGAGGACGAGATCGAGCGCTGGGCCGACCTCTTCGGGCTCGGATGAGCGCGGGACCCCTCAGAACGTCAGCACGATCCGGCCGCGCAGGCCACCGGCCCGAGCCTGCGGTGCACCTCGACGGCCTGCTCGGCCGGGACGACGTCGGCGACCCGCGGCGTGAGGGCACCACTCCTCGACCTGACGGCGCAGCCGGTCGGCCGGTCGTGATCGGTGACCTGGTCGCCCACGTAGACCGGGTGCCAGGTGACGCCGCGCCCGGAGTCGCCGGTGAAGAACCGGACGGTGGCGATCGCGCCGCCGTCGCGGACCGCGTCGACGACGACGTCGTCCTGCACGGCCCCGTCGACCAGGCCGTCGACCCCGTCGGGGACGACCGCGCGGACGTTCCTCGCGACGTCGGGCCCCGCCCGACCACGGCGTCGGCACCGAGCTGCCGCACCAGATCTCGTCGTCGGGGCAACGCATCGGCGATCACGCGCAGGCCGTCGGCCTTCGCCAGCTGGATCACGGCGCCGCCCAGGCACCCGCGGCGCCGGTCACCGCGATCGTCGCGCCCGCGGGCAGCGCGAGCTCGTCGAGCGCGAGGCGGGCGGTGAGACCGTTCATGGGCACCGTCGCGGCGCCCGCGTCGTCGACCCCCGCCGGGGTGGGCACCACCGAGGCCGCCGGGACCACGACGTGCTCGGCGTAGGCCCGCCGACCCCGAAGGGCGTGGTCACGGCCATCACCCGGTCGCCGACCGCGGGGCCCCTGGTCACGTCCGGGCCGACCTCGTCGACCTCGCCCGCCAGGTCCCAGCCCACGACGTAGGGCGGCGGCGGGTAGTCCATGTCGGGCATCGCGGCCAGCAGCCTCCTTCGCCGCGCCCGAGCGGCTCATCGCGTCGGACGGGTTGACCGCCGCCGCGCGCCGACGCGGACCTCCCGGGCCCGGCGTGCGGCTCGGGGAGATCGGTGACCCGGAGGACCTCCGGTCCGCCGAACTCGGTGAACGTGACGGCGCGCATCGACATCGTGTCCTCGGGTTCGTGGCCGTGGTGACGGCCGATCAGCGGGCGAAGGCCACTGTCGCGGTCCCGCCGACGACGCGCGAGCCGGCGACGTCGGCCCACACTCGCAGTCGACGAGGTCCTCGCCGTCGCGCACGCACGGCGGTGACCGTGCCGCCGACGTCGACCGCGTCGCCGGCGAACACGTTCGCCGCGAAGCGGCAGTCGACCCGGCGCACCGCGGCGCGCGAGCCGGTCCAGGCCAGCAGCATGTTCACGACGTAGCCCATGGTGGCGCCGCCCTGGTTGACCTCGCGGTCGCCGAGACCCGCCGCGCGGACGGCGTCGAGGTCGTAGTGGATCGGGTTCGGGTCGCGGAGCACCAGCGCCAGGATCCGGATCTTGTCCGCCTCGACCGATCCGACGCGCAGGGGCGGCACGGTGTCCCCACCGCGGGCGGACCGACCGCCATCAGGCGCCCCTCTTGATCACGAAGCCGTGCGACACGGAGCCGACAGGGACGTCGTCGTCGCGGTCGTGCACCCCACCACCACGGTGACGAGGTCGAGCACGGCCCCGCTGCGCGACCTGCGCGCGTGACCGGCCCGACCACCGCCGTCGTCCGGAACGCGTGCCCGGCGACGACCGCCCGGTGCTGCTCGAGGCCGCACGTGCCGTACAGCAGCGTGTCCTGCGCCCGGTGCTCGCGAGCGCACACAGCTCGTCGACGGTGATCCCCATCCCGCGCAGGGCGAGGACGACCAGCCACAGCGGGTGGGCGTGGTCGGCGTCGGGGTCCGGCGGGGCGAGCAGCGCGTGGTCGGCCAGCGCACTCGTAGGCCTCGATCGGGAGCTCGGCGCCGGGGAGCACGCGGCCGTCGAGACGGGCGTGCAGCTCGTCGCCGTCGATGAGGTCGTCGGGGACGGTCCTGGTCGCGCGCAGGCGCACGTCGAGCGCCTCCTCGACGTCGCGCAGGTCGAAGTAGTCGCGCCACTCGGCGACCAGCCCGTCGACGACCCGGAGCACGCCCATCACCGGCAGCTCGTAGGTCACGCCGGTGGCCCGCGACGTCAGCACGTCGACCCGCTCGGTGAACACGTACCCGTCGCGCGAGGCGAGGTGGAAGGTCTCGACGGGGTCGACCGAGAACACCGACAACAGCCCGGCGAGCGTCTCGAGCACCGCCTCGCGGCCGTGGGCGGCGGCAGCGGCATGTTCTGGTACACCGCGTCGGGGAGAACCAGCCCTCCAGCTCGGCGGTGTCGGCGCGCGCCAGCGCGGCCAGCATGCCGAGGGCGACCTCCTCGTCCGGGCCGGACGGCGTGGCCGCCGCCGTCGTCGGGTTCACCCATCGCGGGGTCTGCACTGCACCACGGTGCCTCCGGTGCTCGTCGTGCCGAGCGGCACTGCTGCTCGGCGCGCACCGTACGACGTGCGCCGGTCGGCGGGCTGTCGCAATCCAGGACACGGTGGGCCCACGGTCGCCGCCCTGATACTCTAGCGCTCGACTATCGATGGACTGAGGGGTTGAGCATGGGCGCCGCCGACGAGGACCCGTACGCCGACATCCGCGAGGGCATCCGGGCGATCTGCCGGAACTTCGACGACGCGGACTGGGCCACCTGCGACGCCGAGCACCGCTTCCCCTGGGACTTCTACGACGCCGTCGCGAAGGCCGGTTGGGTCGGCATCGCCATCCCCGAGGAGTACGGCGGCGGCGGGTGCGGCATCACCGAGGCGTCGATCCTCCTCGAGGAGGTCGCGGCCTCCGGCGCGTGCATGAACGGCGCGAGCTCGATCCACCTCTCGGTGTTCGGCATGAACCCGGTGGTGAAGTTCGGGTCGGAGGAGATGAAGCGGAAGTACCTGCCGCGCGTCGCCGAGGGCGACCTGCACGTCGCGTTCGGCGTCACCGAACCCGACGCCGGTACCGACACCTCCGCCATCACCACCCGCGCGCGTCGCGACGGCGACCGCTACCTCGTCCGCGGTCGCAAGGTCTGGACGAGCAAGGCGATGGACGCCGAGAAGGTCCTGCTGCTCGCGCGGACCACGCCGCTCGAGGAGTGCGCCAAGCGCACCGACGGCATGACGCTCTTCCTCGCCGACCTGCGCCGCGACGAGGTCACGATCAATCCGATCGAGAAGGCCGGCCGCAACGCGGTGTCGCCGTGCGAGGTCGTCTACGACGACCTGCCCGTCGACGAGGCCGACCGCGTGGGCGAGGAGGGCCAGGGCTTCAAGGCCCTGCTGCCACGGGCTGAACCCCGAGCGCATCCTCATCGCCGCCGAGGCGCTGGCACCGGCCGGCCAGCGCGCTGCGCCGCGCGACCGCGTACGCGAAGGAGCGCACCGTCTACGGGCGCGAGATCGGGCGCAACCAGGCCATCGCCCACCCGCTGGCCGACGCGCACCAGCTGCGCGCCGCCGAGCTGGTCATCCGCAACGCCTCCGAGCGCTACGACTCGGCCAGCACTGCGGCGAGGAGGCGAACACCGCCAAGTTCATCGCCGCCGAGGCCTTCTTCGCCGCCGACCGCGCGGTGCAGACCCTCGGCGGGTTCGGCTACGCCGACGAGTACCACGTGTCGCGCTACTGGCGCGAGGCGCGACTGCTCAAGCTCGCCCCCTGCCGCAGGAGATGATCCTGAACTACGTCGCCGAGCACGTGCTCGGCCTGCCGCGGTCGTACTGACCGCCGACGTCGGACATGACGACACCCGAGGTGGGCTCGCCCGTCGCGGACGGGACGGCACCGCATCCCGGTGGCGCGATGGACGCGGCCCCTTGCGCGCGGGCCGAGCAGCTCCGCGAGGTGCTGGGCGCCGCGCGCGAGATGTTCGGCAGGCACGGTTACCACGCGACCTCGATGGAGGACATCGCGCTGCGGCTGCACGTCTCGAAGCCGACCCTCTACCAGCACTTCCCCGGCAAGCTCGAGCTCGACCGGGCGGTGGCGCAGGACGCGGCGCGCGAGATGGTGCGGGCGGTCCGGACCGCCGCGCACGGCCCGGGCGACAACGAGTCGCGGTGCCGCGCCGCGATGCGCGCCTACTTCGACGCGGTGTGCTCGCCCGACGACGTCGCGCACCTGTTCGTCGCGGTGGACGCCCGGACCTCGCCCGAGATCGCCGAGCTCGTCGACCGGGCGTCGGCGGCGTGCGTCGACGCCATCGCCGACGTCGTCGCGGAGCAGTCGGGCCTCCCCGAGGGCGCGCCCGCCTCGTCGCGGCGGGTCTCGTGGGCACGTGCACGGCGACGGCGCGGCAGACCGCCGCCGTGGGCCATGATCGGACCGAGGCGCTGGACCTCACGGCGCAGCTGCTCTGGCGCGGTATCGGCAGCTTCCCCCTCGAGAGGACGGAATCGGAATGAGTGCATCCCCGCTGCGCATCGCGAACTGCTCCGGGTACTTCGGCGACCGGCTCTCGGCGGCGCGGGAGATGGTCGACGGCGGGCCGATCGACGTGCTCACCGGGGACTACCTGGCCGAGCTGACGATGCTCATCCTCGACAAGAACCGGCGACGCGAGGCCGGCACCGGGTACGCGTCGACGTTCGTCCGCCAGATGGAGGACGTGCTCGGGACGTGCGTCGAGCGCGGCATCAAGATCGTCGCCAACGCCGGCGGGCTCGACCCCGCCGGGCTGACCGCGCGCCTGCACGAGGTCGCCCGCGGCCTCGGCCTCCCCCCGCATCGCCCACCTCGAGGGCGACGACCTCGGACGGCTCGGCGAGCTGCAGGCCGCCGGGCACCCGCTCACCCACCTCAACACCGGCCGCCCGCTCTCCGACGCGCCCGCCACCCCGATGACCGCCAACGCCTACCTCGGCGGGTTCGGCATCGCCGCCGCGCTGGCCGCCGGCGCTGACGTCGTCGTGTGCCCGCGCGTCACCGACGCCGCGCTGGTCGTCGGGCCCGCGGCGTGGGCGTTCGACTGGGGAGGGACGACTTCGACGCCTCGCCGGCGCCGTCGTCGCCGGGCACGTGATCGAGTGCGGCGCGCAGGCCAGCGGCGGGAACTACTGCTTCTTCACCGAGCTCGCGAACCCGCTGCGGCCCGGTTTCCCGATCGCCGAGATGCACCCCGACGGCACGAGCGTCATCACCAAGCACCCCGGCACCGGCGGCGCGGTCACCGTCGACACCGTGACCGCGCAGCTGCTCTACGAGATCGACGAGCCGCGCTACCGCAACCCCGACGTCGTCGCCCGCTTCGACACGGTGGCGCTCGACGACGACGGCCCCGACCGCGTCCGCATCTCCGAGGTGCGCGGCGAGCCGGCGCCCGACCACACGAAGGTCGCCATCAACTACCAGGGCGGCTGGCGCAACACCGCGACGTTCGTGCTGACCCCGCCCGACCTCGAAGCCAAGGCGCGCTTCGTCACCGAAGGCTTCCTCGACGGGTTCGGCGGCGAGAAGTCGGTCGACCACGTCGACGTGCGCCTGATCGGTCCGAGCGAGGAACAGGCGACGGCGGCGACCGTCAACGCCGACAGCGTCGCCCGGCTGCGCATCACCGTGATGGACGGCGACGCCAAGCGCGTCGGCCGCCCGGTGTTCGACGCCGCGAACCAGCTCGCCCTGTCCAACTACCCGGGGATGCACGCCGACGGCGTGGGTCGGCAGGCCTCCGAGTTCGGCGTCTACTGGCCGGCCCTGGTGCCCGCCGGCGAGGTGACGACCACGGTCGTGCTGCCCGACGGCACCCGGCAGGAGGCCCGGCGGCCCGCGACCACCACGGCCTTCACCCCGCCCGAGCCGGTGGCGCCGCCCGAGCCGGTGACGCCCGTCGAGCCGACCCGGTCGGTCCCGCTCGGCCGGGTGATGGGCGCCCGGTCGGGCGACAAGGGCGGCAACGCGAACCTCGGCGTCTGGGCGCGCACCGACTCGTCGTGGGCGTGGCTGCGCGGCTTCCTCACCGTCGAGCGCTTCCGCGAGCTGCTGCCCGAGACCCGCGAGCTGCGCGTCGACCGCTACGAGCTGCCGGCCATCCGGTCGATCAACTTCGTGGTGCGCGGGCTGCTCGACGAGGGGGTGGCCGCCACGACGCGCCCCGACCCGCAGGCCAAGGGGTTCGGTGAGTTCCTGCGCTCGCGGGTCGTCGAGGTCCCGGTCGACCTGCTCTGACGCCGGGGGTTCGCGTCGGGTCCCCTGCGCTGGATTGGTCTTCGCGGGAGTCGGCATTCGTGGCGGTCCGACACCCGTCGTGAGCGGCAGGTCCACCTGGTCGGAGCAGCGCGGATCGACTCGAACACGCGTTCGTTGTCGGGGGTGCCGTCTACAGTTCACGGCATGGAGCAGGGACGGGTCGACGCCGCGGATTGTGCGGGCGTCGCGGCGGCGCAGGGGGCGCGGTCGGCGATCGCCGCGCGCCGCCGGGCCGAGTTCGAGCTCCACACCGCCGTCGCCGAGCTCCAGGCCGACGGCGCCGCCGCAGCTGCCGGGTACCGGTCGCTGCCCGCCCTGCTGCAGGACACGCTGCGGGTCGACCAGGCCGAGGCGAAGCGTCTGGTCGACCGGGCCGAGCGGCTCACCCCGCGCACGAGCATGACCGGCGAGCCCCTCGACCCCGAGCTCCCGCCACCGCCGCGGCCTGCGCGGCCGGGGTCGCCGGTGCGGGCACGTGACGGTGATCGTCGAGACGATCGAGCACCTGCGCCTGGGTGCCGGGCCTCGACGCCGAGGTCCTCGCCGCGGCCGAGGCGGCGCTCGCCGGGCACACCGCGACCCTCGCCCCGGCGGGCCTGCGAAGGTCGCGCGGCGGCTGGTCGACGAGCTCGACCCCGACGGCGCGGCCCCCGACGACGAGCCCGAGCCGAGCGACGAGCTGCACCGGGTACGCCGACGCGACGGGTCGCTCTCCTTCAAGGGCTGCCTCCGCAGCAATGCGGGAGCCGAGCTGCTCGACGAGGTCTTCGACGCGCTCGGCGCCCCCGCCGGCGCCGACGACCGCCGCACCCGGGCGCAGCGCGACGCCGAGGTGCTCAAGGAGCTCTGCGCCCAGGCCGCCTCACCCACCGGCATCGCCACCGACGCCCGCGAGAACACGGTCACCCGGCCGGCGAGACCGACCGACGACGAGACCACCGACGACGCCGCGACGAGCCCGGGGCGACGACGAGCGACCGGCGACGCGGCGCCGCCGCGGGGCGCGAGGGTCGGCCGACCGGTGCGCGCGAGTGGGCGTCATCGGGCCGGGCGTTGCTGGCGATCACGATCGACCACCGCTGGCTGCAGCGGCAGCTCGGGCACGGGCGCCTCGACTCCGAGCACGCGATCGACCCGACCACCGCCCGCCGCCTGGCCTGCGACGCCGGCATCGTCCCGATGGTCCTGGGCACCCGCTCCGAACCCCTCGACGTCGGCCGGCTCGCCTACACCGTCCCCGAACCCATGCGCCGCGCCCTGCACGCCCGCGACGGCGGCTGCACCTTCCCCAGCTGCACCCGACGCCCACGCCGCTGCCACGCCCACCACATCCAGCACTGGGCCGACGGCGGCGACACCGCGCTCGACAACCTCTCCCTGCTCTGCTCCCGACACCACCACCTCATCCACCACAGCGGCTGGACGGTGACGATGATCGACGGACGACCATGGTTCCGACCCCCCACCTGGGTCGACCCACACCAACAGTCGCGCCCCGGCGGGCGCTTCCCGGTCCTGCACGCCTCCTGACCACCGACCGCGACCCGCGGCAGGTCCGGCGTCGACGTGCCGTGCCCGCTGTCCGGGCGCGCGAGACGTCGGCGCCGTTTGTCGACGCCCTCCTTGACCGTTATGGTCGACCGGTCAAAGGTCAGACCAAAAGAGGTGGTCGGCGGTGCGTGTTCTTCCGGACCTCGTCCGGTACTGGCGGCGACCGAGCCCGACCGTCGCGCTCGTCGACGGGTCGCGGACCGTGACCTACGGCGAGCTCGACGCCCGGTCCGACCGGATCGCCCGCGCGCTCGTCGCGGCGGGCCTCGGCCCGGGCGGGCGGGTCGGGTTCCTCGGTCGCAACGCGGTCGAGTTCTGGGAGACGTGGTTCGGGACGGCGAAGGCGGGGTGCGCCCTGGCGCCGTTCAACTGGCGCAGTCCCGCCGCCGAGCTCCTCGAGGTCGTCGACGACGCGCGGGTGGCGGTGCTCGTCGTCGAAGCCGAGCTCGCCGACGTCGCGAGGCGGGTTCGCGACCAGGCGGTGAACGCCCCACTGCTGGTCGTCTTCGGCAGGCCGACAGGCCACGACACGGAGTACGAGCAGTGGCTCGGCGCGCACGACGCCGTCCCCCTCGACCGGCCGGTCGACCCGTCGGCGGCCGTCCTGCTCGCGTACACCTCGGGGACCACGGGCCGGCCGAAGGCGGCGCGCCACACCCATCGAGGGTTCGCCGCCTGGTTCACGATGGCCGCCGACGACCCGGACGACACCTGACCGCCGACGACGTCGCGCTGATGGTGATGCCCAACTTCCACCTCGCCGGCAGCTGGGTCTCGCTCCCGGCGCTGCACCACGGCGCGACGATCGTGATCGTGCCCGCCTTCGAGCCGGGTGCGGTGCTCGACGCGATCGCGCGCCACGGCGTGACGGTGACCTGCCTGGTCCCGACGGCCATGGCCGCCCTGCTCGACGACCCGCGCACGGCGAGCGCCGATCTGACCTCGCTACGACGCCTGGTGTACGCCGGCTCGCCGATCGCCGCCGGGACGCTCGTGCGCGCGGTGTCGACCTTCGGATGCGACCTGCTGCAGTTCTACGGCACGACGGAGACCTACATCATCAGCCTGCTGCGGCATCAGCACGACCGGAGCGCCCTCGAGCTGCTGGGCTCGTGCGGCGCGCCGGTGCCCGGGGTCGAGGTCCGTCTCGTCGAGCCGGGCGGTGACGACCCGGTGGTCGACGGGGCCACCGGTGAGGTCCTCGTCCGGAGCCCGCTGCTCTTCGACGGCTACCTCGACCGGCCCGAGGCCACGGCCGAGGTGATGAGTGACAGGGAGCACGCCGACAGGTGGTACCGCACCGGCGACCTGGGCCGCCGCGACGACGACGGCAACCTGTACCTGGTCGACCGGGTGAAGGACATGATCGTCTCCGGCGGCGAGAACGTGTACTCGACCGAGGTCGAACGAGCCCTGGGGAGCCACCCCGAGGTCGCCGCGGTCGCCGTGGTCGGCGAGCCCGACCCGCGGTGGGGCGAGCGCGTCGTCGCGTTCGTCGTCCCCCGCCCCGGCGCGGAGCCGGCGGTCGGGACCCTGCTCGACCACTGCCGCGAGCTGATCGCCGGGTACAAGGTGCCCAAGGTGGTCCACCTGCTCGACGCGCTGCCGACCACCCCGAGCGGGAAGGTCCGCAAGGTCGACCTCAAGGCCCGCCTCGCCGAGGGAGCCTCATGAGCGGCTATCGATCGGTGTTCGCCCCCGGCCTGTTCGCCGACCGACCGTGGTCGTCACCGGCGCCGGCAGCGGGATCGGCCGGTGCACCGCCCACGAGCTGGCCTCGCTCGGTGCGCGGGTCGCCCTCGTCGGGCGCAGCGCCGACAAGCTCGCCGCGGTCGCCGCGGAGATCCGCACCGACGGCGGCACGGTCTCGACCCACCCGCTCGACATCCGCGACGAGGCCGCCGTGGGCACCATGGTCGACGCCGTGATCGCCGAGCACGGCGGCGTCGACGGACTGGCGAACAACGCGGGCGGCCAGTTCCGCGCCCGCTCGCGGAGATCACGACCAAGGGATTCGAGGCGGTGGTGCGGACCAACCTCACCGGCGGCTTCGTCGTCATGCGCGAGGTCCACAACCGCTGGATGGCCGGGCACGGCGGAGCCATCGTGAACATGGTCGCCGACATGTGGCACGGCTGGCCGCACTTCGCGCACCCGGTGCCGCGCGGGCCGGGATGTTGAACCTGACCGAGTCGGCCGCGGTGGAGTGGGCCGCGTCGGGGTCCGCGTCAACGCCGTCGCGCCCGGCTCGATCGCCTCGCGCGGGCTCGACACCTACGACGCGAAGGACCGCGACTTCCTGCGCACGGGGGTCAGGGGCAGCATCCCGCTGCAGCGCTACGGCACCGCGGCCGTGGTGGCCGCGGCGATCGTCTTCCTGCTCGGCCCGGGGGCGGGTTCGTCACCGGCAGCTGCGTGCGCATCGACGGCGGGGCGCCCAACCACAAGCCCGGGTGGTGGTCGCTCGGGCCCACCCGGAACCACGAGCCCCACGACGGCTTCCACCGTTCCTCGGCGCCGCGGATCCTCGGCGTCGGAGACCAGATGACGACACCGACCCGAGGTGACGATGAGCGAGAAGGTCCTCTATGAGAAGCGCGGTGCGGTCGCGTACGTGACGCTGAACCGCCCCGAGGTGAAGAACGCGGTCGACGTCGAGACCCACGAGCTGCTGTGCGAGGCGTGGCGCGACTTCCGCGACGACCCGGACCTGCGCGTCGCGGTCCTGACCGGCACCGGTGACGCGTTCACGGCGGGTGCCGACCTCAAGACCCACGCGCCGGAGTGGCAGACCGTGGGACCCATGGTCGGGCGTGAGCGCCTCGAGGACGGCCTGTGCGGCATCACCCGCGGCCCGCTGTCGCGCATCCCGAAACCGATCGTCGCGTCGGTCAACGGGTGGTGCATCGGACACGGCGTCGAGCTCGCGATGGCGTGCGACCTGCGGATCGCCTCCGACCGCGCGCAGTTCGGCACCTTCGAGGTCCGGCGCGGGATGCACCCCGCCGACGGCGGCATCGTGCGGCTGGTCAACACCGCGGGCGTGGGCGTGGCCCTGAGATGCTCCTGACCGGCGAGCCGATCAGCGCCGAGCGGGCCCACACCGCCAACCTGGTCTCGCGCGTCGTCCGGCACGACGACCTCGCCGCCGAGACCGACGCGTTGGTGCACCGGATCCTGCGCTGCGACCAGGCCGCGATCGAGTCGGCGAAGGAGACCGTCCTCGAGATCGTCGGCCGCCCCTGCACGACCAGCTCCGCGTCGAGGCGATGTGGGGCTACGCGCTCTGTGCGGCCAACCCGGCGGTCGAGGGTCGGTCGCAGCAGTTCTTCGACAAGACCGACGCCGGCCGCGCCGGCACCGTGGAGACCCCGCTGTGACGGCCGCGGGCGCAGCGGCGTCAGCGCTCACCGCGGCCGACGACCGCCGTCACCGCCCCGCCGCCGGCGAGAAGGGCGCGACAGCCTGTACTTCAGCGTGGCGCTGCCCGACGGGCCGGCGGGGGTGCGGGGGGTGTTCGTCTACACCTGGGTCGACCACACCGGCGCGGCCGGTCGGCTCGTCACGCTGTGGACCCCCGACGACGACGCCCCCCGCGTGCTCGACGTCGTCCACGGCGTCGAGGTCGGTGACCGCGACTTCGACGACTGGGAGGTCGCCGGCCTGCGCGTGAGCCACCCCGATCCACTGCGCTCGGTCGAGCTGTCGTTCCGCGGCGACGGCCTCGAGATCGAGTACCGCTTCGAGGGCACGCACGAGACGTTCGACTACGGCCGCAACCCCGGCGGCTGCCCTCCGTGGATGGCGATCAACCGCTTCGAGCAGGCCGGGCGGGTCACCGGCCGTGTCCGGATCGGCGACGAGGTCGTCGAGCTCGACACGACCGGCCACCGCGACCACTCGTGGGGCCGGCGGAACTGGCGCGTGCCCCAGCACTGGAAGTGGGTCGTCGCCCAGACCGACGAGGGACACGGGCTGAACCTGTTCCAGCCCGTGGTGCGCGGTGAGCTGAGCACGAACGGCTACGTGCTGCGCGGGGGCGAGCCGGTCGCGCTGGTCGGCGCCGACTGCCGCGCGACCTACCGCGACGACATGACCAGCGACGGCCTGCGCGCCACCCTGCACGACGCCGCCGGGGGCACGACCGAGCTGGTCCTCGAGCGGTGCTCCAGCTTCGAGATGCCCGTGGGCCGCAGCAGCGAGCTGCACGAGGCCGCGTGCCGGGCGTGGATCGACGGCGTGCCCGGGCGAGGGCAGTTCGAGACGCAGTGGCCGGCGTCGTACGTCGCCGCCCTGCGGGAGGCCGAGGCGTGACCGCGACGACCGACCGGGGCTTCCGGCCCTTCGACCCCGACCGGCTGCGCCGCTGGCTCGCCACGGCCGGGATCGGCGACGGACCGGTGGCGCTCTCGCCGATCGGCGACGGGCTCTCGAACCTGACCTACGCGGCCACGGTCGGCGGGCGCACCGTCGTGGTGCGCCGCCCGCCACCCCCACCGCTGCCGCGCGGGGCCAACGACATGCGCCGCGAGGCGCGCGTCCTCGCCGCGCTCGCCGGCACCGCGGTCCCCGTCCCGCGGGTGCTCGCCGTCGCCGAGGCGGGCGAGGTCGCCGAGGCCGCCTGCTACGCGATGGAGCTCGTCGACGGGGTCGTCGCCGCCGACGGCCTCCCGCCCGCGCTCGACGACGAGGCGGGGCGCCGCGCGGTCGCCGACGCCGTCGTCGACGGTCTCGCCGCGCAGCACCTCGTCGACCGGCGGAGCGTCGGCCTCGGCGACTTCGGCCGCCCCGACGGCTTCCTGCGGCGACGCCTCGAGCGCCTTCCCCGGCTGGTGGCCGTCGACGACGACGGCACGCTGCCGCCGGTCTTCGCGGCGCTGCGGGAGCGCCTCGCCGCCGACGTCCCCCGGTCCGACGCCGTGGCGGTGCTGCACGGCGACTACCGGTTCGGCAACCTCCTGCTCGCCCGCGACGCCCCGGCACGCCTGGCCGGTGTGCTCGACTGGGAGCTCGCCGCGGTCGGCGATCCCCTGGTCGACCTCGGCTACACCACCGCGACGTACGCGGTCCCCGACGAGGAGCCGCACGCGCTGACCGCGCTGTCCGCCGTCACGCTGGCCCCCGGCTTCCCGACGCGCGACGAGCTCGCCACCCGCTACGCCCGGGCCACGGGCGCCGACCTGGGCCGGCCCTGGTACGAGGCGCTCGCCCTGTTCGGGGTCGCCGTGCTGTTCGAGTACAACCGTCGTCGCACCGCGACCGGCGAGGCGCCGGAGCACTACGCCGACCCCGCCCTGGTCGCGGGCCTGCTCGACGCCGCCGAGCGCGCCCTCGCCCGCGACGCGGGACCGCGGCGGTGAGCGACGCGCTCGACCTCGGGCCGGTGACGGTGCCGCACGCCGGCGACGTGCTCGCCGACCTGCTCCGCACCAAGATCCTCGCCGGTGAGCTGGCCGAGGGGAGCCCGCTGCCGCCCGAGCGGGCCCTGGTCGAGCAGAGCGGGCTCAGCCGCGCCACCGTGCGCGAGTCCCTGCGCTCCCTGCAGCACGAGGGCCTCGTCGCCACCCGGCGCGGGCGGGGCGGCGGGTCGGTGGTGTCCCGGCCGACGGCGGCGACCGTGGCCGACGCGCTCGGCAGGCACCTGCGCAACTGGCGGCCCGAGACCTCCTCGCTGCTCGAGGTGCGCAGCGTCCTCGAGCCCTGGTGCGCGGCCCTGGCCGCCGAGCGTCGCAGCGACGAGCAGCTCGAGCGGATCGAGGAGTGCGACGCCGCGGTGGTCGCCGCCGTCGACGACCTGCCGCGCTACCTCGAGGCGAACGTCGCCTGGCACCTCGCCGTCGCCGACGCGTGCGGCAACGACCTGGTCGCGGCGTTCATGCGTGCCGTGTCCGGGGCCGTCCGGCACCAGACCGACGACGAGGAGTTCAACACCCCCGAGGTCCGGCGGACCGCGGTGCGCGCCCACCGCCGGGTCACCGACGCGATCCGCGAGCGCGACCCCGACGCCGCGCGCCGACGGATGGCACGCCACGTCGACGGCTACGCCGAGGCCCTCACGCGCTCGTGAGCGCCTACGGGCGCGGGTGGCGGCGGTACCACCACAGGGTCGGCGGCAGCACGAGCCGGCGGTAGACCGTGCGGATGAGCCGGTCGGGCAGCCCGAGGATCCGCTCCTCGTACGCCACGCGGCCGCGCGGGTGGTGCGACGAGACGGGGAGCCGCCGTCGGGTCCGGCGGCGCAGCTCGATGCGCCGCAGGTGCTTGACGTTCTTGTAGCCGTAGTGGGCCGGAGCCACGAGGCGGACCGGCGCGCCGTGCCGCACCGGGAGCGGGTCGCCGTCGAGCTCGAGGGCGAACAGCACGTCGGGGGCGAAGAGATCGTCGATCGCGGTCTCGTCGCTGTACCCGTCGTCGCCGTGGAAGACCCAGAACCGCGCCGCCCGTGTCGGGTCGACGCGCGGCGCGACCAGCTCGTACACCGAGCGCGCCGGCACGCCGCCCCACTGCAGGCCCTGCCGCGACCAGGTGGTGACGCAGTGGAGGTCCGACCGCTGCGTGCGGCGCTCGAGCCCCTGCAGATCGGCCTCGCCGAGCACCGTCCGCACACCGTCCGGCCCGATCACCTCGACGGCGAGGCCGGGGCGCTCGCGGGGCCCCCGGTGGGCGTACCAGGGCAGTCCGAAGCGGGGATGGTCGCGGTGCAGGCGCTGGCCCGGCGGCAGGCTGCGCTCCTGCGGCTCCGCACTCACGCGGGCGACAGCGCGTCGGCGTTCTGCGCGGCGCGCTCGCCGGAGAGGATGGCGGCCTCGACGCCGGCGTGGGCGAAGTAGTCACCCGCGAGGAAGACGCCCTCGGGCATCCGGGCGTGCAGGGCGTCCATGCGCGCGTAGTGCCCGGGCGTCGCGATCGAGAGGCCGCGCGGGTAGTGGAAGAGCTCGACGACGTCGGGGTAGGGCGCGGGCCCGTAGACCTCGGTGATCGCGTCGATGGCCGCGGCGACGATCTCGTCGTCGGTCATGTGCTCCAGCGGCGGGTGTAGAAGTAGACGCCGACCCCCTCACCGCCGGGCGGGACCGAGCCGGGGTGGCGGTGGCTCTGCAGCACGCACGCGCCCCACGCCCTCGGCGTCGAGGCGGGCAGGGCGACGCTGGCCCTGAACTTCGGCCACGGGTTGACCTTGTAGCCGACCTGCACGTGGGCGTAGTCGGAGTACGGGCAGTCGCGCAGCGTCTGCACGGCCGCGTCGGGGCGATGCCCTCGAGCAGGTCGGCGGCGACCCCGGGCTCGGGCGCCATGATGATCGTGTCGACCTCGTGGCTGACCCCGCCCGCCTTGAGCACGTAGCCACGGCCCTCCGGGTCGGCCGCGACCTTCTCGGCGGCGGTCGAGAGGTGCAGCTGCAGGTCGGGCGTGGCGTCGACGATCCTCTCGCTGATCGCCCGATCCGCCGCGCGGCACCGAGAGCGACAGCTTGTGGAACTGCTTGAGCACGGCGTGGAACAGCGCGGGCGAGAGCCAGCTCATCGGGACCGCGTACAGGAAGCCCATGTAGGGCTCGGTGATGTAGCGGGTGCCGCGGTCGCCCAGGATGCGCCGCGACCAGGTGTCGAGGTCGGTCCCGTAGGGGTTGGTGCTGTCCCACTTGGCGAGCTCGGCGCCGTCGAAGCAGGAGCGTGGCCCCGGCGACAGGAACGCCCTGGCGACGCCCGCCGTGATCCGCAGCTTGTCGCGCCAGGTCAGGACCGGCATCCCCAGGAAGCTGACCACCTGGTCGAACTTCGCCCGGTAGCGCTGCCCGTCGTCGTCGAGCACCTGCGTGTCGGCGTCCCACGGGACCAGCTCGCCGGTGAACCCCAGCTCGGCCATCAGCGCGTTGGTCCGCGGGTAGATGCCGCCCATGAGGAACAGGGCGCCCGACCCGAGGTTGAACCCCTCGCGCTGGACCTGGCTGGTCCGCCCGCCCACGTGGTCCTGGGTCTCGAACAGCAGCACCTCGTGACCCTGCTTGCGCAGGAAGTACGCGGCCGCGCACCCCGCGGGCCCGCCGCCGACCACCGCTGCCCTCATGCCCGTCCTCCGCCGTCCCCGCGATGCCGTGGCGCGCACCATACCGTCGTTAGTCGAGCGCTCGACACTCTGGAATGCGACGAATTGGAAATGGGTCATGGGGACCAGGACAGGGCGGTATCCTCCCGACCATGCCCGCCAGCTTGGCCGACCTCGAGGCGCGCGTCGCCGCGCTCGAGGCCGAGCGGGCCGACTACCGCGCCGTCCTGGCCGCGGTGAACGCGCTCGGCGCGAACCAGCGCGAGCAGGCCGAGATCCTCCGCGGACACGGCGGGCAGCTGGGCGAGCACGCCGAGCGGCTGCGCGCGCTGGGCGACGAGCTCCACGACACCAACACCCGCGTCCGCTCGATCGAGGAGAACCTGGCCGAGATGCGCGACCTGCTCGTCCGCGCCCTCGACCGACCCGGCTCGCCCTGAGCTCAGCCCGCTCCGGGGGCCGCCTCGGTCACCAGCGACTCGACGAGCTCGCCGCAGCGCTCCTCCGAGAGCTGGAAGCTCGGCGGGTAGACGATGACGTGGTCGATCACGCCGGCGCGGTCGATCTCGGCGAGCTTGTCGCGCACCTGCTGCGGCGTCCCGGCCACGGCCATCGCGTCGACCATCTCCGCGGGCACGGCCGCGATCATCTTCTCGAAGTCGCGGTCCTTGAAGGCCGCGCGGATCGCCTCGCCCGCCTTGGCGAAGCCGCCGATCTCGAGGACCTTGGCGTAGGTCTTGGGCGCGCAGTAGAAGGCGAGCTGAGCCGCGACCTCGCGGCGCGCCTGCTCCTCGTCGTCGGCCACGGCGGTGATGAGGACCCCGCAGACCTCGATGGCGCTCGCGTCGCGGCCGGTCTTCGCCGCACCCTTCTCGAGCGACGGTCGCACGACCTCGTCGATGTACTTCCTCGTGAACAGCGGGTGCCCGAGGAAGCCGTCGGCCACCCGGCCCGCCGTCTCGATCATGCGGGCGTTCACCCCGGCGGTCACCACCGGGATCTCGGTGCGCACCGGCTCGTCGACCTCGGCGGTCGGCGTGATCTCGACGTCGTAGAACCGCCCGTGGTGGCTCACCGGGCCCTCGTGCAGGCGCCAGAGCTGCCGCAACAACGGCACGAGCTCCTCGACGCGCGACGCCGGGCCCTCGGGGGACTCGCCGTGCCAGTCGCTCATCATCCGCTTGGTGCCGGTGCCGATCCCGAGCGAGAGGCGCCCGCCGCTGACCTCGTCGAGACTGCGGGCCTCGGTCGCCAGCGTGAGCGGCGAGCGGCCGACGGCGTAGGCGATGCTGCTGCCGAGGCGTACCGACGACGTCCTCGCCGCCATCGTCGCGAGCGTGACGATCCCGAGCGCGTGTAGAACTCGGGCGACCAGGCGGCGTCGAACCCGTTCTCCTCGGCGCGGGCCGCGGTGGCCGCGATGTCGGAGACGCTGCCCCGCAGGACCGTGATGCCCCGGCTCATGTCATCGCCCTTCGAAGGTGGGGGTCTGCTTGCTCGCGACGGCGGTCATCGCGTTCCAGGCGTCGTCGGTGCGGACGATGCGGCTCATGGCGCGGGCCTCGTCCTCGAGCTGCGCCTCGAGGGTCTGGTCGGGCGCCGAGAGCAGGAGGTTCTTCAGCTCGCCGAAGGTCTTCGTGGGGCCCGCGCGAGCTCGCCGGCGAGCTCGCGGGCCTGCTTGCTCAGCTCGTCGTCGTCGACGACCTCGGAGACCAGGCCGTACTCGGCGACCTGCTCGGCGGTCCACTTGCGGTTGCGCATGAAGAAGTCGGTGGCACGGCGGGACCCGACTCGGCGCGACACCATCGCGGTCGCCCCGCCGTCGGGAGTGAGCCCGATGCCGGTGTAGCCGCAGTAGAACTGGGCCGAGCGGCCCGCGAGGCAGAAGTCGGAGGCGGCCGCGACGGCGACCCCGCCACCGACCGCGAGCGAGTGCACCGCGGTGACGACCGGCGCGTCCATCCGCGCGAACCGCGAGATCGCCATGTGCAGGCCCGCCGTGCCGTTCTTGATGATGCGCCGCAGCTCCTCGCGGTCCTTCGTCAGCATCCGCAGGTCGGCACCGACGCTGAAGAACCGGCCCTCGGCCTCGATGAGGACCGCCCGGATCGCGTCGTCCTCGTCGCACTCGGTGGCGACGAGACTGATCTCGTGCAGGAACGCGGCGTCGAACGGGTTGCCGCGCTCCGCCTGGGTGAGGCGGACGTGGCCGACCCCGTCGGCGACCTCCAGCGTGAACGCCTCGTAGGTCATCGTGACTCCCTCCGCGATAGTCGAGCACTCTACTGATGGGCGCTAGAGTTTCGCACCATGTCGTCTCCGCCGCGCCCTCTCGAGGGCCTCAAGGTCCTCGACCTGTCCCGCGCGATCTCCGGGCCCTACGTCGGGCGGCTGCTCGCGGACCTCGGCGCCGAGGTCGTCAAGGTCGAGGTCCCCGACACCGACATCACCCAGAAGTTCGGTCGCCGCCGCCACGGGCACGCGGGGCTCTACGTGCAGTTCAACGCGGGCAAGCGCAGCGTCGGGATCGACCTCGCCTCCGACCGCGGCGCCGACGTCCTGCGCCGCCTGGCCGCGGCGAGCGACGTCGTCGTCGAGAACTTCCGCCCCGGCGTGCTCGACCGGCTCGGGGTCGGCTACGCCGCGCTCTCGGAGCTCAACCCCGGCCTGGTCATGCTCAGCGTCTCGGGGTTCGGGCAGACCGGCCCCGAATCGGGGCGTCAGGCCTACGCCCCCGTCGCCCACGCCGAGAGCGGCGTGCTCGGCAGACAGGCCGGTGCCGACGGGGCCCGCCCGGTCGACCTGACGATGGCGCTGGCCGACACCGTCGCCGCCCTGCACGGCACCGTCGGCGTCCTCTCGGCGATCATCCTGCGCGGTCGGACCGGCGCGGGCCAGCACCTCGACATCAGCATGCTCGAGGCGATGCTCGCGAGCGACGACAACCTCTCCTACGCGCTCGAGGGCGACGAGTTCTGGCCCGCCCGCGGCCAGATCGTCGACGTGGTGGGCGGACCGCTGCTGATCTCGGCCGACCCGAAGTTCATGTGGAGCCGGCTGAGGTCGCAGGGCCTCGTGGCCGACCCCGACCCGGAGGCCCCGACCGCCGAGCGCATCGCCGCGCGCAGGCGCGTGATGGACGAGTGGCTGGCGTCGTTCACCCGCCGCGAGGACCTCGTCGCCGCGCTGGAGGACGCGCGGATCGCGTGGGCCGAGGTCCGCACCCGGCGACGGTGCTCGACTCGCCCTCGGTGCGCGAGCGCGGCGTGGTCGCCCAGGTCGACGACCGTGCCGGGGGCACCCGCCCCGTGGTCCGCACGCCCTACCGGTTCTCGGGCGCCGAGTCGGGACCCCGCGAGGGCGCGCCGCACCTGGGCGAGCACAACGTCGACGTCCTCGGGCGCTGGGCCGGGATCGACGCCGACGACGTCCGGGCGCTCGAGGACGACGGGACGCTCTACCGCGTCACGGCGCCGGTCGGCGACCCCACGCACTGACCAGCGGCGACGTCGCGAGGTCGGGGACCCGGCCCGCGGCGAGGTTGGCGAGGTGGCGGTCGACGTCGGCGGCCTCGGCGATCCCGCCGTCGATCAGCCGGTCGCGGATCTGCTCCACCGTCGCGATCTCCAGCGCGGTGCACGCCGGCCCGGCGATCGGGACCGACGCGTCGGCGCCGACGCCCGGCAGACCGAGCTCGCGCCGCCGCCGCGGCAGCGTGCGCCCGTAGGCGAGGTCGGCGGCGCGCCCGGCCATCAGCGTGCGGAAGCCGTGGCGCAAGCGGTTGGCGAGCTCCTGCTCCGGGCCGTGCTCGTCGGGGCAGAGCAGCGGTTGCAGCCCCGGGTCGGCCTCCTCGACCAGCAGGTACCCGCCGGGACGCAGTGCCGAGGCCATCGACGCCAGCGCCCGGTCGCGCGCGGGCACGTGGGTGAGCACGAGCCGGGCGTGGACGAGGTCGAAGGCCCCCGGCTCGGGTGGGGCGTCGACACCGACGTCGTGGCGCAGGACGCGCAACGGCGCGGGCGCATCCTCCGCCCGAGCCAGGACGTGTCGATGTCGGTGGCCACGACGAGCCCGCCGTCCCCGACCCGCTCCGCAAGCCGGTCGGGACGCCCCGCCCACCGGCGCCGACCTCCCAGCAGCGCCAGCCGGCGCGACGCCGAGGTCGTCGACGTGGCGCAGGGTGCCGGGGTCGAGCAGCTCGGCGAGTGCGGCGAAGCGCGCGCCGGCCTGCGCCTGGGCGTTGGCGAGCAGGTAGCCCTCGTCCGCGCTCACGCCGCACCCGGCCGGGACCCGGTCGCGGCCGACGCGCCCACCGAGGCGACCACCCCACGCCGACCGTCGGCGCCGAACACCTCGACCGTCGTCAGCGAGGTCGTCCGCCCGCGGTGCTCGACGGTCGCGAGCAGCGTGACCCCGCCCGCCCCGCCGAGGACGGGACGCAGGTAGGACAGGCGCAGCGTGGTCAGGGCCAGCGGGGCGGTCGCGTCCGCGGTGGCCGCGTCCGCGACGATCTCGGCGGCGGCCGCGACGACCCCGCCGTGCACGACCCCGGCCGCGTTCAGCACGTCGGGGTCGGGCGGCAGCTCCAGGCGCCACCGGCCGTCGTCGGTGCGATCGAGGTCGCCGCGCAGGGCACCGAGGACCGTCGTGGCGCCCGGACGGCCCGTGATCGGCCGCGACGCCACCTCGGCGAAGTCCGGGACGCCCGGGGTGAAGCGGACCCGCGTGGTGGCGACCGCGAGCGGACTCCCGGCGGCGTCGAGCACCGTGCCCGAGGACAGCGCACCGCTCGCGTCGGCCCCCAGCAGGACGCCGTCGACCGTGAGCAGCTCACCGGTGGTCGGCATCGGGCGGGCGACGTCGAGGGAGAGGGCCGACGTGACCGCCCAGTGCTCCGGCGGGCGCGCGAACAGCGTCGCGTGCCCGACGACCACGTCGACCAGGACGCCGAGCACCCCGGCCGCCGACGTCCCGTCCGCGAGGCGCATCCACTCCGCGGCGCGCATCGATCCGTGGACCCGGTCGCCGTCGGCCCGCAGCTCACCGACCTCGAACAGGTGCTCGGGCGGCCCGAGCGGGGCGACGAGCAGCCCGGTCACGCGTCGTCCCGCGAACGGACCGCCGCGACCGCGGCGTGCACCCGCGGATCGGCGAAGAGCAGCGCCTGGGCCCGCGCCTCGGTCTCGAGCGCCGCGGCGAACGACGGCGCGTCGGTGTTCGCCTGCAGCGCCCGCTTGGTCAGCGTCACCGCGGTGGGCGAGTGGGCGGCGACGGTCCGCGCGAGCTCGAGGGCGACCTCGAGGTGGGCACCGTCGTCGGCGACCCGGTTGACCAGTCCGAGCCGCGCCGCCTCCGCGGCGTCGACCGGACGACCGGTATAGAGCAGTTCGGCGGCGACACCCCGCCCCACCAGGCGGGGCAGCAGCCACGACGTCCCCATGTCGGCGCCCGAGAGCCCGAGGCGGATGAAGATCGCCTGGAACCGGGCGTCGGGGCGGCCACCCGCATGTCGGCGGCGAGCGCGAGGCTGAACCCCCGCCGACGGCCGGGCCCGCGACCGCCGCGATCACCGGCTTGGCCAGGTCGTGGACGGCACGGACCGCGCGCACCCCGGCGTCCTGCAGCGCGAGCGCGGCGGCCGGGTCGAGCGCGGCGAAGTCGCCGGCGTCGTCGATGTCGTAGCCCGCGCAGAACGCCCGCCCGCTCCCGGTCAGGACCACGGCGCGGACCGTCTCGTCGGCGCCGAGCTCGGCGGTCGTCGCGACGATCTCGTCGAACATCGCGCGCGTGAGCGCGTTGTAGCGGTCGGGACGGTCGAGTGCGACCACGACGACGCCGTCGCTCTCACGGCGGATCTGCAGGGTCTCGCGGGACGGGGTCACGATGCCGTGCTCTCCCCTCGGTGGTGCCGGGACTCCTCGACCTTGCCCGCTCCGGGGGAGGCGCGCAGACCCCGGGGTCTGGTGAGCTGGCCGGGAGACCACGAGCGGAGGCAGCAGCGTGACCCCCACCGAGCACGCCCGTCCCATGAGCCCCGGGCTGCGCGCCCGGCTGCGCGAGCGCCTCGACCGACCGGTCGGCGACCCGGGCAGCGCCGAGTTCTCCGGCGGCCGCGGGACCCCGTTGCTGCTGCTGCACGGGCTCGGGGGCACCTGGCGGGTGTGGGTCCCGGTGCTGCCCGCCCTGACCCGTCGCCACCACGTGATCGCCCCGACCCTGCTCGGGCACGACGGCTCGCCCACGACCGCCACGGCGCCGCGGGTCAGCGCACTCGTCGACGCCGTCGAGGCCCGGCTCGACGCGGAGGGCCTCGACCGTGTGCACGTCGTCGGCAACTCCCTGGGCGGCTGGATCGCCCTCGAGCTGGCGCGGCGCGGTCGGGCCCGGTCGGTGGTGGCGTTCAGCCCGGCGGGAGCGTGGCGGTCGCGGGCGCAGATGGGTGCGATCGCGACCACCATGCGGGTGAGCTTCGCCCTCGCGACGGTGCTCGCCGGCAAGCCGGGGCGGCCCGAGGCGCTCGCCACCCGCCCGCGCACCCGCCGCCTGCTGATGGGCACGCAGGTCGCGCACCCCGAGCGCCTCGACGCCGCCGAGATCGCCGAGGCGCTGCGGGCGATCAGCCGCTCGCCGATCGTGCGCCCGCTGGCCAAGAGCGTGCTCACCGAGCCGTTCCGGGAGCTCCCCGACGATCCCCACGTCCCGGTCCGCATCGTGTGGCCCGAGCACGACCGCGTCATCCCGTTCCGCGGGTTCGGCGAGCCGATGATGGCGCGCCTGCCCGGCGCCGAGCTGGTCCGCATGCGCTCGGTCGGCCACGTCCCGATGAGCGACGACCCGACCTCGGTGGCCGAGCGCATCCTCGAGGTGACCCTCGCCCGCGACGCGCACGATCAGAACGAACGTTCCGCGGCGGGGGGCTGACCCCCACGGGGCACGGCCGTACCACCTTCGATCGGACTTCTCTTCGCGGTCGCCCGTCACCCTGCGTATCACTCGACCGGGTGAGTCGCGAGATTCCCTGCTCAGAGGCGGATCCCGACGCCCCTGCACGCCCCTGACCGGCCGCGATGTGACCGTAGCCACCGGAAAAGGCTCACGCGGGGTGTCCTACAGTACCGCCGGTACCCGGTAAAACCGTCGCTCGATCGTGGTGGCAGTCGCTGCCCGTCGACGATCGAGGACGCGGGCGATCGAGCCGTTGCCGGGGGGCATGTCAGGCATCGGTGCCGGCGAAGGGGGAGTTCACCCGTGACCAGCGTGGCCGTGGGCGAGGGCCGTGCGAGTGGGGCAGGACCGGAGGAACCGGCACCGAGCGGTGCCCCGATCCGGCGCCTCCACCACGTGTTCGAGACGACCGCCGCCCGGTGGCCGTCGGCCGTCGCCCTCGAGTGCGACGGCACGACGTCGACCTACGGCGAGCTCGACGAGCGGGCGAACCGCATGGCCCGGCTCCTCCTCGCGCGGGGCGTGCGCCCCGGCGCGCGGGTCGGCGTCCTGCTGCCGCGGTCTCCTGCCACCTACGTCACGCTGCTGGCCGTCGGGAAGGCGGGCGCGGCCTTCGTGCCGATCGACCCCGACTCCCCGCCCGACCGGGTCGCGTTCGTGCTCGACGACGCCGACGTGGCGGCCCTCGTGACCGACTCGACGCTCGCGGCGCCCCTGCCGCCCGGCCCGACGACCGTGCTCGTCGACAGCATCGCCCCGGAGCTCGCGGACCTGCCCGCGACCGCGCCGCGGCCCGACGACGACGACCCCGATCCCGGCGCGTACGTCATCTACACCTCGGGCTCGAGCGGGCGCCCCAAGGGCGTCGAGGTCGCGCAGTCGAGCATCGTCAACTTCCTCGACGTCGTGCCCGAGGTCTACGACGTGCGCCCCAGCGACCGCGTCTACCAGGGCATGACGATCTCGTTCGACTTCTCGATCGAGGAGATCTGGCCGACCTGGGCGCGCGGAGCCACCCTCGTCGCCGGGCCGACCGACTCGCGACGCCTGGGCGGCGAGCTCGGCGACTTCCTCGACGAGGCCGGCATCACCGTCCTCTACTGCGTCCCGACCCTGCTCGCCACGCTGCCCGCCGACGTCCCCACCCTGCGCACCGTCCTCGTGGGCGGCGAGGCGTGCCCCGGCGAGCTGGTCGAGCGCTGGGCAGGCCCGACCGGCGGATCCTCAACACCTACGGCCCCACCGAGGCCACGGTCACCGCGACCTGGTGCGAGCTCGAGCCGGGCGCGCCCGTGACGATCGGGCGGCCGCTGCCGACCTACACCGCGGAGGTCGTCGACCGCGACGACCCGAGGCGCGTCCCGTCGCCGACGGCGAGGTCGGCGAGCTCTGCCTCGGCGGGCCGGGCGTCGCGGTCGGCTACGTGGGCCTGCCGGACCTGACGGCGCGGAAGTTCCTCACCCGCCCCGACACCGGCGAGCGGATCTACCGCACCGGCGACCTCGCGCGGCGCCGCGCCGACGGGGAGATCGAGTACCTGGGCCGCGCGGACGCCGAGGTCAAGGTCCGCGGGCACCGCGTCGACCTCGGCGAGATCGAGAGCGTCCTGCTCGCCGAGCCCGGCGTCGCCGAGGCGGCCGTCGCCCAGACGACCGCGACCGGGGAGCTGGCGGCCTACGTCGTGCTCGCTGCGCCCGACGTCGACGGTGACCTGGCCGCGCGCCTGCACGCCCGCGCCGTCGAGCGCCTCCCCGACTACCTGGTGCCGGCGACGCTCGACGTCCTCGACGCGCTGCCGACCCAGGCCAGCGGGAAGGTCGAGCGCAAGCTGCTCCCGCTGCCCTGCGGTCGCCGGCTCGCCGCGCCCGCCGGCCCGACCGTCGCCGCCGAGGGCGACCTCGAGGCGCGGATCGCCGCGGTGTGGGCGGGCGTGCTCGGGCTCGAGGAGGGCGCCGTCTCGGTCGAGGCCGACTTCTTCCGCGACCTCGGCGGGCACTCCCTGCTCGCCGCCACGACGGTCAGCGCGATGCGCGAGCAGGCGATCGAGGGCAGCCCGGCGCTGCGCGACCTCTACGGCCACCCGACGGTCCGCGCGCTGGCGGTGCACCTGGCCCGGCGCGCGGGCGCCGCGGGCGTCGACGACGGCGCCGAGCGGGTGCCCGCACGCCGCCACGGCGACCGGCGCGTCGCCGCCGCGGGCGCCGCCCAGTCGGTCGTGCTCTACCTGCTGCTGCTGGTCACGACGCTGCCCGCGTCGATCGTCTACACCGCCTACGACGGCGACATCACCCTCGCCGGGCTCGCTGCGCTGCTGGGGGCGGCCCTGCTGGCGTGGCTGGGCGTGCGCTGGGTGCTCCCGGTCGTGCTGGTGCGGCCGCTGACGGCGGGGATCACGCCGGGCCACCACTCGCTGTGGGGCCGGACGTACCTGCGCATCTGGGCGGCCGACCTCCTGCTGCGCCTCTCGCCGTTGCCGCTGCTGGCGGGGTCGCCGATGGTGCGCCCGTACCTCTGGGCGCTCGGGGCCCGGGTCGGGCGGCACGCCCACGTGGCGAGCGCGGCGGTCGCCCTCCCGCGCCTGCTGACCGTCGAGGCCGGCGCCTCGGTCGGCTACGGCGCCGAACTGCGGTGCTGGCAGGTCGAGGACGGCTGGTGCGTCGTCGGCCCGGTGCACGTCGGCACCGACGCCGTCGTCGGCACCAACAGCCTGCTCGAGCCCGACACGGCCGTCGGCGACGGTGGTGCGCTGGGCGCGCAGTCGGTGCTCCACCGCGGCCGGTCGGTGCCCGCGGGGGCCTCGTGGGCGGGCTCGCCCGCGGCGTCCGTCGCTCCCGACCGCGACCTCGAACCGCTGCGCCGCGCGGAGCCCGCCCCGGGCTGGGCGCCCCCGCACCTCATCGGGGCGGCCCTCGGCCTGGTGGGACTCGAGGCCTCGGCGATCGCGATGATCCTGCCGTCGGTGGCCCTGGTCTGGGGCGCGCTGCTCGCCTGGGGCGTCGTGGCGGGGCTCGTGGTCACGCTGCTCTCGGGGCCGGTCTTCGTGCTCACCTGCTGCCTGGTCGTCGCGGGCGGCAAGCGCCTGGTGCTGCCGACCGGACCGACGGGCGTGCATCCCCTGCGCTCGAGCCTCGGCGTCCGCAAGTGGATCGCCGACAAGCTCCTCGAGTTCAGCCTCGAGTTCACCAACGCGATGTACGCGACGCTCTGGACGACGGGCTGGCTGCGGCTGCTCGGCGCGCGGATCGGGCGCGGCGCCGAGGTCTCGACGGCCGCGCACCTCGACCCCGAGATGCTCACGATCAGCCAGGGCAGCTTCGTCGCGGACATGGCGGCGGTCGGCAGCGCCCGTTCGCCCGCGGCTGGATGTCGTTGCGGACCACCCGGATCGGGCGGCGCGCGTTCGTCGGGAACGCGGCGCTCCTGCCCGCCGGGACCGCCACCGGCGACGACTCGCTCATCGGGGTGCTCTCGGTGCCCGACGCCGACGGCGTGCCCGCCGGCACCTCGTGGCTCGGGTCGCCCGCCATCGACCTGCCGCGCCGCCAGGACAGCGGCGCCTACGACGAGTTCGACCTCGTGCGCCCCACCGTGCGCCAGGCCGCCGAGCGGCTCGCGATCGAGTTCGTCCGCGCGACGCTGCCCGCGTCGGTCGTCGGCGTGACGCTGTACCTCTACCTGTGGGCGCTGTCGTTCCTCGCCGAGGGCCGCGGCCTGCTGCCGGTCGCGCTGCTGGCGCCCGTGCTCGCGGGGGGCCTCGCCGTCGGGCTCGTCGGCTACGTCGTCGGGGTCAAGCGCAACGTCGTCGGGACCTACCGGCCGCGCACCGAGCCGCTGTGGAGCGGGTTCGTGCGTCGCAGCGAGTTCGTGACGGGCGTGTACGAGGCGGCCGCCGTCCCCGCCGTGCTCTCGATGATCGCGGGCACCCCGATGCTGCCCGCGGCCATGCGGCTCTTCGGCGCGCGGATCGGCAAGCGGGTCTGGCTGGCCAGCACGTACCTGACCGAGTTCGACCTCGTCGAGATCGGCGACGACGCCGCCGTCAACGCGGGGGTCTCGCTGCAGACGCACCTGTTCGAGGACCGCGTCATGAAGATGTCGCGGGTGACGGTCGCGGCGGGGGCGACGGTCGGCGCACGGTCGGTGGTGCTCTACGACTCCGTCGTCGGGCCCGGCGTCCACGTGCAGGGGCTCTCGCTGCTGATGAAGGGCGAGCACCTCGCCGACGGCGGCCGGTGGGCCGGGATCCCTGCGGAGTCGCGCGGGGCGGCCCGTCCTCCGGCCGACCCGACCGTGATCGGGGACCGAGGACGCGCCCGCCCGGCGCCGTGCCCCCGCGTCCTGCGAACGACGATCACGCGGTCTCGGCCCCGCGCGAGGTGCCGGTCGCGCCGACGACGCCGGTCCTGGTGACGCCGGCACCCGTCGTTCCCGCCGTGGTGACGCCGGCCCCGGTGACACCGACACCGGTCCCGGCCGCCGCAGCGCCGCCCCCTCCGGCGCCCGCACCGACGCCGGCCGCCCCCTTCCCGCCGCCCGCCCCCGTCGTGCCGCCCGCGCCGTTCCCCGCCCGCGCCGCTCCCGCCCCGGGTCCGCCCGGGGCGTGGATGCCGCCCGCACCGACCGGCCCGCCGCCGGCGGCCGGGCAGTTCCCCGTTCGACTTCACGGGGCCGTGGGGGCGGCGCGGCGACGCGGAGGGCTCGCCGTTCGACTTCGGCGTCCGCGCCGCGAACCCCGCCCCGCTGCCGTCCGCGCCGGTCCCGGTGGAGAGGAGGCGGCGGTGGCGCCGCTCTTCCGGGCTGATCGCGCCGCCCGACGTCCCGAGGTTCTCGCGCCGCGGGCGCTGCGGCTCGCGAGCGCGGTCGGGCTCGCGGCGGGCGCCGCGGCCTGCTCGGGCGCGGAGCCACGACCCCGCTCCCGCCGCGCCGTGGCCCGACCGGCCCGTCGTCACGCTCGCGTTCGACGTCGCCGCCGACCTGCGCAGCGTCAGCGGCCTCGAGACGGTGGTCTTCACCCCCGACGCGCCGGTGACCGAACTGGTGTTCCGGGCGTGGCCCAACAACCCCGCCGGAGCCCGGGCGGGCAACGCCCTCGAGGTCACCGACGCCACCGGCGACGACCGCACCGTCACGCCCGTCGTCTCGGCGGGCGGCGCGCCGGCGGGGGCGCCGGGCACGCTCGTGGTGCTCCCGGTGCCCGGCGGGAACGCCCCCGCGGGACGCGCGATCCACGTCCGGCTCGGATTCCGGCTCGCCCTCGGGGCGTAGACCGGAGAGCGCTCCGGCTCCTCGCCGTCGACGTCGACGGCCTGGTTCGCGACGGCGTACCCGCTGCTGGCGTGGGTCCGGGGTCGCGGGTGGGCGCGAGCCCGCCGTCGACATGGCGGGGAGACCGTCACCAGCGAGGAGTTCCGCCTCGCCGCGCTCACGGTCGGCGCCCCGGCCGGCCTGCGCGTCCTGGGCACGGGCAGCGACGACGGCCCGGTGCCCGCGCCGCCCGGCCGGACCGCGCGGCGCTTCCACGCCGACTCCGTGCGCGACGTCGCCGTGGCCGTCGGCGACTACGACCTCACCGAGACCCGGGTCGGCCCGACCCGCGTCCACCTCGGGCTGCCCGCAGCGGGCACGCGCGACGACGCCGACGGGTGGACCCGCAGCCTCACCCGGCCGCTCGACGGGCTGACCGGGCTCCTCGGCCCCTTCCCGTACCCGGACCTCTGGGCCGCGATCGTGCCGACCCAGACCGACGGCGTCGAGTTCCCGACCTCGGTGCAGCTCGGCGACCTCGTCGGCGCGCAGCGCGACGCGCTGGTCGCCCACGAGCTCGCCCACCAGTGGTTCTACTCGCTGGTCGGCAACAACCAGGCCGCCGACCCGTGGATCGACGAGTCGTTCGCGACCTTCGCGCAGGCCGTCGTGACCGGGCGCGGCGACGACTACCGGCTCGACGACATCGAGCCCTCCGACCGGGCGGGGCGTCCGATGGGCTACTGGGCCGCGACCGGCGGCTTCGACCGCTACGTCCACGGCGTCTACGACGCGGGTGCCGCCGCCCTGCTGCGCGCCCGCAGGCGGGCCGGGCCCGAGCGCTTCGACGCCGGCCTGCGCGGCTACGTCGCGACCGGCGCGCACCGGGTCGTGACCCCCGCCGACGTCGCCGCCGCCTTCGCCGCGGTCCCCGAGGTGATCGACGCCCTGCGCGGCGTCGGCGCCCTGCGCACGACCACGCCCGACAGCGCCGAGCAAGGAGACGGCAACCGATGACCACCACCACGCCCGCCCGTCCCGACGCGCCCGTCGCCGAGGAGCTCGCGCCCACCACCGCCGCCCCGCCCGGGCGCAAGCGCAGGCTCCTCGGGGTCGACGCCGCCCGCGGGGTCGCGCTGATCGGCATGATCGCGGTCCACACGCTGCCCGACCTCGACCCCGCCGGGCAGCCGACGTGGGTCGCGCGGGTCGCCGAGGGCACCTCCGCCGCGGCGTTCGCGCTGCTCGCCGGGGTCGGCGTCGCGTTCATGACCCGTCGGCGCCGCGTCCGCTTCTGGACCGAGGGCACCGGTGTCGCCGCCGGGCTCGTCGCCCGCGCCCTGGTCATCGGGGCCATCGGGCTGATGCTCGGCGCCGTCGCGGACGCCGAGCTCGACGCGGTGATCCTGCCGTACTACGCGGTGCTGTTCGTGCTCGCGATCCCGCTGGTGCTCCTCCCGACCGGCGTGCTGTTCGGGCTCAGGACGGTGCTCGTCGTCGGCGCGCCCGCGCTCGACCACGTCCTCGCGGGACGGCTGCCCGTGCCGCGGGGCGACAACCCGACCCTCGGCTGGCTGCTCACCGACCCCCTGGGCCTGCTCGCCGAGCTCACGGTGACCGGCTACTACCCGGCGCTGATCTGGACGGTCTACCTCTGCTTCGGTCTCGCGCTGGGCCGCCTCGACCTCGGCTCGCGGACGACGGCGCGGTGCCTGGTGCTCGTGGGCGTCCCGGTGGCGGTCGCGGCGCAGGTCGTCTCGAACGTCCTGCTCACGAAGTACGGCGGGCTCGCGGCCATCGAGGCCTCCGCGGCGGCCGCGCGCATGGACCCCGCCGCGCTGCACGAGGCCCTCACCGTCGGCCCCGACGGCATCACGCCGCCCGGGACGTGGTGGTGGGAGGCGCTGGCCACCGCGCACTCGTCGACCCCGCTCGACCTGCTCTACACCCTCGGTGTCGCCGCGGCGCTGCTCGGCGCGATGCTGCTGCTCGGGCACCTGGCGACGCCGGGCGTGCGCAACCTGGTCGCCGCCGTCCGGGTGCCGCTGGCCGCCGCGGGCAGCATGACGCTGACGATGTACACCGCGCACCTGCTGTTCCTCAACCTGGGCACCGACCTCGAGGACCCCGACGGCGTGTTCCTGCTCCAGGCGGTGCTCGCCCCGGTGCTCGCTCTGTGCTGGTGGGCCACCGCAGGGCGCGGGCCGCTCGAGACGCTCACGACCGCGGCGTCGGCGCGCGCCCGGCGGTGGGTCTCGCGGCCGGCCCGTCAGCCGACCTCGGTGGCCCCGAAGTAGCGGGTCGTGTCGGCGAAGAAGCTCCGGAACAGCACGCCGTTCACGGGCACCCCGGCCTTGCCGAGGGTGCTGGGCTCGACCGCGATCGTCCAGGTGAACTCGCAGGCGCCGGGGCCCGCGGGGTCGACCACGTAGTCCTCGGCCAGGCCGGAGAACAGCGGCAGGTTGGCGTGGGTCACGCCGAAGGCGTAGCGGCGGCCCTCCTCCCAGGCGAAGAACAGCTCCTGGACGGTGATGAGCCCGCCGAGGACCTTCGCCTGCCGGGTCGTCCCGACCCCGAACGGGCGCGGCGAGGTCCAGCCGATGTCGAGGCCGCGGCACCAGTGCAGCGGCGTGTCGGCGACCAGCTCGTCCCACACCTTCGCGGCGGGCCGGTCGATCGCCCAGGTCCGGGCGTAGCGGTGGGGCGCGGTGACGAGGAACTCCTCGCCGGCGGTCGTCAGGGCGGGCACGGGCGATCCTTTCCCGTGGCCGTCAGGCCACAGCGGTGAGGGCGTCGGGGGCGGTGACCTGGAGGGTCGCGCGGACGACGAGCTCCGGGTCGTCCCACATGGGGACGTGGCCGCAGCCGGGGAGGCTGCGGAAGTCCGCGCCGGGCAGCTTCGCGTACATCGGCTCGCCGTAGCGGGGCCAGGGCAGGACGCCGTCGTGCACGCCCCAGGCCACGCGGATCGGGCAGGGCAGCGAGGTGAACGGCGCCAGGCCCCCGTCGGCGCGGGCGCCGTCGAGGAACTCGCCGATCATCGTGCACTCCTCGATGTCGTCGAAGAAGTCGTCGACGTCGGCGGCCGGGATCCGATCGGCGTGTTGCATGATCCGCGACAGCATGAGCTTGCGGGCCCCGGGGTTCTGCGCGAGACGTCGCATCCAGTCGGGCGTGCCCAGACGCAGCGCGAGCTTGAAGAAGGTGACGAGCTGGGCGAGGTCGCGCGGCTTGCGCCAGGAGCCCGCGGGCGAGAACGCGACGCACGACCGGGCGCGGCCCCGGCGGGCGAGCTCGAGCGCCGCCCACCCGCCGAGGGAGTTGCCGGCCACGTGCACCGTGTCGAGACCGACCGCGTCGAGCTGCGCCTCGAGCGCGTCGACGAGCGCGCTCATGTCGAACGGCGCCCCCTCGGGCCACGGCGCGCCACCCCGGTGCCCGGCCAGGGTCGGCGCGAACACCTCGTGGTGACGCTCCAGCTCGGCGATGACCGGCTTCCACGCCGCCCACGACATCGTGATCCCGTGCAGCAGGACCAGCGGCTCGCCGGTGCCGCCGCGATGGAAGGGCGGGGTCGTCATCGTCAGAGCACCGCCCGCAGGATCTTCTGCTCCCGCTCCGAGTAGGGCGGGTACAGCAGGTCGGGGTCGGGCCTGGTGGTGCGCTTGAGCACCGACTTGCGGTGGCTGAACGCCTCGAAGCCCCACTTGCCGTGGTAGGCGCCCATCCCGCTCGTGCCGACGCCGCCGAACGGCAGCTGCGGCACCAGGCAGTGCATCATCGCGTGGTTCACGACCAGGCCGCCCGAGGGCACCTCGTTCTCGATCCGCGCCGCGGTGGCCCGCGACGAGGAGAAGAGGTAGGCCGCGAGCGGCTTCGACCCCGAGTTGACGTAGCGGATGGCCTCGTCGACCGACCCGACCGTCAGCACCGGCAGCAACGGACCGAAGATCTCCATGTCCAGGATCTCGGACGTGCGGTCGGGGTCGACGATGATCGTCGGGTCCATCAGCAGGTTCTCGCGGTCGGTCGTCCCGCCCAGGGCGACCGTGCCGCCGTGGTTCTCGAGCAGCGAGGCGATCCGGTCGAACTGCCGGTGGTTGACGATCGGGAGCCCCGTCGGCTCGTCGGGCCGGAACTCCGCGTAGCAGGTCTTGATCTTCTCGACGAGCGCGTCGCGCACCGGCTCCTCGACCAGCAGGTAGTCGGGCGCGATGCAGGTCTGCCCCGAGTTGAGCAGCTTGGTCCACACGAGCCGGCGGGCGGTGGCGTCGAGGTCGGCGTCGCGGGTGACGATCGCGGGGCACTTGCCGCCGAGCTCGAGCACGACCGGCGTGAGGTGCTTCGCCGCCGTCTCCATGATCTTCTTGCCGATCTCGGGGCCGCCGGTGAAGAAGGCCAGGTCGAAGCCCTGCTCGAGCAGCTCCTGGGTGGTGTCGGCCTCGCCCTGCAGCACGATGACCGCGTCGCGGTCGAGGTAGCGCGGGATCAGGTCGGCGAGCAGCCGCGACACCTCGGGGGCGTGCTCGGAGGGCTTGACCGCGACCGTGTTGCCGGCCGCGAGCGCGCCGACGACCGGGCCCAGGGTCAGGTAGACCGGGTAGTTCCACGGCCCGATCACCAGCGTCGTGCCCAGCGGCTCGAAGCGGTAGTACGCCGAGCCCGGCAGCTGCGCGGCGGGCAGCCCGACGCGGCGCTTGCGCGTCCAGCGGCGCAGGTGCTTGCGGGCGTAGGCCGCCTCGGCCGCGGTGCTCGCGACCTCGCCCAGCCACGAGTCGTGCGCCGGGCGCCCGAGGTCGGACAGCATCGCCGCGGCGATCGCACCCTCCTGCTCGGTGACCAGGCGCTCGATGCCGGCCAGCTGGCGCTTGCGCCACCTCAGGTCGCGCGTGCGGCCGGTCGCGAACGTCCCGCGCAGGCGCTCCACCGCACGCGTGACCTCGTCGGAGGTGGCGGCGGTGATCGGCGTCGGGGTGGTCGGGCGCGGGACCAGAGCGGTCATGCGGTTCACCTCTCGGCGATCGGTGTCGTCCGACCGGGCTCGCCGGCGGAAGGATCACCATCGGGCCGCCGGCGTACCTCTTCGGGGAGAGATCAGTGCGGGCGGGCGGCCTGGCTGCCGGCGTAGCCGAGGCGGCGCAGGGTGTTGACGGCGCCGACCGGTTCGATCGCGCCCGCGCGGTGGAACGGGCTGAAGCGCAGCGGCTGGCTCTGCTCCTGGGGCAGCTCGTCGCCGAGGCCCAGCTCGGCGACCGGCGCCGACCAGTCACCCAGCACGGGCGCGGTGACGAACTCGAAGCGGACCCGGTCGCGGGCGCGGCGCAGCTCGTCGAGGCGGGTCAGGGCCTCGGGCTCGCCGGCGAAGCGCGCGCGGGCCCCGACGACCACGGTGTGGCCGTTGCACCGCAGGCGGTCGATCGAGGAGTAGAAGCTGCTGCCGTAGCCGGGGCGGAAGACGATGAGGTTGCGCGCGGCGACACCGGGCAGCGAGGAGAGCAGCAGCAGGTCCTGGCGTCCGCCGGGCGCGTCGTCGCCCGGGGCGCGCGGCGTGCCGTCCTCGGCCGCGTGGCGGACGTCGAGCAGCCGCACGGCGAGACCGAGCATGTCGGGCAGGGGCTCGGCGAAGCCCGTCCCGCGGGAGAAGCGCACGATCGCGGCGTACTCGCCGGGTTCGCCCAGGACGCTGCCGGCGAAGGCCGGGTCGCCCGTGACGCGGAACGTCGCGTGGAACGCGAGCCCGCTGGGGTGGAAGAGGCGGGCCCGGCGCAGCGCCGAGCCGAGCCCGGTGCCCAGGGCGGTCACCGGACCGGCGACGGCGTCGACGAGGCGGTCGCCCCATCGCCGCGGCGGGGCCTGGGTGCCGTCGACGTCGGCCGAGGTGGCCGCGGAGGGCGTGGGGGACGCGTCGCTCACCGTGGTCATACTCGCGGCGTTCCCGCACCGACGGGCGTCCACTCCCCTGACTCGCCGGTAACCTACTGCCGGTCAGCCGAAGGACAGTCAGCCGAAGGACAGCACCGGAGCGGCGCTCCCGCGGTCGACGTCGACCAGCACGAGCCCGGCGTCGGTCCTCCTCGGGGCTCCGTCTCCTCGACGAGCGCGCTCGACGGTCTCGACCGCGCTCGCCGCGGTCACGGCGCAGGGTCGAGCCGACTCCGCCTCACGCGGGGCGCCGGGTACGGCGGCCGAGGTCACGTCGTCGCCGGCCTGCTCGTCGTCGGCGTCGAGCACCCGGGGGCCGTACCCCCGGACGGGCGTCACGGACGCCACGGCGGGCGCCGCGCGGACCACCCTTGGACCGGCCGCGGGCCGCTCGTCGGCGCCGGGGCGCTGCCGGCGCTCGAGGGTGCTCCGCGACGACGGAGCGGGCTCCGCGTCGGCGCTCGGCAGCAGTGACGTGTCGAAGGACACGGTCGGCGCCGACGGGGCACCCTGCGGGACGGCGGTCGCCGGGGAGGCGACGACCTCGCCGGGCGCCTCGGCGCGCAGCGGTACCTCCTCCGCGCTCGGGACCACCCCGCCCAGCACGGCGGTCGTGCCGAAGGTCGCGAGCACCGTCGCCACGGGCACGCCGACGAGGACGGCCGGGGTGCGGAGCGAGGAGGACACGGCGTGCCTGCCCATGAAGCCTCTTTCGGTCGACAGCGATGACCCCCGATGAGGACCAACGCCGTGTTCCGGTCACCGATACGGGTGACACGCCGCGACTTGGGCCCCCGGTCGACGCACCACGCGTCGGCGACATGGAGTGCGATCCGATCGGGCAGCGGCCGACCGTCAGTAGGAGTCGGACGCGCCGAGGTCGACCTCGGCGCGGTGGAGGCGCGCGGTGAGGGCCTCCACCTCCCTGCGCAGCGCCGCGAGCTCGTCGGGTCGCAGGCCGGTGGCGGCGGCGACCCGGCGCTGCACCGCGGCCGCGGGCGCGCGCCGGGCCATCGCGGCCTCGGGGGGCGCGGCCTCGAGGACCCGCTCGTCGTCGCGGCGCCGGCGCCGCGTCACCAGGCCGCGAGCTCGAGCCGCTTGAGCAGGGGTGAGAGCGTCCCGCTGTCGGAGTGCAGCGCGCGCGACAGGTGACCGAGGCTGACCGGCCCCTGCTCCCAGAGCACGAGCATCACGGTGTACTGGCTGTACGTCAGCCCCAGCGCCTCGAGCCCGGGCCGGTAGGTGCCGACGATGGCGCGCGAGGCGGACTGCAGGGCGAAGCAGAGCTGGGCGTCGAGCGCGAGGTCACCCGCGTCGGCGACGCCGCCCGCCGCCCTGCCGGTACCGCCGCCGACTGCCCGGTCGACCTCGGTCATCCCCACGTCCTCCTACCGGACCCATGACGATTGTGAACAACTCGATTGTGCACCATTGACTACCGCACGATCGTCCACCGACAATCTCACGTCGAGACGCCGGATGTCGTCCTCCGCCCGCGAGGGGACGTCGGCCCCGCGGACGCGAGACCGGCCGTGGACTCCGCTGAGGGAGACGGAGGCGCGATGAGCCTGCTGGGCCGTGAGTACCTCTCGGTCGCGATCGGGGACGACCCGCCCGGTCCGGGCGACCCTCTCACCACGATCCGGCCGCGCCGACCCGTGACGATCCGGCGTCGGGTGCCCACCTCCGCGGGAGGGCGCGTGGTGCGCCGCGACGCCAGGACGGGCCCGCGCCGCGCGACCCGGTGATCGGCCGCCGGCACCCGGCGGGCACGCTCAGGCCCACGCCCGCGCCGAGGAGGCTCCTGTGATCACCGACAGCGACCTCGACCTCAGCGCGCGCGACGCGCTCGTCGCCCTCGCCGTGCGGGAGGCCGCCGCGACCCCCGCACCCGCCACGCCCTGACCCGGACGAGGACGACACGCCGGTCCCCGTTCGTCGCAATCGATCGACATCGCGCTCTTGCTGGCGTGCCGACGATCTCCTACTGTCGTCTGTGGCTCAGCCCACACCGTTGATCGACTACCAGCGACCGGTGGTCGTCGACACGACGGGTGACCTGCCGCCCGAAGGTCCTGAACTCCTGCCCAACGGTCTGCCGCACGCCACCGCCCCGCGGACGTCCTCCGCGTGGTCCCGAGCGCGCCGGGTGACCAGGAGGAGCAGATGGTGCTCGAGCGGGTGCAGTGGGGCGAGGTCGCGCGGCGGTTGCGCGAGGCGACCCCGAGGCGTTCGGGCCGACGGCCCGGCCAACCTCGTCGACGGCGAGTGGTCGGGACCGGGACGCCCGCCGACCAGCTCTCGCCGGTCGACGGCTCGCGCCTCGGCGCACTGAGCAAGCTGTCGGCGTCCGAGGCCGTCACCGCCGTCTCGGCGGCCGCCCGGGCGCACCGCGAGTGGGCCGGGGTCGACCTCGACGAGCGCCGCCGCCGGGTGGTCGCGGCCCTCGACGGCCTGGCCGCGATCCGTGACGACCTCGCGCTGGCCCTCGCCTGGGAGATCGGGAAGCCCTGGGCGTCGGCGTGCGCCGACGTCGACCGCTGCCTCGACGGCGTGGGCTGGTACGTCGACGAGATCGAGGGGATGCTCGGCCGCGACGTCGACGGCCACCCGACGCGGCGCGAGCCGCTCGACGGGCCGGTCTCCAACATCGCGAGCTGGAACTATCCGTTCAGCGTGCTCGTGCACGCCGAGCTGGTGCAGCTGCTCGCGGGCAACGCCGTCGTCGCCAAGACCCCCACCCAGGGCGGCGCCTTCGGCCTCGCGGCGGCCCACGCCGTGATGGCGCGGGCCGGGCTGCCGGTCACGCTGCTCTCCGGCGACGGGTCCGAGCTCTCCGACGCGCTGATCCGCTCGCCCGAGATCGGTGCGCTCGCGTTCGTGGGCGGGCGGTCGAACGGCGGCAAGGTCGCCGCGCAGCTCGCCGACACCGGCAAGCGCCACATGCTCGAGCAGGAGGGGCTCAACGCCCTCGGCGTCTGGCACTTCTCCGACTGGGACACCCTCGCCGGCCTGCTGCGCAAGGGCTTCGAGTACGGCAAGCAGCGCTGCACCTCCTACCCGCGCTTCGTGGTGCAGCGCGACCTGGTCGACCGCTTCCTCGCGACCTACCTGCCCGTCGTGCACGAGGTCCGGTTCGGCCACCCCCTCGCTACGGCGGACGGTGCGCCGGCCGACGGCGCCCTCGACGACGTCCTGCCCACGCTCGACTTCGGTCCGCTCATCTCGGCCGACAAGTCGCGCGAGCTCGACGACCTCGTGGCGGAGGCGCTGCGCCACGGCGCGGTCCCGCTCTACCGGGGCAGCCTCGACGACGGGCTGTTCCTCCCCGACCAGGACACCTCGGCCTACCACGCACCGGTCGCCCTGCTGGCGCCGCCGGGCGCGTCGCGGCTCATGCACGCCGAGCCGTTCGGCCCGGTCGACTCGATCGTCGTGGTCGACACCGAGGCCGAGCTGCTCGCCCAGCTCAACGCCTCGAACGGGGCCCTGGTCGCCAGCATCTGCTGCGACGACGAGGCCGAGGCCGCGCGGATGGCCGAGCAGGCGCAGGCGTTCAAGGTCGGGATCAACCGGTTCCGTTCCCGCGGCGACCGCGACGAGCCGTTCGGCGGTCGCGGCGCCTCGTGGAAGGGCGCGTTCGTGGGCGGCGAGCTCATCGTCCACGCCGTGACGCAGGGCCCGCGGGGCGAGCAGTTGTTCGGCAATTTCCCGAGCTACCAGCGGATCCCGGCGGCGTGAGCGCCGGGGAGGACGTCCGCCGCCGTGGTCGATCGAGGAAGAAGGGCGAGTCCTGTGGCGGCACCGCCACCGAAATGATGACGTTCTGACGAGGAGGAAAGCTCGATGACAGCGACGGCAGGTGACCGTTCGGACGCAGTCGCGGCGGCCAATCTGGACGGGCAGAACCGGCACACGCTCGGCCGCATGCTCGGTACCGGCAACATCGGTTACGCCGAGGAGGGCTCCGACGGGATCATGCGGGCCACGATCCGCATCCCGGAGGACCAGCTGGTCTGGGATCCGCAGATCCTGATCGTCCCGCACGGGGGTGACATCGAGCTGACGCTCATCAACGACGACAAGAACACCCACTGCGCGGTGCTGCCCAACAACGGTGACCCGAAGATCATCTGGCTGGTGAACCACGCCAAGGGCACCGCCAGCCTCACGCTCGACGGGCCGGGTACGTACTACTACGGCTCCACCACCGGGAACGACGAGGGCCGCGGACTGACCGGAGCGATCGTCATCGGCGGCGAGGTGCCCGACAGTGCCAAGCTCGACCGTCCTCCGCAGCCGCGCCCGTAGAAAGGAACGAATCATGACCGATTACGTTGACGCCGGCGCTGCCGTTCCGCACCGCAGCCTCAGCGCGGTCGGGCACATCGCCCCGCCGACCACCAACGTCGACTACGAGCGGGTGAAGGCCGCCCGGTCGGAGCCGGAGAACTGGCTGACGTACTACGGCACCTACGACGGTCAGCGCCACAGTTCGCTCGACCAGATCAACGCCGACAACGTCAAGCGGCTCACGCCCGCGTGGGTGTTCCAGGCCGGTTCCTCCGGCATGCACGCCGGCGCGTCGACCTACTCGTTCGAGGCCTCACCGCTGATCGTCGAAGGTGTCATGTACATCTCCGGCCCCGACGGCAAGGTCTGGGCGATCGACGCCAAGACGGGCGAGGAGCTCTGGCGCTACAAGCACGCCTCCCCGTTCGACACCTCGCTGTGCTGCGGCAACGTCAACCGCGGCGTCGCCGTGGGCCACGGCAAGGTGTACATGTACACGCTGAACGCCCACATCATCGCGCTCGACGCCCAGACCGGCGAGAAGGTCTGGGACACCACCAACGGCGACGTCCGCGCCGGCGAGAGCGGCTCGGCCGCGCCGCTGATCGTCAAGGACATGGTCGTCGTCGGCAGCGCCGGCGGCGAGTTCGGCGTCCGCGGGCACCTCGACGCGTTCGACGCCCAGACCGGCGAGCGGCGCTGGCGCTGCTACACGGTGCCGAAGCCCGGCGAGCCCGGCTCGGAGACCTGGGGCGACGACGGCAGGAGGCCTGGCAGCGCGGCGGGGCGAACTGCTGGATCACGCCGACCTACGACCCGGAGCTCGAGCTGCTGTTCCAGGGCACCGGCAACCCGGCGCCCGACTTCGACGGCGGCGTGCGACCCGGCGACAACCTCTACACCGACTCGACGGTCGCCATCGACGTGAACACCGGCGAGATCCGCTGGCACTACCAGTTCACGCCCCACGACCTGTGGGACTACGACTCGACGATGGAGAACGTCCTCTTCGACGCACCGGACGGGCGCAAGCTGCTCGCCCACGCGGACAAGAACGGCTACTTCTTCGTCCTCGACCGCACGAACGGCGAGCTCGTCCGGGTCTTCCCCTTCGTCGACCGGATCACCTGGGGCGAGATCAGCCCCGAGGGCAAGGTCACGCCGAAGGTCTACCCCGACGAGGAGGGCGTCCCGGTGCACTTCTGGCCGGGGCCGGCCGGCGGCAAGGAATGGACGCACATGTCCTACAACCCTGCGACCGGGCTGATCTACATCCCGGTCCAGGAAGTGGGGGCGACCGCGACCCGCCGACGTCGTGAGTTCAAGGAGAGCATCCCGTACTGGGGCGCGGGCGTCGCCGTCGACCTCGACGACCACTACGGATTCGTCGCGGCCATCGACCCGCTCACGGGCGAGGAGAAGTGGCGCTGGCGCAACGAGTACCCGATGTGCGCCTCGACGCTCACCACGGCGGGCAACCTGGTCTTCCAGGGCACGCCGACCGGTGAGTTCGTCGCTCTCGACGCCGAGACCGGCGAGAAGCTGTGGTCGTTCCAGTGCGGTAGCGGACACCACAGCAGCCCCTCGACCTACTCGGTCGACGGACGCCAGTACGTCGCCGTGCCGACCGGCTGGGGCGGCTGGGTCGAGGGCTTCCTGCCCGGACTGCTCGGTGCCGCCGCCGGCAGCTCGATCTTCGCGTTCGCACTCCCGAAGGACTGACCGACCGGAGTCGGCCGGGCGTTCCGTGGAACCCTCGGACACCGCAGGAGGCGACCGTGAGCTCAGAGGAGGTGAAATCCATGGAGCTCCACACGTGGGAGACCCCCGAGTTCGAGGAGATCGGGGTCGCTCCTGAGGTGACCATGTACGTCGCCCAGATGGACGACTGACGTCGCACGATCGACACCGGCCGGAGGGGGCGCCGGGATCCTGGCGGCCCCTCTGCGGGGTGTCGGGAGGAATCGAGACGCGAGGCGGAAGCGACGGATGTGGATGCGCGTGCTCGGCTCCGGCGCCGGCGGCGGTTTCCCGCAGTGGAACTGCACCTGCCCGACCTGCCGCGCGGTCCGCGACGGCTCCCGCCCGTGCCGGCCCCGCACCCAGTCGTCGATCGCCGTGAGCGCCGACCGCGACCGGTGGTTCCTGGTCAACGCCTCCCCCGACATCCGGGCCCAGATCGAGGCCTTCCCCGAGCTGCACCCGCGCGTGACGACCGGGTCACGCCGATCGCCGCGGTGCTGCTCACCGACGCCGAGCTCGACCACACGCTCGGCCTGCTGCTGCGCGAGGGTCGCGGCATGACGGTCCACGCGACCGCGCCGACCCTCGAGACGCTGCGTTCCGGCACCGGGTTCCTCGCCACGCTCGAGCGCTACTGCCCGGTCGAGCGCCACGAGGTCGTCCCCGGGGCCGACGTGCCCTCGCCGGGGCCTGTCCTACCGGGCCTTCGACGTCCCCACGACCAAGCGCGCGCGCTTCGGCGGGCGCAGGAGGAGGTCGGCCGCGTCGTCGGCTACCGCTTCACCGACGAGCGCACCGGACGCTTCGCCGTGCACCTGCCGGGGGTCCAGTCGTTCACCCCCGCGATCCGCGACCAGATCGACGGGGCCGCGCTCCTGCTGGTCGACGGCACGTGCTGGCACGACGACGAGATGGTCCGGCTGGGCCTGGCGCAGAAGACCGCGTCCGACATGGGCCACCTCGCCGTGGGCGACGAGGGCGGCAGCCTCTCCCAGCTCGCGCCGCTGCTCGACCAGGGGCGCGTCCGGCGCATCGTCTACCTGCACATCAACAACACCAACCCCATGCTCTTCGAGGACGCGCCCGAGCGGCAGGTCGTCGAGAAGCACGGGGTCGAGGTGGCCGACGACGGACTCGAGCTGGAGGTCTAGACCGTGACCGAGGTGTCGTCCGCGAGGGACACGGACGCGTTCGTCGAGGAGCTGCGCGCGCAGTCGCACCGCTACCACAGCGCGCACCCGTTCCACGTGCGGATGAACGACGGCGACCTCTCCCCCGCGCAGATCCGGGGGTGGGTGACCAACCGCTTCGCCTACCAGGAGGCGATCCCGCACAAGGACGCGGCGATCCTCGCGAACTGTCCCGACCGGGCCGTGCGCCGACGCTGGATCCAGCGGATCGTCGACCACGACGGCACCGCCGAGGGCGAGGGGGGCATCGAGGCGTGGCTGCGCCTCGGCGAGGCCTGCGGGGTGGCCCGCGACGAGGTCGAGGACTTCCGCCACGTCGTGCCCGGCGTGCGCTTCGCCGTCGACGCCTACGTCACCTTCGCGCGGACGCGCCCGTGGGTCGAGGCCGTGGCGTCGTCGCTGACCGAGCTGTTCGCGCCGGACCTGATGGCCGAGCGGCTCGCGGCGTTCGAGAAGTACTACACCTGGATCGACCCCGAGGGCCTCGCCTACTTCCGCAACCGCCTGTTCCAGGCCCCGCGCGACTCCGACCACGCCCTCGAGGTGGTCACCGAACACTGCCGGACCGCCGCGCAGCAGCAGGCCGCGGTCGACGCGCTCGCGTTCAAGAACGACGTCCTCTGGAGCATGATGGACGCGATCGAGCGGGCGTACCCGGAGTGACCGAGGCGAGCGCAGCGGTGTCGCCGGGGGACCCCGTCGCCCCGGCCGACCGACCGCCTGCTGGCCCGGCACGTGCGGATGCGCTTCGACGCGACGCGCGACCGGCACGTGCTGCTCATGCCCGAGACGGTCGTGGCGCTCAACCCGACCGGCGCCGACCTCCTCGAGCTCTGCGACGGCGAGCGGACCGTCGCCGAGATCGTGACCGAGCTGTCGGCGCGCTACGACCGCGTCGTCGTCGACGACGAGGTCGCGCGACGTCACCGCCTTCCCGCCCTGCGTGATTCCGGCGTGACGACGCCGTCGAGATCGGGACAGTGATGGACGGACCCTTCGGGCTGCTCGCCGAGCTGACCTACCGGTGCCCGCTGGCCTGCGCGTACTGCTCGAACCCGCTCGAGCTCGCGGCCTACGACGACGAGCTCTCGACCGACGAGTGGCAGCGCGTCCTGCGCGAGGCCGCCGAGCTCGGCGCGCTGCAGTCGCACTTCTCCGGCGGCGAGCCGCTGCTGCGCCGCGACGTGGTCGACCTCGTGGCGACCGCGAGCGGGCTGGGCATGTACACGAACCTCGTGACCAGCGCGATGGGCTTCTCCGGCGCGCGCCGAGGAGCTGCGCGACGCCGGGCTCGACCACGTGCAGGTCAGCATCCAGGCCGACGAGCCGCACACCTCCGACCGCCTCGCGGGCGTGGCGTCGTTCCACCGCAAGATCGACGCAGCGCGGCTGGTCAAGGAGATGGGCTGGCCGCTGACCCTCAACGTCGTCCTGCACCGCCAGAACATCGACCGGGTCGGCGCCTCATCGAGGCCGCCGACGAGCTCGGCGCCGACCGCGTCGAGCTGGCCAACACCCAGTACTACGGGTGGGCGCTGCGCAACCGGGCCGCGCTGCTGCCCAGCCGGGCCCAGCTCGAGGCGCGCCGAGGTCGTCGTCCGCGAGGCGAAGCAGCGGATCGGCGACCGGATGGACATCCTCTACATCATCCCCGACTACTACAGCCGCTACCCGAAGCCGTGCATGGGCGGGTGGGGCTCGCGGCAGCTGGTCGTCACGCCGAACGGGAACGCGCTGCCGTGCCTCGCGGCCCACGAGCTGCCGCTGCCCCGGCGAGCGGTCCGCGAGCACGACCTGGCCTGGATCTGGCGCTCCTCGCCGATGTTCTCCGCGTTCCGCGGCACCGACTGGATGCCCGACCCGTGCCGCAGCTGCGACCGTCGCGAGGTCGACCTCGGCGGCTGCCGCTGCCAGGCCGTCCAGCTCACCGGCGACGCGTCGCGGACCGATCCGGTGTGCCACCTCGCCCCCGACCACGGGATCGTCACCGACGCGGTCGCGCGGCGAACGAACGGACGGCGCGAGCGCCGCCCGTCCTCATTCGCCCGCTCGTCCCCCGACCGCACCAGGGGGAGGGACGCCGATGAGCGGGAGTCCTCGACCGCGGAGACCGCAGGCCGCGAAGTGGATCTGCCAGCTGTGCGGCCTGATCTACGACCCTGCCGAGGGCGACCCCGACAGCGGCATCGAGCCGGGGACGCCGTTCGAGGACGTTCCCGACGACTGGATGTGCCCGATCTGCGGGGCGGAGAAGGCGGACTTCCGTCCGCTGGAACCGGGAGAGGACGTCTATTCATGATCACCGGCTACGGACACTTCGTGCAGCTCGCCGAATCGCTGCAGTGGGACGAGAAGACGCTGGATCTCACGGCCGACGCCGAGGCGTGGCCGCGGCTCACCGAGGCCGAACGGCGGCAGCTCCACGGGCTGATCGCGGGCTTCTGCATCGCCGAGCACGCCGTCGCCGAGCACCTCGTCCCGTTCCAGGGCGCCGCGACGATCGACGACTCGATGGCGGCCTGCTTCCGGGCGCAGGCCCGGGACGAGGCCCGGCACGCGCGGTTCTTCGACCGCGTCGCGGTCGAGGTGCTCGAGGTCCCGGGGACCTACCCACGCGAGCGGCTCGACGTGCTGCGCGGCGAGGTCCGCCCGACCTCGTCGAGCTGTTCGAGACGCGCCTGCCGGAGACCGCGCAGCGCTCGCCGACGGCGACCAGCCTCACCGCCGCCGTCGGGCTCTACCACATGGTCCTCGAGGGCGTGGTGCTGCTGGCGGGCCAGAACGCCATGCTGGACACGCTGGAGGCCCTGTCGGTGAACATGCCGGGGCTGCGCAAGGGCATGGAGCTCGTGCTGCGCGACGAGCGCTGGCACATCGGGTTCGGGTCGCGCGTCATCCAGAGCGCCGACCTCGTCGGCGACGAGGTGGAGGAGATCCTCACCAACGGTGAGACCGCGGCCAAGGCGTGGGGCGACCTGACCTCGACCGAGTCGATCGACAAGGCCATCCAGCTGCACCGTCGCCGGCTCAGCACCGTCGGCATCAAGTTCTGGTGACGGCCGCGCGGCGGCGCCGGTCAGCCGTCGTCGTCGTCGCCGTCGACGTCGGGCTGGGCGGGCTCGCCGGCGCCGCGGGCGGCGGCTGGGGCTGGCGGGGCGGCCGGGGCGAGGACCCGGTGCGTCGTCGCCGTCGGGACCGGGCTGGGCCGGGCCCGGCACCGGCGGCGGGTCGTCACCGTCGCCGTCCCGGTCGGCGTCGGAGTCCTGGTCCTGCCCGGGCGCCTGCTCGACCTGGCTCGTGCCCCCTCGCGCGTCGTCGTCGTCACCCGCGCCCTCGGCGCCCTGGCCGGTGAACACCAGCGTCAGGCCGACGACCGCGGCCACCGCGACGAGCGCCGTCGCGATCCGGTCCTTGGTCAGCATCTCGGGATCCCGCCCCCTTCGGACGTCTCGCGGTGGTTCGGGAGTCAGTCGTCGACCGGTACGCCGCCGAAGGCGAGGAGGCTGACGACGAAGTACGCGACGTAGAGGACGAGCAGCACCACGCCGTGCCAGCGGCGCAGCTGGCCCGTGGCGAGGAAGAGCGCCGACAGCACCGTCATCCCCACCAGCACCGGGAGGTGCCAACTCAGCGCCGTCGCGTCGACGGTGATCGCACCGCCCACGAGCAGGATGATCCCGAGCTTGCCGGTCACCGAGAACACGACGCTGCCGATGACGTTGGCGATGCCGATCTCGGGGGCGCCGCGGCGGGAGGGCTCGACGGTGAGGAAGATGTCCTCGAGCGACAGGGCCAGCGTCGCGATCGTGACGCCGAAGACCGTGCCCGAGATCGCGAACTCCTCGAGGATGCCCTCGGTGCCCTGACCCGCGACGACGGCACCGACGACGAGTCCGACCAGGGCCAGCACCGCGAGCAGGATGCTGACGCCCGGCGAGTGCTGCCGCGCCTTGAGGAAGCCCTCGTCGACGCGGAGGTCGGGCGGCAGGTCGAACCCCTTGAAGCCGCCGCCCGCGTTGCCGACGTCGGTCGTCGCCGTCCCGTCGCCGGGCCCGCCGACGAGGGTCGCCGTGCCGCCCGTCCCCGGCGCCACCCCGGCCTTCTCGAGCTGTTCGTAGACCTCGGCGTTGCGCCACACCGGGCGTCGCGCGGTGTACTCGCGATAGGCGATCCACCCGACGAACGCCACGAACAGGACGACGAGCACGATGCCGGTGACGACGGTCAGGGCCCCGAGGAGGGCGAGGCCGAACATCAGCACCGGGGCGAGGACGAACAGCCCGAGGTAGTCCTTGGGGACGTCGACCCGGCAGGGCGCGATGATCGCGGCGAGGGCGAGCACGATGCCGGTCATCGCGACCGTCGTGCCGATGACGGTGCCGAGGGCGACCTCGCTGAGGTCCTCGAGGTTGAGCACGACCCCGAACGCCAGGTCGTCGAACTCGATGCCGGTGAACACGACGGCGATGAGGAACAGGGACACGGCCCACCGGCTCGCGACGCCCACCAGATAGCCGATCAGCTTCTCGGCGCAGTAGACGAGGACCGCGATGCCCAGCACGAACTCGATGATCGGGATCACGTTGACTCCTCCCGGACGGTGGTGCGGTAGGCCCGACCATCGTGATCGTCATCCACCTTCGTGGCAACGGGTAGATATCCGGTCACGACGCGAGTCTCGCATGTCCGGTGATCGACGCCCGGTTGGTGCCAGACTGCTCCGTCCGGCTGGCGCCGGGGGCGGCCGTCGACCGCCGGTGCGACGATCACGCCCCGGCTGACGATCACAGGAGGTGGCGCGGGTGTCGGGCGGCTGGACGACGTTCGTGGCGATCGGCGACAGCTTCACCGAGGGCGTCGGTGACCCCGACCCGGTGACCGGCGCCGAGCGCGGCTGGGCCGACCGCGTCGCCGGGACCTGGCGCGTCGCGCCCGTCCCTGCGCTACGCCAACCTCGCGGTGCGCGGCGTGGTGTCGACCAGGTCGTCACGACGCAGCTGCCGCGCGCGCTGGCGATGCGGCCCGACCTCGTGAGCCTGTGCGCCGCGGGCAACGACCTGCTGCGGCCGGGTGCCGACGTCGCGGCGCTCGCCGCGCGCATCGAGGACGCCGTGGCGCAGGTGCGCGCGACCGGCGCCGACGTCGTCCTCTTCACCGGCTTCGACACCCGCACGACGCCGGTGGTCCGGTACGCGAGCCGCCGGATCGCCGCGATCAACGCCGACATCCGCGCGATGGCCCGCCGCCACGGGGCCTACCTCGCCGACCTGTGGGTGATGCCGACTCTCGCCGACCCGCGCACCCGCGCCGACGACCGGCTGCACCTCAACGCCGACGGGCACGCCCGCGTGGCCGACCGGGTCTGCGAGGTCCTGGGCATCGACACCGAGGGCGACTGGCGCCGGCCGTGGCCCGCGCCGCCCGCGTCCCCGCCGTGGTGGGCCCGCCGGGCCGAGGACGCCCGCTGGACCCGGGAGCACCTCCTGCCCTGGGTCGGCCGGCGCGTCCGCGGCGACAGCACCGGCGACGGCCGCCCCCCGAAGCGTCCGGAGCCGGAGCCGGTGCGCTGACGCATGTGCGCGATTTTCGGCGCCATAGCCCCGAAAATCGCGCACATGAGACGCAGTCTCGTCACTCGCAGGCGACGCCGTCGCCGTCGCGGTCGAGCTTGGTCGAGTAGCCCGGCCTGCCCGCGGCGCAGCGGCGCGGCGCCCGCGCCCGCCGGGCGGCGCGCAGTTCGCGTAGGTCGCGGCCGCCGTGCGGCCGGGCGGTCGCCGGCTTCGCGACGGGCGCGGCGCCGGCGGGCGCGCGCCGGACGCACCGGGGCGACGGGCCGTCGGGTGCGCGGGCGGTCGACATCGGTCGACGTCCGCCGCGACGCGATGGGGCGCGGCGGCCGGTGCGGGGTCGTCGCCGCAGCTCCGCCCGCCCGCATCGAGGCGTCGCAGGGTCGCCTGCCGCGCGGGGGAGGCGTCGTTACGGCCCTTGGTGTAGATCGCGGTGTGGTCGGCCGTGACCATGGCCTCGCTGACGTCGCGGCCGTTCGCGGTGACGTAGCGCAGCGCGCGGCCGTAGCGGTCGCGGTCGACCCCCGGCTCCGCCGTGAGCGTGACGCGCGCGCCGACGAGCAGGCCGCGGGCCGCGTCGGTGGCCCGGCGACCGCCCGGTGTGGCGGCCTCGCAGGCGTCGATGCCGAGGACGCGGACCTCGAGGCCGTCGACGGTGCGGAAGGTGTCGCCGTCGACCACCCGCAGCACCGCCGGTCGCCGTCGCCGCGGGGCGCGCCGGGCCTGGGGCCTCGGACGCGCCGGCCGCCGACGACACCGCCGCCGGGTCGGCACCCGCGCCCGTCGGGGTCGGTTCCGGCGTGCAGCCGGCGAGCACCCCCAGGCACACCATCGCCCGCCACGACCCCCGACCAGATCCGCGCCCACCGCTGCCCCCTCCGTCGATCGGTTACGGGAAGCCTCATCGCGGGACGAATCGCCGACGTTGCGCGCTCGGGCGTCTCCCCGGTGACGAGCCTCCGGCTCGTGTGCGCGGGACGCCAGCTCAGCCCCGACGATCGCGGGACGCGTCTCGTCAGGGCGCAGCGGGGCGCGGACCGCGCGGTAGCGGTCGGCGACGACGATCGACCCGCCCGCGACGGCGACGTTGATCGACCACGGGCGCGGGGTCGGCACGGTGACGACGTCGTCGCACCGGGCGAGTCTCGTCGCAGCGGGCGAGCGTCCTCGGCCTCGTTGCCGAGCAGGTAGAGCGCGGCGCGGGGGTGGCGGAACTCGTCGAGCGGGACGGCGCGCTCGTCGATCTCGACGCCGACCAGCCGGCACCCGAGGGGCAGGTGCGCGACGAGGTCGTCGACGTCGGCGAACGTCAGCAGCGGGATGCGGGTGGGCGCGTCGGCGGTGTCGGAGGCGCGCGGGGTGTACCGGCCCTCGACGACCGCGAGGAACGCCGCGTCGAACGTCGCCGCCGTGCGCCAGAGCGAGCCGACGTTGGCGTGGTGCCGGGGCTTGTACACACCGACGCCGAAGAAGCCCGTCGGGCCCGCCCCTGGTCGTTGCCGGGTCATACCCGTGGATCGCCCCGCACGCGCCCGAGGGTAGACGTCGCTCACGCCAGGTGACGGAGCTGCGGCCACAGCACGACCCACGGTGCCCGCCGCGCCGACGCCACGGCCACCGGCGCGTCGCGGGCCTCGTTGGGCAGGCCGACGGCGTTGTCGACGCGGCCGACGACCCGGACGTCGGCGAACCACCGCCGCAGCGTGGCCTCGTCGTAGCCGAGGGCGAGCACGGTGGTCGCGGACTCCGGCGGCGGGCCCCAGTCGCCGTACGAGTTGTGGCCGCTGTAGGCGGGCGGCAGCCCGGCGCGCGGGCCCAGCAGCTCGACCGCCCCGGCCTCCCCGTAGCTGCGCGTGAGGACCACCGCGTGCGCCTGCTGGGACGGGGGCAGCGCCCGGTCGACCGCGGCGAGGGTGTCGACGAGCTCGGGCCACCCGACGGTCTCGGCGGGGAGCGGGCTGACCGCGACCTGCGGGCTCCCGGGCAGGCTGCGCTCGCCGACCAGCGGCAGCATCAGCCACGCGACGATCACGACGTTCGCCACCAGCAGCACCCCGAGCGCCGGCCCGCGGGCCCCCTCCCCGCCGCGCCCACCGCACGGCCGCGACCGCCCCGCGGCGAGCAGCACGGGGTAGAGGCCCGCCAGGTAGTAGTGCTTGCCCCCGGACGCCAGCAGCAGCACGAACAGCACGCCGTAGGCGACGGCGAACGCCCGCGCTGGCGCATCGCCCGGTCGCGCACGAGCGCGACCAGCCCGGCGACCCACACCGGCACCAGGAGCGGGCTGACGTACACCGCCTGCAGCAGCGGGAAGGTCCACCGTGGCTCGCTGCCGCCGTTGCCGACCGTCGCGATCTGGCGCCCGAAGCTCAGCTGCGGCCACCCGTTCACCGCCTGCCACGCCAGGTGCGGCGCCCACAGCGCGAGCCCGAGCAGCGCCCCCGCCCCGAGCCACCGGTCGGCCAGCGCGCGCCGCGGCCCGACGGCGAGCACCCCGACGAGCACCGCACCGAGGAACCCGGCCACCAGCGCCTTGTTGAGCAGGGCGAGCCCCGCGACGGCGCCGACGGCGAGCCACACCCGGCCCCCGTCGCGCAGGCCCCGCCGGACCACCCACGACAGCGCGGGCCCGGCCAGCCGGTCGCCCGTGCTCGCCGAGCGCATGGGGCCGGGGGCCAGCGCGACCGCCGCGCCCGCCGCCGCCGGGGCCGCCACGGCGGCGGCGACCCGGTCGCCGCCGAGCTCCCGGGCGATCCGTGCGGTGATCAGCACGACGAGGCCCAGCGCGATCGCGGGCAGCACCCGCAGGGCGGTCGGGGCGTCGCCGAACAGCGCGACCTCGAGCCGGGCGAGCCACGGTGTCAGCGGCGGGTTGTCGAGGTAGCCGAGCGCGGGCCTGCGCCCGGAGGCCACGTAGTAGAACTCGTCGCGGTGGTAGCCGTAGCGCCCGGCGACCGCGAGCAGCAGCGCGGTGACGGCGAGCGCCACCAGCGCGGGCACGGCGTCGACCACGCGCCGGGCGCGCGGGGTCGCGGTGCTCACCGCGTCACCCTCGTCGACGGCCCCGGCCGCGTCGAGGGGGATGATCGGGGTGGGGCGCACCGAGAGGACCGACGCATGCGCGAGCCGACCGTGATCGACACCTCGCCGAGCGCGATGAACCCGCTCGAGGCGATGATGTGGCGGGCCGAGGCCGACCCCCGCCTGCGCTCGCCGATCACGATCGTCGACGTCCTCGACGGCGAGCCCGACCACGAGCGGCTCGTCGCGGCGCACGAGTGGGCGACGCGCCTCGTGCCGCGGCTGCGCCAGCGCGTCGTCGAGCCGTTCTGGGGCTGGGGCACGCCCGAGTGGGTCACCGACCCCGACTTCACCCTCGACGTCCACCTGCGCCACCACCGCACGGCGCCCGACGGGGGCCTGCAGGAGCTGTTCGACCTCGCGGCCGTGACCGCCATGACGCCGTTCGACCGCGAGCGACCACCGTGGAGGCGACGCTGGTGACCGGCTTCGGGGACGGGAGGGCCGGCTACGTGCTCAAGGTCCACCACAGCCTCGCCGACGGCCTCGGCCTGGTGCAGGTCCTCGACCTGCTGCACGGCAGCCGACGCGACCCGGCCCGCGACCGCCCCGTCCACCCGGTGCCCGAGCCGCGCCGGCTCTCGCGCAGCGAGCTGACCGTCGAGCGCGTCGCCGACCGCTCGCGCAGCACGCCGCGCGACCTGGGCACGGCCCTCGAGACCGGCGCGCGCCTGCTCTCCCGCGCCGTCGCCGACCCCGTCACCACGGCGGGCCGCGCCCGCGACCTCGTCGCGTCGGCACTGCGCGCCGCGCTCCCCGAGCAGGGCCCGGGTCGCCGCTGCTGCGCGAGCGCAGCCTCAACCGGCGGTTCGTGGCGCTCGACGTCGACCTCGCCGAGCTCAGGGCCGCCGCGCACGCCGCGGGCGGATCGGTCAACGACGCCTACCTCGCCGCCGTGCTCGGCGCGCTGCGCCGCTACCACGCCCGCTTCGGCCGCGTGCCCGCGAGCATCCCGGTCGGGATGCCGATCAGCACCCGCGGCCGGGCCGACCCCGTCGGCGGCAACCACTGGGCGGGCACCCGGTTCGCCGCGCCGCTCGACGTGGCCGACCCGCGGGTCCTGATCGGGCACGTCCGGGCCCTCGTCCGCGGCCTGGCCGAGGGAGCCCGTGATGGACGCCCTCGGCCTGATCGCCCCGCTCCTCGCGGCGCTGCCCTCGCCGCTGCTCGCCCTGGTCCAGGGCGGGGCGACCCGGGGCAACGACCTGCAGGTCAGCAACTTCCCCGGGCTCGACCGCCCGGCCTACCTCGCCGGCGCGCGCATCGTGCGCAGCTATCCGCTCGTGCCGCTGCCGGGTGGCGCGGTCATGGTGGCCCTGATGTCGCACGAGGGCACCTGCTGCGTCGCGGCGAACCTCGATCCGCGGCGATCGCCGACCCCGACCTGTTCGCCGAGTGCCTCCGGGCAGGCTTCGCCGACGTCCTGGCCCTGGGGCGCTGACCCGCACGGGTGCGCAACGCAGGCGGCGTCCGCGGGGTTCTCCCCACGACGCCGTCCCGACCTCCAGGAGGACCCCGATGAGCCCCACGGCCGTGCCCACCGACCGCTCGGTCGACGAGGCGCTGCGCGACCTCGACTGGGACGCGATCGCCGAACGCCTCGACGGCGACGGGTTCGCGATGACGCCGCCGCTGCTCCCCGCCGGCCGGTGCCGCGAGATGATCGAGGTGTTCGACGACGACGCCGCCTTCCGGTCCACGATCGACATGGCGCGCCTGTCGTTCGGTGAGGGCCGCTACCGCTACTTCGCCGACCCGCTCCCCGAGCTGGTGACGACGCTGCGCACCGGGCTCTACCCGCACCTCGCGCGGATCGCGAACCGCTGGGCCGGCGTCCTCGGCGAGGAGGCGTTCCCGAGCGCCACGACGAGCTCGTCGCCGCCTGCGCGGCCGCAGGCCAGCACAAGCCGACGCCGCTCGTGCTGCGCTACGGGCCCACCGGCTACAACTGCCTGCACCAGGACGTCTACGGCGACCTGACCTTCCCGCTGCAGGTGCTGTTCATGCTCAACACCCCGGACGTCGACTTCACCGGCGGCGAGAGCGTGTTCGTCGAGCAGCGCCCGCGCCAGCAGTCGCGGCCGATGGTCGCGCGCCCCGGGCTCGGCCAGGCCGTGATCTTCCCCGTCCGCCACCGCCCGAAGCTCGGCTCGCGCGGGTACCACCGCGTCCAGATGCGCCACGGCGTGTCGGCGGTCCACTCTGGGCAGCGTCACGTCCTCGGCGTGATCTTCCACAACGCTCGCTAGGAGCCGCCCGCGTGTCGACGCAGCACGAGATCGACGAGGAGATCGCCCGGGCGCACCGTGACGCCGTGCCGGTGCCGGGCGGGCACCCGCCGCGGGCGTTCGGCCCGTACCGCTCCACCGCGCTGCGCGCCCGTCACGGCCGCTGGTCGCGACGGCGCCGAGCGGGCTCGAGCTGGTCTCGCCGGTGTTCGGTGCCACCGACGTCGACTCGCACGACGCCGACCTCACCGCGCAGCACACCGGCGAGCCCCTCGGCGAGCGGATCGTGGTCACCGGCCGGGTCCTCGACGGCGACGGGCGCCCGGTGCGCGGCCAGCTCGTCGAGGTCTGGCAGGCCAACGCCGCCGGGCGCTACCTCCACCACCGCGACCAGCACCCCGCCCCGCTCGACCCCCACTTCACCGGCACCGGGCGCACCCTGACCGACGACGACGGCCGCTACCGCTTCGTCACGATCAAGCCCGGCGCCTACCCCTGGCGCAACCACCACAACGCCTGGCGCCCCGCCCACATCCACTTCTCGCTGTTCGGGACGGCGTTCACCCAGCGCCTCGTGACCCAGATGTACTTCCCCGGCGACCCGCTGTTCGCGCTCGACCCGATCTACCAGTCGATCGGCGACGAGACGGCCCGCGAGCGCCTGGTCGCCGCGTACGACCACGACGTCACCGTCGACCAGTGGGCCCTGGGCTACACCTGGGACATCGTCCTCACCGGCGGGGCGAGCACCCCCTTCGAGGACGCGTGATGGACCCGACCCCGTCCCAGACCCCATCCCAAACCGTCGGCCCGTTCTTCGGCTATGCCCTGCCCTTCGGCGCCGGCGCCCACGTCGTCGCCCCCAGGCACGCGCACGCGATCACCCTGCACGGCCGCGTCCTCGACGGCGACGGCGCCCCGGTGCCCGACGCGCTGCTCGAGACCTGGCAGCACGCCCCCGACGGCACCCCGCCCACCGCCCCGGGCTCGCTGCACCGCCGCCCCGACACCTTCACCGGCTTCGGCCGCATCCCCACCGACGCCGACGGCGCCTACGTGCTGCACACCCTGCGCCCCGGCCCCGTCCCCGGCCACGCCCCGCACCTCGCGGTCGTCGTCTTCGCCCGCGGCCTGCTGCACCACCTCCACACGCGGGTGTACCTGCCAGAAGACGTCAGCGACTCGGGGGATCCGCTGCTCATGGCCCTCGACCCCGACCGCGCCGCCACCCTCGTCGCCCACGCCGACGGCGAGCGCCGCTACCGCTTCGACATCCACCTGCAGGGCGACGAGGAGACGGTGTTCCTGGACCTCGCCGGCCTCGACCGCTGACCCCTCGATGAGCACCTCACGGGCGACCTTTCGGAAGATCCCGGAAGGTCGCCCGTGGACGTCCGCTCGCGCTCCCGGCCCGACACTCACGACGGCGGCGCGAGGGCCAGCGTCGGGCCGGTCCAGCGGGCCCGCAGCCACCGGTCGTGCGAGGCGACGACAACCGCGCCGGGCGCCGTCGCCAGCGCCTCCTCGAGCTCGGAGGCCAGGCGCAGCGAGAGGTGGTTGGTGGGCTCGTCGAGCAGCAGCAGGTCCGGGCCCGCGGCGACGGCGATCGCGAGGGCCAGGCGGCGGCGCTGGCCGACCGAGAGGTCGCCGACGCGCGTGTGGTCGTCGCGCGGGGGCAGCAGGCCGAGCGAACGCAGCGGCACCTCCTCGGCCGTGGCCGGGCCGACGGCCGCGGTGTAGGCCGCGAGCGCGGTCCGCCCGGGCGGGCCGACGTCGGGGTCCTGGGCGACGAGGCCGACGCGCCGGGCCGCGACGCGCACGTCCCCGCGGTCGGGGACGAGGTCGCCGTGCAGGACCGCGAGCAGCGACGACTTCCCGGAGCCGTTCGGGCCCGTGACCAGGACCTTCTCCCCTACGGGCACGTCGAGCGCGTCGACCGCCACCCGGCCGTCGACCCGCAGGTCACGCACCGAGGCCGCGAGCCCCGTGCCCGCCGTCCCCGTCAGCCGCCCGGAGAAGCGCAGCGGGGCGGGCGGCTAGCGCCGGGCCTCGCGCTCGGCGAGCTCGCGGCGCCGCGGGGCGTCGAGCCCGCGTCGTGCCCGCGCCCGCTCGACTCCTGCGCCCTTGACCGTGACGATGAACGTGTCGTTGTCGCGGGGCCCGCGGTCGTGGGCGATCGTCTCGGTGCCCTGCCTGCTCCGGTCGCGCAACCGGTCGATCTCCTCCTGCTGCGCGGCCCACGTCTCCTCCCAGCGCCGGCGGGCCGCGGCCTGGTGCTCGAGGTAGGCGCTGAACGAGCCACCGAAGCGACCCCCGCCGCTGCCGTCCACGCCGAGGGCGCCGGCGTCGAGATCGAGCAGCTCCGTGCACGCGCGGTCGAGGAACGTGCGGTCGTGGCTCGCGGCGACCACGACGCCGGGCATCTGCGCCAGCTCGCGCTCGAGCAGCTCGAGGGCCTGGTCGTCGAGGTGGTTCGTCGGCTCGTCGAGCAGCAGGCACGCGGGCCGGCGCACCCGGGCGGCGGCGAGCGCGACGCGGGTCCGCTGCCCGCCGGAGAGCGCCGTCAGCGGTCGCGACCGGTCGAGGTCGGCCACGCCGAGCGCCGTGGCCGTCACCTCGGTGCGCCGGTCGGCGTCCCACGCGTCGTGCTGCACGGCCCACGCGAGTGCGGCGTCGTACGCGGCGGCCGCCGCGGGGCCCTCGGCCAGGTCGGCCGCGAGGCGCTCGACCCGTGCGACCGCCTCCCGCAGGGGCCGCAGCGAGCCCTCGAGCAGGTCGCCGACGGTGCCGTCGGCCCCGGCGCCGGGCTCCTGCGGCAGGTACACGAGGTCCTCGGGCACGGCGACGGTGCCGGCGTCCGGGAGATCGACGCCCGCGAGCACGCGCAGCCGCGTCGACTTGCCGGACCCGTTCTCGCCGATCAGACCGAGCCGGGTGCCCGGGGCGACGACGAGGTCGAGGCCGTCGAGCACGGGGCGCCCGCCCGCGCGGGCGGCGTAGCTGCGGACCAGCCCCGCGGCGACGACGGGGGTGAGACCCGGCCGGTCGTGGGTGACGGGACGGTGCGGAACGGACATGACGACGACGCCCTCTCGGCGGCGAGGGTCCGCGACGGGCCTGGAGGGGTCGCGGTCGCGAAGGGGGTGTCGTCAGTGCCTCATGATGCCGGCGAGGGTACCGGCGCCCCGGGCCGTCCGGTCAACCGCTTTTCCGCGCGGCCGTCAGGCCCAGCGCCGGCTGCGCCGCGACGGCGGGTCGTCGCGGAGCCGGCGGTGGTGGTCGATCGCCCGGGCGACGAGGTCGACGACGTCGGGCGCCGCCGCGGCGTAGATCTGGTGCTTGCCCGCCCGCCGGGCGGTCACCAGGCCCGCGAGCTTCAGCTTGCCGAGGTGGTGGCTGACGGTGGCGATCGACTCGCCGACCGCCGTGGCCAGGGTCCCGACGTCGCGCTCGCCGTGGGAGAGCAGCCACAGCAGCTCGAGGCGCACCGAGGCCGCCAGCAGCCCGAACGTCGCCGCCGCGTCCTGCACCACGTCCGGGGGGAGCGGGTGATCGGACGGCGAGGGGGTCGACGTCATGGGGTGCCTTCCACGGCCGCGGGCTGTCCCTGTCGCGGTCGCACGAACGTTTGACTGTCGGGAACGTGCTCGGTCTACTGCACGATCGTGCCCCCGACCGCTCCCGACGCCGCGTCCGCCGACGCGCCGTCGCTCGGGGCCCCGGCCGAACGCCTCGTCGCGCTCGCGACGGCGTCGCCGTTCGCGGCGTACCGGATGCTCGGGAGCTCCCCGCGCGGGCTGGTCGAGGCCGACGCCGACGCGCGGCTCGCGGAGCACGGCGAGAACGTCCTCGTCGAGCCGGTGACCACCGCGCCGGCACGCCTCGCGGCCGCGCTGCGCAGCCCGTTCGTCGCGCTGCTCGCCGCCCTGGCCGGGGTGTTCGCGCTGGTGGACGACCTGCGGGGCAGCATCACGGTGACCACTCTGGTCGTGCTGGCGGTGGTGCTGCGCTACTGGCAGCAGACCCGGTCGGAGTCGGCCGTGCGCGCGCTGCGGCCCCGTGCGCCCGACACCGTGACGGTGCGCCGCCGCGCCCGCGACGACGCCGACCCGACGGCGCGCGAGCTCCCGTGGGCCGACGTCGTCCCCGGGGACCTGCTGCTGCTCGCCCCGGGCGACGTGGTCCCGGCCGACGTCCGCGTCGTGGCCGCCGCCGGCCTCCGCGTCGACCAGGCGGTGATCACCGGCGAGAGCCTGCCGGTGCCGAAGCGGGCCGAGCCCGACGACGTCACCCGCGACGTTCCGGGGCCCGAGGAGTCGCCGGCGCTGTGCCTCGCCGGCTGCGCGGTCGTCGCCGGCACCGCCACCGCGCTCGTCGTCGCCACCGGCCCCCGGACCTACTCCGGGGCCCTCGCGGACCCGGCGCGACGACGCGAGGAGTCGAGCTTCGACCGCGGGGTGCGGTCGCTCAGCCTCCTGCTCCTGCGCGTCACGGCGGTGATGGTGCCGATCGTGCTGGTGGTGAACGGGTCAATGACCGGCGACTGGCCGCGGGCCGTCCTCGTCGCCACGGCCGTCGCGGTCGGGCTCACCCCCGAGATGCTGCCGGTCATCGTCACCACCACCCTGGCGCGCGGGGCCCGTAGCCTCGCCGCCCGCGGTGTCCTCGTCACCCGCCTCAACGCCGTGCAGGACCTCGCCGCCGCCGACGTGGTGTGCCTCGACAAGACGGGCACGCTCACCGAGGAGTGGGTGGTGGCGACCCACAGCATCGACGCCACCGGCGGCCTCGACGCGACCGCGGCCGCCTACGCGACGCTCGCCGTCGGCGCTCAGCTCGCCCCCGACGGCCCCCTGGACGAGGCGATCCTGCGCCGGCCCGACGGCGACGACGACGAGCTGCTCGAGCCGGCGCTCTACAGCACGGTCGAGGAGATCGGGTTCGACCGCGCCCTGCGCCGCTCGGCGATCGTGCTCCGGCGGGCCGACGGCGAGCGCCTCACGATCACCAAGGGCGACCCCGACGACGTCGTCCCCCGCTGCACGCGGCTCCGGGTCGACGGGGAGGCCGTCGACCTCGACGCCGCGCGCCGGTTCCAGGTCGTCGACCTCGTGCGGGCCCACGCCCGCCAGGGCCTGCGCCTGCTGGCCGTCGCCGTGCGCACCGGGCGGGGGCCGGAGCCGTACGGCGCGCGCGACGAGCACGGCCTGCTGCTGCTCGGCTTCGTGGGGTTCGTGGAGCCGGTCCGCGCGAGCGCGGCCGAGGCCGTGCGCCGCCTGGACGAGCACGGGGTCCGAGTCCTCGTGCTGACCGGCGACAACCGGGAGGTGGCCGCACGCGTGGCCGCGCAGGCCGGGGTCCCGGCCGACGAGGTCGCGCTCGGCGCCGACGTCGACGCCGCCGACGGGGCCCGGCTGGCGTCGCTGGTCGAGCGGGTGAGCGTGTTCGCCCGCACGACCCCGGCCCAGAAGGCCCGCGTCGTCACCGCGCTGCGCGGTCGCGGCCACGCGGTCGGGTTCGTCGGCGACGGGGTCAACGACGTCGCGGCCCTGCAGTGCGCCGACGTGGGCGTCGCCGCGCGGTCGGCGGCCCCCGCGGCCCGGCGCGCCGCCGACCTCGTCCTCACCGACCCCGACCTGGCGGTCCTCGCCGGGGGCCTCGTCGACGGCCGGCGCACGCTGGGCAACACGCTCAAGTACGTCACGATCACCACGAGCTCGAACGTCGGCAACGTGCTCACGGTGCTCGCGGCGAGCGTGTTCCTGCCGTTCGCCCCGATGCTCCCCCTGCAGCTGGTGGTGCAGAACCTGCTCTACGACGCCGCCCAGCTCGCCCTGCCCCACGACCGCGTCGACCCCGAGTACGAGGCCCGCCCGCGCCGCTGGGACGTGACCGGCCTCGTCGGGTTCATGCTCACCTTCGGGGCGCTGAGCTCGGTGTTCGACCTCGCGACGTTCGGCGTCCTGTGGTGGTGGTTCGACGCGGGCGCCGCGCCCGCCGTGTTCCACGCGGGCTGGTTCGTCGAGGGCCTGCTCTCGCAGCTGGCGATCGTGCTGGTCCTGCGCACGCGGGGCTCGCCGCTGCGCCGCCGGCCCACCCGCCCCGTGGTCCTCGCCGCGCTCGCGGCCGCCCTCGCGGGGTGCACCCTCGTCGTGTCGCCCTGGGCCGCTGCGCTGGGGTTCGCGGCGCCGCCGCCGTCCTACCTGGCGTGGCTGGTCATCGCCGTCGGTGCGTACGCGGTCGCGGGCCACCTGCTCAAGGTCGTCCTGCGCCGGCGCGGGCGCTGGTGGGCCTGACCCGGACCAGTCGCTCAAACGTTATGAGTATCGTTTGATCGATGCGGACGTCGTGGTCGAGTCCACACCCGGCGCGGCGCCTGCCGCCGAGACGGCCCTGCGTCTCGGCCTCGTCGGACCCTCCGGCCCCGACCCGCGGTCCCTGCGGCTGCGGGAGCTGGGGCTGCTCGTCCTGGCGACGGCCGTGACCACGGTCGCGCTGGTCACCGTGCTCGCCAGCAGGCCCGACGCCGCGGACCTCGGGCTCGCGCCGGAACCGGCCTACCTGGCGGCGGCGTACCTGGGCCTCTTCGGCGTGGCCCACCTGGCCGTGTGGCGCTGGCTGCCCCGCGCGGACCCGCTGCTGCTGCCGTGCGCGGCGCTGCTCATCGGGCTCGGTCTCGTGATGATCTACCGCCTCGATCTCGCCGCCGCGGCGCAGAGCCGGCTCGACGACCTCCCCGCCCCCGCCCTCGCCGCCCCGCGCCAGCTGGCCTGGGCGGCGCTGGCGGTCGTCCTGCTGGTGGTGGTCGTCCGGCAGATCCGTGACGTCCGACGGCTCGCCGCGGTCCGGTACCTGTGCGGGCTGGCCGGGCTCGTGCTGCTCGTCCTGCCGGGCCTGCTCCCGTCGAGCATCTCGGAGGTCAACGGTTCGAAGCTGTGGGTCCGGCTCGGCCCGGTGCAGGTCCAGCCCGGCGAGTTCGCCAAGATCCTGCTCCTGGTGTTCGTGGCCGGCCTGCTCGCTGAGCAGCGCGAGCTGTTCGTCGTGGCGGGACGACGCATCGGACGGTGGCGGCTCCCCGGCTGCGCGACCTCGGCCCGCTGGTCACCGCGTGGCTGGTCTCCATGGGCGTGGTGACGCTGGAGAAGGAGCTCGGGGCCGCGCTGCTGCTGTTCGGCACGGTCCTGACGATGATCTACATCGCGACGTCGCGCCCGTCGTGGGTGGTGATCGGGCTCGCCGGGTTCGCCGGCGCCTGCGTCCTGGCCTACGCCCTCTTCCCGCACGTGCGGGTGCGCGTGCAGGTGTGGGAGGACCCGCTCGCCGATCCGCAGGGGGTCGGCTACCAGGTCTCGCAGGGCCTGTTCGGGTTCGGCACCGGCGGCATGACGGGCACCGGGCTCGGGCGGGGCATCCCCAGCTGGTCCCGCTCGCGAACAGCGACTTCATCGTCGCGAGCCTCGGCGAGGAGCTCGGCCTGGTGGGGCTGGCGGCCGTCGTCGTGATCTATCTGGTCCTGATCGGACGTGGCCTGCGCGCCGCGGTCGCGGCGCGCGACCCGTTCACCACGCTCCTGGCGGGCGGGATCGCGTTCTCGATCGGGTTCCAGCTGTTCATCGTCATGGGCGGCGTCACCGCACTGATCCCCGAGACCGGGCTCACGACGCCGTTCCTGTCCTACGGAGGATCGTCGCTGCTCGCCAACGTCGTGCTGATCGGCCTGCTCCTCGCGATCAGCGACCGCAACGCGCGCCCCGTGCCCGCCCCGAGCACCGACCCTCGGCGCCGCTCGCCGAGGCCCTGACCCAGGTGGGGATGCGCCCGTGACCGCGACCCGGCCGCGCGTCGCGGCGTCGTCGGTCCGGGTCCCCGAGCCGGCCGCCACCTCCCGGCCACCCCGGCCGCCGTCGCCGTGGGGGCGCGGGGCGCTCGCCCGGCTGGTCGTCGGCGTGGTCGCGCTCGGGATCGTGGTCTCGGCGGGCTACGTCCTGCACCGGACGTGGACGGTCGACGGGATCCCCGAGGGCGAGCGGCAGGAGATCCCCGCGCTGCAGGTGGCGCCCGCGGCGATCCGGCTGGGGACGGTGGGCCAGCCGACCGCGGTCGCCGCCGCCGCCGTCCCCCGCACCGCCCCCGCCCCCCGTCGCCCCGCCGCGACCACCCCCGCGACCGTCCCCCCCCTCGCCGCTCCGCTGGCCGCCTGGGCGGCCGCGCGCGCGGGGCCGACCGGCAGCCCCGCGGGCGCTCGAGTCGGACGGCATGGCCGAGCTGGTGAGGCGCCGCCTCGACGCCGGGTGCCACCTGTCGTGGGTGACGGTGGCCGGGCTCGCCCGCATCGAGTCGAACCACGGGCGCTTCGCCGGCTCGGCCGTGCGGCCCGACGGCGAGGTCGAGCCGCCGATCACCGGGGTCCCCCTCGACGGCACGGGCGGCAACGCCGCGATCACCGACGGGACGGGCGCGTACGCCGCAGCCATGGGTCCGCTGCAGTTCATCCCGTCCACCTGGGCACGCTTCGGGGTCGACACCCACGGGACGGGGCGTGCCGACGTCGAGAACATCGACGACGCCGCGGTCACCGCCGGCCGCTACCTGTGCGCCGCGGGGGGCGACCTCGCGACCGGCCCCGGGTGGCGCGCCGCGGTCCTCGCCTACAACGCCTCCGACGACTACGCGCGCCGGGTCTACGCCGCCGCGGCCGCCTACGCGCAGGGGCGGCCCGCGTGAGCCCGGTGCCCCCGACTCCCGGCCATCTGCTGACGACGTGGACCTGGCCGCCCGGGGTCGTCGTCGGCTGCCTGGCCGCGGCGGTCGCCTACGGCGCGGGCGTGCGGGTGGCCCGCCGCGCCGGGACGCCGTGGCCCGCCGCGCGCACGGTGTCGTGGTCGGCGGGGGTCGCCCTGCTCGTCGTCGTCGGGTGCTCGGTGATCGCCGTGGACGACGACACCCTGTTCTGGACCCGCGCGGTGCAGGGCGTCGTCCTACTGGTCGCCGCCCCGATGCTGCTGGCGGGCGGGGCGCCGCTCGCGCTCGCCCGCGACGCGCTGCCCGCCACGGCGCGCCGGCGCCTCGGCGCGCTGCGGCGCGGGCGCCTCGCGCGGTGGGCGACACGGCCGTCCACGGCCACGGCCGCGCTGCTCGCCCCGCCGTTCGTCCTCTACCTGACCGGGCTGTACGGGCTCGAGCTGCGCAGCGCGGCGGTGAGCGGGCTCGTCGCGGTCGGCCTGCTCGCCTGCGGGCTGCTCTACGCCGTGAGTCGCCTGCAGGTCGACCCGGTGCCGCACCCGACCGCCCACGGCCTCACGCTGGCCGTCGCGCTCGTCGAGATCGTCGTCGACGGCGTGCTCGGGCTGGTGCTGTGGCTCGGGCCGCTGCGCGCCCCGCGGACGTCACCCCGGCGTGGGCGCCCGACGCGCGGACCGACCAGGTGGTCGGCGCCGGGGTCTGGTGGCTCGGCGGTGACGTCGTCGGCCTCCCGTTCCTCGTGGCGATCATGATGCGGTTCGCGGCGGACGACGAGGCCCGCGCCCGCAGGCTCGACGTCGAGCAGGACCGCGACGAGCGCGACGGCTCCCCGCCGGGACCGACGATCCCGACGACGAGGCCGCCGCCGCCCGGCGGCGCGCGCTGTGGTGGCAGGACGACCCGCAGCTCGCCGCCCGGTTCCGGCGCCCGGGTTCAGACCCCGGCGGACGACCGGGACACCCCGGCGTAGCGCCGCGGCGCGGGACCGCCACGGCCGGGTGGCCGCGGGCCGGGCGCGACGGGCGGCGAGGGCCTCCGGTTCCTCGCGCGCCGCGGCGGCCAGCAGGCCCAGCGCACCGAGCGTGATCACCACGGAGCTCCCCGGAGGACACCAGCGGCAGGGTGATCCCGTGACCGGCAGCAGCCCGAGCACGTAGCCGACGTTGAGCACGGCCTGCCCGACCAGCCAGAACGTGACCGTGGCGCTGACCAGCCGCCGCCACGGGTCGACGGTGCGGGCCGCCACGCGCATCCCGACGGCGGCGAGCAGACCGAACAGCGCCAGCACGGCCGCCGCGCCGACCATGCCGAGCTGCTCGCCGACGACGGCGAAGACGAAGTCGTTCGAGGCGTTGGGCAGGTAGCTCCACTGCGCCGCCCCCTGACCGAGCCCGACGCCGAGGAACCGCCCGTCGGCCAGCGCGTACAGGGCCTGCCGTTCCTGGTAGCCGGGTCCGGCGACGTCGGGTGAGAGGAACGAGGTGAGCCGGGCCAGCCGGTAGCTCGCGGTCACCGCCAGGACCGCGACCGCGGCGAGCGCCCCCGCCCCGAGCAGGGCGAGCAGCCGCCACGACACGCCCGCGAAGAACAGCAGCGCGAACAGCACGACCAGGACGCAGATCGTCGACCCCAGGTCGGGCTGCAGCGCCACGAGACCCGCGATCACCACCGCGATCGGCACCACCGGCGCCAGCGCGTGCTGCACCCGGTGCAGCAGGCGGGCCCGCGCGGTGAGCACGTGCGCACCCCAGAGGACCAGGGCGAGCTTCGCGGGCTCGGAGGGTTCGACCGTGACGGGCCCGACCACGAACCACTTCTGCGCGCCCGCGACCGTCTGGCCCAGCCCGGGCACGAGCACGAGCACGAGGGCCAGCAGGCACGCGAGCATCAGCCACGGGCTGAGCACCCGCATCGTGCGGGCGGGGAGGGCCGTCGTGACCGCGAACAGCGCCGCACCGAGGCCGCAGTACACGAGCTGGTGCTCGAACACCGAGTACGGGTCGCCGGTCAGCCGGAAGGCCTCGATGTCCGAGGCGGCGAGCACCATCACCAGCCCCAGCCCGGCGAGGACCGCCGTCAGCCCGACCACCAGGTGGAACGAGGCCGTCGGACGGTCGAGCACCGCGGCGACCCCCTGCCGCCAGCGCACCAGGGATGCGGACACCGACCCCTCCCCTCGCGATCCCGCGCTCATTACTACGATCAAACGACCATGAGAGTAACTGAGAGGGCGTGCCGCCCCGCGACGCGACCGTGCTGACCGATCGGCTCCCGACCGAGCGCCTCCGGACGGCACCCGCGCGACGGACCCGCGACCGGGCCCGGGTCGGACGCGTCGCCCTCGCCGCCTGCGCGACGCTGGTCCTCCTCGCGACCGGGGCCGGCTGGGTCGCCCTGCGCACCGTCGCCGGCAGCGGCGGGCTCACCGGCGGGCCGCACGCCGCGGGGACGCCGGTGAACATCCTGCTGATCGGCCTGGACACCCGCCGCGACCGCGACGGCGATCCGCTCCCCGCGCCGGTCCTCGACCAGCTGCACGCCGGCGACGGCGACGAGGGCGGCTACAACACCAACACCCTCATCCTCGTGCACGTCCCCGCGGACGGCGGCGAGGTCACGGCCTTCTCGATCCCGCGCGACGACCTGGAGCCGATCCCCGGATACCGCACCGACAAGATCAAACAGGCCTACGGCGTCACGAAGGCGAGCGCCGAGCAGCGGCTGCGCGCCCAGGGCGTCACCGACCCGGCCGCGCTGGAGCAGGCCGGCCGCGACGCCGGTCGGCGGGCGAGCGTCGGCGCCGTCGAGGCACTGACCGGGCTCACGGTCGACCACTACGCGGAGGTCACCCTCGCCGGGTTCTACGACCTCGCCGGCGCGCTGGGCGGGTCGAGGTGTGCCTGAACCACGCCGTCTCCGACGACTACTCCGGCGCCGACTTCCCCGCCGGGAACCAGACGCTCGACGGCGCGCAGGCGCTGGCCTTCGTGCGCCAGCGCCACGGGCTCACCCACGGCGACCTCGACCGCACCCATCGCCAGCAGGCGTTCCTGTCCTCCGCGATGCACCGGCTGACCGGCGCGGGGACGTGGACGGACCCGGCCCGGCTGGCTTCGTTGCTGACCACGGCGCACCAGGACGTCGTCCTCGACCAGGGCTGGGACGCGCTGTCGTTCGCCACGCAGGCCCAGGACCTCACCGACGGCGACGCCGCCTTCTACACGCTGCCGATCGAGGGCTTCGTGCGCGCGCACGACGAGGACGCCAACCTCGTCGACGCCACGCGGGTCCGCTCGTTCGTCCGCGACACGATCGCCTCGGCGGCGCAGCCCCCGGCCCCGCCGGGACCGGCCGGGTCCCCGCCGCCGCACCACCGGCACGGGGCGTCCCGCGCGCCCGACCCACCGCCGGGCCCGGTCGGTCCCCCGGTCAGCGCCGGAGGTGTCCCGTGCGTGGACTGACCTCCGCGTTCAGCTCCCCCGGCTGGCTGTGGCTCCTGCTCGCGGTCGCCGTGCTGGCCGCCGGCTACGTCCTCGTGGTGCGCCGCCGGCAGGGCCGGGCGATGCGCTTCGCCAACCTCGAGCTCCTCGGGCGCCTGGTCCCGCCCGAGCCCCGCTGGCGCCGCTCGGCGCGCCACGCCCCGGTCGCCCTGCTCCTGGTCACCCTCGTCGTCCTGGTCGTCGCGCTCGCCGGGCCGACGGCGTCGGCGCAGGTCCCCGTGACCGGGCCGTCGTCCTGGTGATCGTCGACGTGTCGCTGTCGATGAAGGCCACCGACGTCGCGCCCACCCGGATCGCGGTGGCCGAGGACGCCGCGACGCGCTTCGCCGACCAGGTGCCCCCGGGCGTCAACCTCGGTCTGATGTCGTTCGCGGGCACGACGGACACCCTCGTGACGCCCACCCGCGACCGCGACGCGGTCAAGCGCGCGGTGGGCGGGCTGCAGCTCGGTCCGTCCACCGCGACCGGTGACGCCATCCGGGCCGGGCTCGAGCTGGTCCGCTCGTTCGGCCGGCAGGTCCCCGGCCCCGACGGGCCGCCCCCGCGCGGATCATCCTGCGGTCTGACGGCAAGCAGACGGTGCCGACCACCGACCCCGCCGACCCGCCGCGCGGCGCGTTCCCCGCCGCCGACCAGGCGCGCGCGGCGGGCGTGCCCGTCTCGACGGTGTCGTTCGGCACCGAGTACGGCACGGTCGACATCGACGGCCGGCCGGTCGACGTCCCGGTCGCCGACGCCGACATGCACGAGATCGCCGACCGTTCCGGCGGGCAGTTCTTCCGCGCCGCCAGCGACCTCGACCTCCGCTCGGTCTACGCCACCCTCGCCGCGCAGATCGGGCAGGAGACCGTCACGGTCGACGACAGCCACCCTGGGTGCTCGCCGCGACCGCCCTGCTCGCCTGCGCGCTGGCGAGCGCCTTCGCCTCGGCCAGCGGCTGCCGTGACCGGGCCCCGGATCACCGGGCCTGCTCGCGGAGGACGTCGCCGAGGATCCGGGCGGCGTCGCCGAAGGCGCTCGGATCCGGGCCGGAGTAGTTCAGGCGCAGGTGGGCGCCGGGCGACTCGGCGGGGAACCACTCGTCACCGGGGCGACGAGCAGGCCTCGGGCCTCGCAGCCCTGCGCGACCCGCTCGGCGTCGATGCCCTCGGGCAGGCGCGCCCAGAGGTTGAGGCCGCCCGGGGAGGTGGTCGACGTGCGCGGCGGGCGCGTGCTCGGCCACGGCGTGGTGGAGCAGGTCGCGACGGTCGCGCAGCCGGCGGCGCAGCCCGCGACGTAGGTCTGCCACGCGGGCTGGGTGACGACGTCGAGCGCCGCGGCCTGCAGCACGCCGCTGACGTACAGCGCCTCGGCGCCACGGTCGCCCAGGACGCGCTCGCGCGCCGGGCCCCGCGCGACGACGGCCGCGACCCGCAGGGCCGGGGAGACGCTCTTGGTCAGGGACCGCAGGTAGACCACGTGACCGGCCTCGTCGAGCGCGGCGAGCGGCACGGGGTCGGAGGTGATCGCGAAGTCGTGCGCCCAGTCGTCCTCGACGACGAACGCGCCGTGCGCGACGACCACGTCGAGCACGCGGCGGGCGACCGCCGGGCTCCACTGCGCGCCGGTCGGGTTGGCGAAGGTCGGCTGGGCGTAGAGCACCCGCGCCCCGGTCTCGGCGAAGGCGCGATCGAGGTCGTCCGGGTCGGGGCCGTGCGGGCCCGACGGCACCGGCACGACGCGCGCGCCGGCCTGGGCGGCGGCCCGGATCGCGCCCCAGTAGGTGGGCGACTCGAGCAGCAGCGGCGCGCCCGGGGCGACGAGCGCGCGGAACACCGAGCTCAGACCGCTCTGGCTGCCGGGCAGCACGATGGCGTCGGCGGTGACGGCGGCGTGACGCCGACGGGCGTGTGCGCCTCGAGCTCGTGCGCGAACCACGCCTGCAGGTCGGGCAGCCCGGCGGCGGGCGAGCGCGCGAGCGCCGACGCCCCTCGTGCCGCACGGGTGAGCGCGGCCCGGACCAGCTTCTCGGGCAGGAGCGCGCGATCGGGATAGCCGGAGTGCAGCGCGATCGCGTCGTGGTCGGCGGTGCGCATCGCGCGCGACGGCGGGGATCCGCGACGCGGGGGCACGCAGGGCGGCCGTCTGCCAGCCGTAGTCGGCGGGCCGGGGCTCGCGGACCGCACGGACGAACGTGCCGACGCCGGGCCTGCTCTCGACGAGGTCGGCCGCGGCGAGCGCCCGCAGCGCCCGCTGGACGGTCAACGGGCTGGCGGCGTGCGTCTCGACCAACGACCGGGTCGAGGGCAGGCGGGCCCCGGGACCCGCCGTGGCGATCCAGCTCCGCAGCGCCGCCTCGATCCGCTCGCTGCTACTGTCGGACATGAAGAAGAACGATACCGCTATCGTCACGGGGACCCGTCCGGTATCCGCAGGCGGAGGGTGGTCCGGCCTCGGCTGGGGCTGCTCGGCGTCGCGGCCTTCTCCTTCACCGTGCCGTTCACCCGGGTCGCGGTCGCCGGCCTCTCGCCGCTGTTCATCGGCTCCGCGCGGGCCGTGGTGGCGGCGGTGCTCGCCGGTGTCGCCCTGGCCGTGACCCGACGCCCGCGGCCCGACCGACGGCAGTGGGCCCGGCTCGCCGTGGTCGCGGGCGGCATCGTGGTCGGCTTCCCGCTGCTGACCTCGTTCGCGCTGACGACCTCGTCCGCCTCCCACACCGCGGTGATCATCGCGCTGCTCCCGGCGGCCACCGCGATCGTCGCGGTCGCGCGCACCGGGAGCGCCCCGCCGCGGGTTCTGGCTCTCCGCCGGGCTCGGCGCGGCCGCCGCCGTCGGGTTCGCCGCCGTGTCGGGCGGCGGCGTCGGCGGGCTGCACGCCTCGGACCTGCTGCTCTTCGCCGCCGTCGTCGCGGCGGCGTTCGGCTACGCCGAGGGCGGGCTCCTCGCCCGTGAGCTCGGCGCCTGGCCGACCGTGTCCTGGGCCCTCGTCCTGGCCTCGCCGCTGATGCTCGCGCTCGCCGTGGGCTCGGCGGTCACCTCGCCGCCCACCGCGGGCCCGGCGGCGTGGGCCGCGTTCGCCTACCTGGCCGTGGTCAGCATGTACCTGGGGTTCTTCGCCTGGTACCGCGGGCTCGCCGTCGGACCGATGGCCCGGGTCAGCCAGGTCCAGCTCGTCCAGCCCGTGCTCAGCATCGCCTGGGCCGCGCTGCTGCTCGGCGAGGCGCTCACCGCGACGACGGTGCTGGGCGGGCTGACGGTGGTGGCGTGTGCGGGGCTCGCCGTCCGCGTCCGGCTCGGCACCGCGCCGCCGCCGGCCGTACGGCCCGGCGGGTGAGTCCTCAGATGCCGAGCCAGGCCAGGACGGCGAGGACGCGCCGGTGGTCGTCGCCGCGGTCGGCGGCGAGCCCGAGCTTGTCGAAGATCGACGAGATGTGCTTCTCGACCCCGCCCTGGCTCAGCACCAGCGCGCGGGCGACCGCGCCGTTGGTCCGGCCCTCGGCGACGAGGCCGAGCACCTCGCGCTCGCGCGCGGTCAGCGTCGCGAGCGGGTCGCGGCGCGTCCCGCGGGCGAACAGCGCCGAGACGACCTCGGGATCGAGCACGGTCCCCCCGCCGACGACCCGCGACAGCGCCTCGGCGAGCTCGTCGAGACGCGTGACCCGGTCCTTGAGCAGGTATCCGACGCCGCCGCCCGCGCTCAGCAGGTCGGCCGCGTAGGAGACCTCGACGTACTGCGAGAGCACCAGCACCGCGGTCGAGGGGGCGAGCTCGCGCGCCCGCAGCGCCGCGCGCAGGCCCTCGTCGGTGAAGTCGGGCGGCATCCGCACGTCGACGACGGCGACGTCGGGACGGTGCTCGACGACGGCGTCGACGAGCGCCCCGCCGTCGCCCACCGCCGCGACGACCGTGGCCCCGTACTCCTGCAGGAGCCGGACGAGCCCTCGCGCAGCAGCACCGAGTCCTCGGCGAGCACCACCCTCACGCGGTCACCGCTCCTCGAGCGGCAGGCGGACGGCGAGCACGGTCGGCCCGCCCGCGGGACTCGCCAGCGCGAGCGTGCCGTCGGCCGCAGCAACGCGGTCGGCGAGCCCGGCCAGGCCGTGCCCCTTGCCGATGTGGGCACCACCGCGGCCGTCGTCGACGACGTCGACCGCGAGCGTCGCGCCGTCGACGACACGGTGACCGCGGCGGAGGAGGCCGCGGCGTGCTTGGCGACGTTGGTCAGGGCCTCGGTGACCACGTGGTAGGCGGCGTTCTCGACCGCGGGCGACGGCCGCTCGGGCACCCTGACGTCGAGGGCGACCGGCACCGGGCACCGGGCCGCCGCCGCGCCGAGGGCCGCCTCCAGACCGCGGTCGGCGAGCACCGGCGGGGCGATGCCGCGGGAGAGGGCACGCAGCTCGGCGAGGGCCTCCCGGCTCTGCTCGAGCGCGCCGGCCACGAGCGGGCGGGCGGCCTGCGGGTCGTCGTCGAGACGACGGAGGTGGCCTCGAGGTCCATGGTCATCCGCACCAGGCGCTGCTGCGGCCCGTCGTGGATGTCGCGCTCCAGGCGGCGCAGCGTCGAGGCCTCCGCCGACACCGCCGCCCGCCGGCCCGCGGCCAGCTCGTCGGCGCGGGCGCGCAGCGCGGCGGTCTGGTTGGTCAGCAGGCCGCGGGCGAGCCCGGCGCGCACCGCGACGAGGCCCCGCGCCAACCACGGGAGGAGCGCGAGCAGGACCAGACCGAGCACCGTGTTGATCGCGATCTCGACGGGTCGCGACGCCGTCCCGGTCAGCAGCCAGCCCAGCCCGCGCCGGTCGGCGGGCAGCGCCCACTTCCACGTCACGAACAGCACCCCGCCGAGCCCGCCGAGCCCGGCCGTCAGCACGACGACCGCGGCGGCGAGGCGCACCGGGAACCCGATCACCGCGTGCAGCAGGTCGCGCCAGGCCTGCGGGTCGCGCAGCATCGCCAGCGAGACCGCGAAGCGTCCCGCGCCCGGCCGGGCCACCCGGTGGTGCGCGGGCGGGAGGGCGCGGCCGGTCGCCCGCTCGACCCGCGGCGCTCGACGACGGCCAGTCCCCGGCAGGCCCACAAAGTCGCGGCGAGCACGGGCACCCCGACCCAGACCACGAGCGTCGAGGCGCCCAGGGAGAACCCGGTGACGGCCACGACGAACGCGGCGATCGACAGCGGGAGCCCGGCGAGCAGGTGGGCGAGGCGGACGCCCAGACCCGGGGCGGGCGGGTCGGCGGCGGGGGCGGTGGAGGCGTCGGGGGCGGACGGGACGGTCATCGTCGTCATGCCCCTCACCGTCGTCGGCCGCGCGGGGCGTACCCAGCCGGTGCACCTCCGGGAGAGGGTAGGGCGAGCCCCACCTCCGTCCACGCGGGAAATCCCCGACCTCGTCATCGACCACCTGCGTCGCCATCTGACCCCGGTGCCGTGATCCCGGCGAGCAGGATGTCGGCGAGCGCGTCGGCGTGGCGCTCGAGATCGGTTCCGGGGTGGGCCTCGGCGTAGGCGAGCATCGTGTCGAGCGCGCCCTGGTAGGTCACGGCCAGGATGCGGGTGTCGACCGGGCGCAGCGAGCCCTCGGCCTGCCCGCGCGCGAAGAGCGTCTCCTGCGCCCGGTAGGTCTCCTCGTAGTCGGCCAGGCTGAAGCGCCGCGCGCCGTCGGGCCCGCGCAGGTTCTGCGTGATCTGGTTCAGCGCCGTCAGCTCGTCGCGGTGGGTGACGTTCAGGGTCGCGACCCGCCGGATCGCCGCGCGGATCACGTCGGGCACCGGCGCCGCCAGGTCCAGCTCGGCGGCGATCGACTCGCGGATCGCCGTCGCCGTGACCAGCACCGTCCGTGCCATGAGGTCGTCCTTGTCGGCGAAGTAGTGCGAGATCAGGCCCTTGGAGACCTCCGCGCGCTCGGCGATGCGCACCATCGACGCCCCGTCGTAGCCGCGGGCGGCGACCACGGCGACCGTGGCGCGCAGGATCTGGTCGCGGCGCTCGTCCTCGCCGAGGCGCCTGCGGGGCCGGGCGGGGTCCCGTCGCACCTCAGCGCCCTCGGGCGCGCACGCACAGCACCCCGAGCGCCAGCATCAGCGCGGCGATCGCCACCATCTCGACCCGCATCCAGGCGGGGAAGACCCCGGCAGCGCCGCCTCGACGAGGTTCACCACGACGAGCACGCCGGCGATGACGGTCACCGCGCCCAGCGCCCGCCTGCTGCCCCGGCGCGCGGCGAGCAGGCGCAGCGGCAGGAGCACCGCGAACACCGCCACGACCAGCGCGTGCCCCCACGCCTCGTCGGTCGCGAGGGCGGGCGCCGCGGCGGCCAGCACCGCGAGCGCGACGACCGTCCCCACCGCGACGACCACGTACGCGCCCACCGTCCACGACGCCGCCGCCGGCACGGGCGACGGCAGCACACCACTCTTGTCGGCCATGTGGCCAATATCGCTGGCCGTACGGCCAATAGCAAGGCCGGTCGACGGGACCACGGCGCCCCCGGCACGATCGTCGGCACGGGACCGCCACGGGGAGGCGCGATGGACCGCGACGCGGCGGCCGGGCTGCTCGCCCGCCTGCACGACGCGCAGAACCGGCTTTACGGTGGCGGCGAGGAGGGGCCGGTCCGCGCTCTGCTCGACGCGTCGATCGCGTGGCACGTGCCCGGCGACAACCTCATCGCCGGCACCTATCGGGGGCCCGACGAGGTCGTCGCCTACAGGCGGCGACGCCGCGACCTCGCCGGCGAGACGATGCGGATGCACGCCCTCGAACTGCTCGTCGGCGACGGCGACCACGTCGCGAGCCGCACCGACGGGACGGCGACGATCGACGGCGTCGAGCACCGGTGGTCGACCCTCGGGCTCTACCGGATCCGCGACGGCCGGATCGCGGAGTGCCGGCTGCTCCCCCTCGACGCCGCGGCGTTCGACCGCGTGTGGCGTGGCTCGGCACGCTGAGCCCCTCCCCTCCCCGCCCCGGAGGTCCGCTCGGAGCTCGAGCCGGCGAAGCGCCCTCTCGAAGGCTGATCCGAAGCGACCCGGTGTCGGGCAGGTGGCCTAGTCTCCGCGGTGCATCCGGAGGGCACAGAGGAGCGGGCCTGGCGCAGCGACCGACCGTGGTCCTCCTCGACGACCTCGACGAGGGCCCGGCCGACGAGACGGTCGAGTTCGGTCTCGACGGCGTGACCTACGAGATCGACCTCTCCGACGCGCACGCCCGCGCGCTGCGCGACGAGCTCGCCCCCTTCGTCGCCCAGGCCCGGCGCGCGAGCTCCGCGCGGACCGCCCGCACCCCGGTGGCCGCGCCCGAGCGACGTCGGACCACGGCCGCGCCCCCCCCCGTCGACCGCGAGCAGAACAAGGCGATCCGCGACTGGGCGGGCCGCCACGGCCACCCGCTCCCGCCACGGGGGCGCATCCCCGCCGCCGTGTCCGAGGCGTTCCATCGCGGCGACCCGACGACACTGCCCGGTGCCGCCGCGCCCGCCGCACCGGAGACCCCCGCCGAGCCGGCACCCGCCGAGCCCGCCCCTGCGGCCGCCCCGTCGGCGCCCACGGTCGGTGCCGACGGTCTGACCGGCGACGAGCGCGAGACGATCCGGGCCTGGGCGCTCGAGGAGGGCCTCGAGGTCAAGGGCCGCGGCCGGCTCACCAAGGACCTCCTCGCGAACTCCCGCTCGGTGCAGGCGCGGCGCTGACGCCTAACGGCCGAGGGTGCGCGGGGTCGCGAGCGCCGTCAGCTTGTCCGGGTTGCGGACGGCGTAGACGCGGGTGATCAGGCCGTCGACGACCTCGACGAGGTAGACGCCCTCGAGCTCGTCGCCGCTGCGGACGACGACCGCGGGGACGCCGTTGGCGACGGCCGGCGTCATCGTCACGTCGGGCATCTGCCCCAGCAGCCGCATGAGGCCGACGATCATCGCCGCGGTCCGCTCGGCCCCGGTGACGGGCGGCGCGCCGCCGGCTTCTTCCCGCCGCCGTCGGCAATCCAGACGACGTCGGGCGCCATGACGGCGAGCAGGCCGGCCAGATCGCCCGTGGCGGCGGCGGTGAGGAACCGCTCGACGGTGCGGTCGGTCTGGGCGTCCACGGGCCGGTAGCGCGGGCGCCGCGCGCGGACGTGCTCGCGGGCGCGGTGCGCGATCTGGCGGACCGCGGCGGGGGAGCGCCCGACCGCGCCCGCGATCTCGGCGTGGTCGAAGCCGAACACCTCGCGCAGCACGAACACCGCCCGCTCGTCGGGGCCGAGGGTCTCCAGGACGACGAGCATCGCCATCGACACCGACTCCGCGAGCGCCGGGTCGAGGCCGGCGGCGTCGTCGAGCAGCAGCGGCTCGGGCAACCACGGCCCGACGTAGTCCTCGCGGCGGCGCGCGGCCGCGGCACGCCGGGCGTTGAGCGCCTGCCGGGTGACCAGCCGCGCGAGGTAGGACCGGGTGTCGCGCACGGTGGCGAGGTCGACGGCGGCCCAGCGCAGGTAGCCGTCCTGCAGCACGTCGTCGGCCTCGGTCGCCGAGCCGAGGATCTCGTAGGCGATCGTGAACAGCAGCGGCCGCAGGGCGGTGAACCGCTCGGCGTGGTCCCCACCGTCCGGGCCGCCCGCCGCGGTCACCGGACCTCGGCGGTCTCGCGGCGCCCGCCACGCAACCACAACTGCGAGCCCGGCCTCCGGGCCTCGCGGCGCAGGTTCCCCACCGTCGCGCGGCAGATCGCCTCCTTGACCAGCACGCCGGGCCTGCCGGTCACGACGAGGTCGACCGGGCTGTCGTCGCGGCGGGCGGCCTGGATCAGCGCACCGTGGCGGCCGAGGCTGAGCGCCGAGCCGACGAACGCCTGGTCGAGCGGGGCGGGCGCGGTGCCCGCGAGGCGGCTGAGCACCGTGTTCGCGGCCTGGGCGCCGAGCGGGCCCGCGGCCTGGCAGCTCATCCGCAGCGGTCGTCCCGAGGGCGCGGCGGCGTCGCCGGCCGCGACGATCCGCTCGTCGTCGACGCTGGTCAGCGTCTCGTCGGTGACCAGCCGACCGAGGTCGTCGGTGGCGAGGCCGCTCGCGCGGGCGAGGTCGGGCACGCCGAACCCGGCCGCCCACGCCGTGACCGCGCTCGGCAGGACCGTCCCGTCGGCGAGCACCACCGCGTCGGCGCGGACCTCGGCCACGACGCCCGACTCGACGACCTCGACGCCGTGGCGCGCGCACCACCGGGCGATCGCCCGACGACCGCGGGCCGACAGCGACGGCGCCAGCGTGCCGCCGCAGACCAGGCGCACGCCGCGGGTCGATCCGGCGAGCTCCGCGGCGGTCTCGATGCCGGCGAGCCCACCGCCGACGACGGTGACGGTGCCCCCGTGCGCGCCGACGGCGTCCCGCAGCCGCTGGGCGCCCTCGAGCTCGGCGACCGGGTGGGCGTGCTCGGCGGCGCCGGGAACCGAGGGCGACACCGCGCCCGTGCTGCCCACCGCGTAGACCAGGTGGTCGTAGGCGAGCCGGTCGCCGGAGGCGAGGACGACCTCGCGGGCGGCGGTGTCGAGCCGGACCGCGCTGTCGACGACCAGGCGCACGCCGTCGGCGAGCAGCCCGTCGTACCCGGTGGTCGCGGCGTGCGTGCCGGCGACGAGCTGGTGCAGGCGGATGCGCTCGACGAACCGAGGGCGCGGGTTGACGAGGGCGACGTCGACGTCCCGGCGCCGGCGGAGGTGGTTCGCGGCCGTCGTGCCCGCGTAGCCCCCGCCGAGGACGACGACCCTGGTGCTGTTCATGCCCTCATGACACCGGGTCGTCCTCGCGGCGTGACACCGGGTGATGCGCGTCACGCCGGTTTGACCGCGACGACCGTTCGGGGACGCGACCGGATGCCACGGACACACGCGGGAACCGGCCGGTCGATCGGGGGGGGGTCGCGGCCGGGTCACGGCCGCGCTCGGCGTGATGGTCGGTCGCAAGGCGGCGACGGTCGCGCGGGTCGGCTCCGGCCACCCGTTCACGCACCGGGTGCTCGACGCCGCCTCCGCCGCGCTGCAGCCGAAGTACCCGGCCGACGCGATGAGCACGTTCCTCAACGGCATCCACTCCTACGCCGACGACACCGGCCGCCAGGTCGAGGCCTCGCACTTCTGCATCCACCTCGAGCACGACCTCCACCAGTGCGTCATCTTCGACCGCAACGCCCTGGACGCCCGCCTGATCGGCATCGAGTACATCGTCAGCGAGGAGCGCTTCCGCGCCCTGCCCGAGGACGAGAAGCGGCTGTGGCACAGCCATCACTACGAGGTGTCCTCGGGCGTCCTCGTGGCCCCCGGCATCCCCGACCTCGCGGAGCACGCCTACTTCGAGGACCTCGTCACGACCTACGGCAAGACCTTCCACACCTGGCAGTACGACCGCGACGACTTCCCCTACGGCGTCCCCCAGCTCATGATGGCCATGACCGCCGACGGGCAGGCCGACGAGGCGCTGATCGCGGCGCGCGACCGGCGCTTCGGCGTCTCCACGGCCCACAAGCGGCGGCACCGGGCCGACATCCCCGTCCCCGAGGTCGCGCCGGGCGCCAACGCGTGGGAGAGCGGCCGCACGGTGCAGACGCGGCTCGAGGAGCGGGACGTCAGGACGACGGCCGGCGGGTCCACTCCTGCTCCATGAGCCGCTGCGCGGGCGTCGCGGGCGGGCGCGTCCGGGCCTCGCCCTCCGGGGTCGCGGCCGGCGGCCCGGGCCACGAGGTGGCCATCCGGTCGGGACGGGCGCCCCGCCCGTAGCGGACGAGCTCGTTGCGCTGCCCGATGACGGCCTGCGCGAGCGCCGCCGCGCGCTCGCGGACCGCCGAGGCGTCACTGGCGGCGTGGGTCTCGACGATGCGGGCGATGGTCTCGACGGACTGCGCCATCGCGTCGAGGAGGTCGGCCGACCACAGGAAGCGGTCGACACCCTCGGGGCACGCGAGGTCGGCCTGCTCGATCTCGCCGAGTGCCGCGGCGAGCTCGCGGACGAGAGTGGAGACCCGATCATCGTCCGTCACCCGGCGACAATACCCGCGCTGACGCGTACGAACCCCACCGAGTCAACGGCACCCGGTGATGGGGCCGGTGACCTCGCGGAGATGGAGCCGCCTTCGGGATTCGAACCCGAGACCTACGCATTACGAGTGCGTTGCTCTGGCCGACTGAGCTAAGGCGGCGGCTCGACCAGTGTAGGACAGGGCCCGCGGCGGGCGTCCCGGCGGGTCGGCCCCGGGCGTGATCGTCGCGGCCGCTCCTCGCCGGCGGTCCTGCGACCCGCGCGGAGCGGTCCTGGCGATCATGCGGCCGCGCCGACCGCTCGGCGCTCGTTTCGGGAAACCCGAAATGTCGCCCACGAGCCTTCCGGCGGCGGGACACCGCACCGCTACCCCGACAGCAGCACGCCCGCGACGACCAGCGCGACCACCTTCGCGACCTCGAGGCCGACGTAGACCAGGTGGGCGCGCGAGCGCGGGGCGTCGGCGCCCGCGAGGACGGCGTCGGAGCGGCGGCGCAGCAGCGGGCGCACGGCGACGACCTGCACGAGCAGCACGGCCACCGGCACCGCGGCGACGGCGAGCCCGGCGCCCGCCACGACGGTCGACGCCACCACGACCGCCGCGAGGACGAGCTCGGCGACGGTGAGCGCCCCGAACACCAGCCTCCCGATGCCGAGCCCGATCGCGGTCGTCACGCCCGGCGCGCGGAACTTCAGGGGCGCCTCGAGGAAGGAGATGGCCAGCACCATCCCCAGCCACACGAACACGGCGGCACTCGCGACGGCCACGACGACCGGTATACACGGGCGCATGCGGATCGCCCTCGCCCAGATCCTCGCCGGCGACGACCCGGCCGCGACCCTGGAGTTCCTGGCGCGGCCCGTGGCGCGCGCGGCCGAGCAGGGCGCGACGCTCGTCGTGTTCCCCGAGGCGACGATGTGCCGCTTCGGGGTGTCGCTGAAGCCGGTCGCCGAGCCCCTCGACGGGCCGTGGGCGACGCGCGTCCGCGAGCTCGCCGCGCAGCACGACGTCGTCGTCGCCGTCGGCGTGTTCACCCCCGGCGACGGCGGCCGCGTGACCAACACGCTGCTGGTCACGGGCCGCGGGATCGACACCGCGTACGACAAGATCCACCTCTACGACGCGTTCGGGTTCGCCGAGTCCGACACGGTCGCGCCCGGGTCCGAGCCGGTCACCGTGACCGTCGACGGCGTCACCGTCGGCCTGACGATCTGCTACGACGTCCGCTTCCCGGAGCTGTTCCGGGCCCTCGCCGACCGCGGCGCGTCCGTCGTCGTCGTCCCCGCGTCGTGGGGCGCGGGCCCCGGCAAGGTCGAGCAGTGGCGGCTGCTCGTGCGGGCGCGGGCGCTCGACACGACGACGTTCGTGCTGGCCGCCGACCAGGCCGACCCCGACGCGGTCGGTCTCCACGCCGGCAGGGCCCCGCGCGGCGTGGGGCACAGCCTGGTCGCCTCGCCGCTGGGCGTCGTCGTCGACGAGCTGGGCGCCGAGCCCGGCCTGCTGGTGGCCGACGTCGACCCCGCCGACGTCGAGTCGGTGCGCGCGACCCTCCCGGTGCTCGCGAACCGGCGCCTCTGACGCCCCTGCGAGCCGCTGTGCGCCTCGTGTTCGCCCGACCGTCACCACCGTGCGGGAGGCTTCCGGGATGGCATGGACCTGGGTGCGGGGAGAACTGGTGATCGCGGGCTACCAGCCCGACGGCGACTCGGTGCGGTTCGTGCCCTCCGACCTCGCGACGCTGCGCACGCTCGAGAACGGCAAGCGGGTCGAGCCGAGCACGCGCGACGGGTCGGTGCAGCTGCGCCTCGACGCGATCGACACCCCGGAGTCGCACTACCAGGGCCAGGCCCAGCCCCTCGCGATCCCCGCGCGCGACCCTGCTCGCCGCCGCCGGATTCCGCGACGTGGCGTTCGACGCGCGCGGCACCGTCACCGGCTCGACGCCCGAGCGGGTGCCCGCCGCGATCGCGGCCTCGCTGGTCGAGCTGCACGGCCGGCCCGTCGCGACCCTGTTCGTCGGCGACGACGCGGCCGCCCACGCCGACGGCGACACCGTCGAGCCGAGCGCCGACCTGGTCGACGCGAGCGTCAACGCCGAGCAGACCCGCAACGGCCGGGCGTACCTCACGCTGTACTCCACCACCCCGCCGCTGGTCCGCGAGCGGTTCGTCGAGCTCGCGCGCGCCGCCGACGGGGCCCGGCTCGGTGTGGGCCGCCGACCGGTCGGGCGGTTCCTGGTCGACCAGGTCCGACGTGGGGCCGGAGGGCGCGCTCGTGCTGCCCAAGCTCTTCCGCCGCGCGACCGACTACCTCGCCTCGGACGCGACGGGCACCTTCCTCGACTGGATCCGCGACCAGGGCGAGGACAACGACCCCGTCGAGGTCGACGGGAAGCGCACGACGCTGGCTGCTCTGCTGCGCGAGGAGGGCGACGAGATGTCGCTGACCGCGAGCCCGCTCGACCTCGTGTTCGTCGAGTAGGCCGGGCGCTCAGCCCGTGCGCAGCACCGTGACCATCGCGTCGACGGCGATGTCGGGCTTGACGTTGGCGTTGAGGGCGTCGCGGCAGGCGAGGATCGCCTCGAGGCGCCGCAGGGTGGCCTCGGGCGTGCTCTCGCGGGCGGCCGCCTCGATCTCGACGGCACGGTCGGGGTGCACCGAGGTCACCTCGGCGCCGAGCCCGCGCACGAGCACGTCGCGGTAGTAGCCGGCGAGGTCGACCAGCGCGCGGTCGAGCGCGTCGCGCGGGTGCGGGTGGTCCGCCGCTTCTGGCGCTTCTCGAGCTCCTTCTCGGCCGCCTTCGCCGAGCGCTGCGCCACCGCGACGCCCTTGCCGGTGCCGCCGGCGCCCATGGAGACCGCGAGCTCCTCGCGCTCGGCGTCGTCGCGGGCGGCGGCGAGCCCCGCGGCCTCGGCCTCGGCGGCGGCGACCAGGGCGGACGACGCGGCGAACAGCTCGGAGGCTCGGTGCGCCGCGCGGGGCAGGCGCAGCACGGTGTCGCGCTCCTCGCGGGCCTCGGGGACCGTCGCGAGGCGGCGGGCGCGGCCGATGTGCCCGCCCGCCACCGACGCCGCCCACGCGGCCGTCTCCGGCTCGACGCCGTCGCGGGCGACGAGGACGTCGGCGATGGCGTCGGCGTGCGGGGCACCGAGACGGACCAGCCGGCAGCGCGACCGGATCGTCGTCGACACGTCGTCGGGGTGCTCGGACGGGCTGCAGAGCAGGAAGACCGTCCGCTCGGCCGGCTCCTCGACCGACTTCAGCACGGCGTTGGACGCGCCCTCGACGAGGCGGTCGGCGTCCTCGACGAGCACGACCTGCCAGCGGGCGGTGGTCGGGCGACGGACGGCGATCTGGATCGTCGCCCGGATCTCCTTGACCCCGATCGACAGGCCTTCGGGGACGATCTCCCGCACGTCGGCGTGGGTGCCGGCGAGCACCGTGTGGCAGGCCGTGCAGTGCCCGCAGCCCTGGTCGGGGCACTGGAGCGCCGCGGCGAACGCCCGCGCGGCCACCGACCGTCCGGAGCCGGGCGGGCCGGTGAACAGCCACGAGTGCGTCATCGCGCCGCCCGAGGTGCTCGCGCCGTCGCGGTCGTCGGCGAAGCGGACGGTCGCGGCGTGCGCCGCGGCGCGGAGCTCGGCGACCGCGGACGGCTGGCCCACGACCTGGTCCCAGACGCTCACCCGACGATGATGCCCGATGCCGGGCCGGTCGAGGCGACCGGCTCGCCGTCGGACGGCTCGGGGAGACGACCCCGGCGGTCGTTCCATCTGCCGGTACGCCGGCACGCCGACCGCGGCCGCCCCGACGTCGGCACCGGCGCCCGGCCGGGGGCGGCGGGCGCGGCGCCAGTCGCCGGCTCGCGCGGCCGTCGCGCCCGCGGGCGGCGCACCCCGGGCGGAACACACGGCGGGGGCCGGCACACCGCGGACCCGGCGGTTCGCCGAGTCGTGCATCAACCGAGCGCGATCAGGACCAGGATCGCCGCCAGCGCGAGCAGGACCAGCACCGTCGCCGGGCTCAGCGTGCTCGTGCGCCCCCGCGCGACCGGCCCGGCGCGCCACTCGCCGAACTGGCTGCGGAACTCGTGCTCCTCGCGGCGCTCGCGGCGCCACGCGGGCTCGTCGTCGGCGTCGTCGTCGACCCGGTCGTCGCGGAACCGGGGCGGCGACGGCGCGGGTGCCCGCTCGGCGCGCGGCGGGCGGGGCGCCGGGGCGGGCGGGGCGTCGCGCGGCAGGAGGCGCGCCGGACCCGCCTCGCGGACCACGCCCGGGCTCGTCGCGCCGGACCCGCCGGGCTCATCGGTCTCGCCCGTGTCGACCGTCTCGCCGTCGATCGGGCCGGCCGGTCGGCCCGAGCGCCGCCGGCTCGGTCGTGCGCCGCGACTCGGCGGCGTCCGTGTCCATCCAGCGGGCCACGGCGGCGTGGTCGGCGGCGACGGGGAACGACGGGAGGGCAGGCAGGGCGCTCGGCGCGACGTCGTCGCGGGCGAACGTCTCGTCGTCGCGGTCGCGCGCGGTGGCGGTGCGCGCGCGTCGACGCCGTCGGTGACCACGCCTGCCGCGTCCCGTCCCGCCCCACGAGCGGATCGGTCATCGGGAGAGCGTCACACGATCGGGTGGCGGCGCCACATCGCCGCCGCGCCGTGTCGCGGGCGGGCGGGATGCGACATGGCGTGGGCGGGGCACCCGTGCGGTCGTGCGCCTGCAGCTGACCGTCATCGACAGCCCCGACCCGGCGCGGTCGGCCGCCTTCTACTCCAGCCTGCTCGACCTCCCCGTCACCGACACCGACGACGACTGGGTGCAGCTGGCTCGGGGAGGCCGACCGGGTCCCGACCCTCGCGTTCCAGCTCGCGCCCGGCCTCGAGCCGCCCGGCTGGCCCGACGGCGACCCCCAGCGTGTGCACCTCGACCTCGAGGTCGACGACCTCGACGACGGCGAGCGCCGCGTGCTCGACGCGGGCGCGCGCAAGGCCGAACGACAGCCCGGCGTGCGGTTCCGGGTCTACCTCGACCCGGTCGGCCAGCCCTTCTGCCTCGTCCTGCGCCACGGGGTGCCGACGCCCGGCTGATGCCGCTCAGCCGGCGGGCGTGCCCTTGCCCGACTTCGCGGGCGCCTTCTTCGCGGGCGCCTTCTTCGCGGGCGCCTTCTTCGCCGCCGTGCTCTTCTTCGGCGCCGGGCCCTTCGAGCGCTTCTCGGCGAGCAGCTCGGCGGCCCGCTCGTCGGTCAGCGTCTCGACGCTGTCGCCCTTGCGCAGCGACGCGTTGTAGCCGGTCCCGTCGGTGACGTACGGACCGAAGCGCCCGTCCTTGACCACCATCTGCTCGCCCGACACCGGGTCCTTGCCGAGCTCCTTCAGCGGCGGCTTCGCGGCCGCGCGCCCGCGCTGCTTGGGCTGCGCGTAGAGCTTCTGGGCCTCCTCGAGGGTGACCGTGAAGAGCTTCTCCTCGCTGTCGAGCGAGCGGGAGTCCTTGCCCTTCTTGAGGTACGGCCCATAGCGCCCGTTCTGCGCGGTGATCTCCTCGCCCGAGTCGGGGTCGGTCCCGACCACGCGCGGGAGGCTGAGCAGCTTGAGCGCGTCGTCGATCGTGATCTCCGACAGCGTCATCGACGCGAACAGCGAGCCGGTGCGCGGCTTCTCCTTCGCCCCCTCGGGCAGGACCTCGGTGACGTAGGGCCCGTAGCGGCCCTCCTTCGCGAGCACCTCGTGGCCCGTCGCCGGGTCGGTACCCAGCGAGCGACCCTCCTGCGGGGTCGAGAAGAGCTCCTCGGCGAGCGCGAGGTCGAGCTCGTCGGGCGGGAGGTCGTCGGGCAGGTTGGCGCGCTGGGACTTCTCCTCGCCGTCCTCGGTGACGACCCGCTCCAGGTAGGGCCCGTAGCGCCCGACCCGGACGACGACGTCGCGGCCCTGCTCGTCGGCGAACATGCGCAGCGAGTTGACCTCGCGGGCGTCGATGCCCTCGAGCTTGTCGCCGACGAGCTTCTTCAGCCCGCCGACCTTCGACATCGACGCCTCGACCCCGTCGCCGCCCTTGCCGCCGTTGCCGTTCGGCCGCCGCCGTCGCCGGTCGTGTCGCCGAAGTAGAAGTGCGACAGCCACGTCTTGCGCTGCGCGTCGCCCGCCGCGATGGCGTCGAGCTCGTCCTCGAGCGTCGCCGTGAAGTCGTAGTCGACGAGGCGCCCGAAGTGCTGCTCCATCAGCCCGATCACCGCGAAGGCGATCCAGCTGGGGACGAGCGCGCTGCCCTTCTTCCAGACGTAGCCGCGCTCCTGGACGGTGTTGATGATCGACGCGTAGGTCGAGGGACGGCCGATGCCGCGCTCCTCGAGCGTCTTCACCAGCGACGCCTCGGTGTAGCGGGCGGGCGGGTTGGTCGTGTGACCCGACGGGTCGAGCGAGTCGGCGCGGCACCCGTCGCCCTCGGCGAGGCGCGGCAGGCGGCTCTCGGCGTCGTCGGCCTCGCCGCCGGCCTCCTCGTCGACGGTCTCGACGTAGGCGCGCAGGAAGCCCGGGAAGGTGATGGTGCGCCCGGACGCGGAGAACGTGCACACCTCGCCGCTCGACGCGGGCGCCTCGATGCGCACGCTCATCGTGGTGCCCCGCGCGTCGCGCATCTGGCTCGCGATCGTGCGCTGCCAGACGAGCTCGTAGAGCCGGAACTCGTCGCCCGAGAGCTCGCTCGCGACCTGCCCGGGCGTCCGGAACGACTCGCCCGCCGGGCGGATCGCCTCGTGCGCCTCCTGGGCGTTCTTGACCTTGCGGGTGTACTGGCGCGGCGCGTCCGCGACGTTCTCGGCGCCGTAGAGCTCGCGGGCCTGGCTGCGGGCGGCGTTGATCGCGGTCTCCGACAGCGTCGTCGAGTCCGTCCGCATGTAGGTGATGTAGCCGTTCTCGTAGAGCCGCTGCGCGGTGCGCATCGTGCGCTCGGCCGAGAACCGCAGCTTGCGGCCGGCCTCCTGCTGCAGCGTCGACGTCATGAACGGCGCGTAGGGCTTGCGCGTGTACGGCTTCTCCTCGACCGAGGAGACCGTGTAGTCGCGGTCGCCCAGCCCCTCGGCCAGGCGCCGCGCGCTGGCCTCGGCGAGCCGGCGGACCTCGGCGCGCTTGAGCCGGCCCAGCGAGTCGAAGTCGCGTCCGGTGGCCACCCGCGCGCCGTCGACGGCCGTGAGGGAGGCCTTGAACGTCGGCGGGTTGGCCTTCGTCCTGCCTTGGTCGTCGCAGCTGCGCGTCGATGCCCCAGTAGGACGCCGACACGAACGCCATCCGCTCGCGCTCGCGCTCGACGATGACCCGCGTCGCGACCGACTGCACCCGGCCCGCCGAGAGCTTCGGCATGACCTTCTTCCACAGCACGGGGCTGACCTCGTAGCCGTAGAGACGGTCGAGGATGCGCCGGGTCTCCTGCGCGTCGACGAGGTCGTGGTCGAGCTCGCGCGGGTTCGCCGCGGCCGCCTGGATCGCCGACTCGGTGATCTCGTGGAAGACCATCCGGCGGACCGGGACCTTCGGCTTCAGCGTCTCCAGCAGGTGCCAGGCGATCGCCTCGCCCTCGCGGTCGCCGTCCGTCGCGAGGTAGAGCTCGTCGACCTCCTTGAGGGCGTCCTTGAGCTCGGTGACCGTCGACTTCTTGTCGGGGGTGACGACGTAGAGGGGCTCGAACTCGTGGTCGACGTCGACGCCGAGGCGCGCCCAGGACTCGCCCTTGTACTTGGTGGGCACGTCGGCGGCACCGCGCGGGAGGTCGCGGATGTGGCCGCGGCTCGACTCGACGATGTACCGCGAACCGAGGTAGTCGGCGATCTTGCGGGCCTTCGCCGGCGACTCGACGATGACCAGGCGACGCCCGCCGTCACCGGCCGGGGTGGCGCCCCCGCCGCCGTTCTTGCGGCCCCGCCCGCGCCGCCGCGCGGTCTGCTCGTCCCGCGCGCTCGGGTCGTGCCCGTCGACGCGCCGTCAGGGGTCGCCGTCGACGTGGCGGTCGCGCTGCGTGTCTCGTCGGACGTCGTCCGGGACGTCGAGCCCTTCGCCGCTGCCACGTGCATGCCTCGTCTCGTTGCGGAAGTGGTGCCGGTGCCCACTCGCCGCCAGTGTGCCTGACGGTGTCCGCAGCGCCAGCGAGAACGTGGTCATCAGCTCGGCACCCGGCCTGCTCACGCACCTGTTCGGCGGTGCGTCGACCGGCGCGAATCGGCCGTGTTCAGCGCCGTCGGGCCAAACACGGCCTACTCCGGCCAGAGCTCCGTCGACCGCCAGATCGGTGGGTCACCGACCAGTTCACCCAGTCGGCCCTGCCTCCGTCGCCCGATGATACGCAGGCAGGGTTCCTGTCGTGAGACGCCGAGCGTGGCCCCCAGGCCCGCCCGGTGGCTCGCGGCGAGCAGCGGGGCGTGGGTGTGCTCGGCGTGCGGGTCGAGCCCCAGCAGGTACGCCCGCCCCACCCGCCGCCCCGCCGTGAGCACCCAGAGCCGCAGCCGCGGCCCGTCGAGCTCGAGCTCGGGCGGCACGGCCTTCACCGCACCCCGCGTCCACCGCGCGGCGAGCTCGACGAGGTCGGCGCGGAACGCGCTGCGCACCACCGGGCGCCCGTCGGGCGCCCGGTCGAGCTCGGCGTCGACGCCACGCGTCCGGAACGCGCAGCGCAGCGTCCGCGCGCGCCACTGCGTCACCGCGTCGGGCGACGGACGACCGGGGCGACGCGCGGGCGGCGGGCCGGGCGGGCGCGCTCGGGCCCGCGCCCGCGGTCGCGGGGACGCCCGCCCGGCGCCGCGCGGCGCCGTCGGGGCGAGCACGGCGGCCAGCTCGTCGGGGTCGAGGTCGAGGAACTCGAGGTCGGCGGGGTCGATCGCCGGCGCGTCGTCCGGCGGCGCCGGCGCGCGTCGGCCTCGGCGCGTCGTCGGCGGCGTCGTCGGTCGCGGCCGCGTCGTCGGTCGCGTCGGGGTCGGCACCGTCCGCGTCGTCCTCCTCGGGGGGCGGCGCCGGCGCCCCGAGGACGTCCGAGAGGCGCGCCGTGGTGCCCCGGCCGAACACCACGACCTGACCCCGGGCGCAGAGCAGGCCCTCGAGGTCGGAGAGGGCGCACGGGTGGGCGTCCGCCGAGTAGAACGACAGTTGCCCCACGCGTGCGGAGCCTAGAACATGCGTTCGAACCCGCGCTACCGCGGCACCTCGCCGGTCGGCGCGTCGGCCGGCGTCTCGCGCGACCGTCCGGGCCGGGCCCCCGCCCGACGCCTACGGGCGGGTCAGCCCCGTATATGGGGCTGACCAGCCAGTAGCCCGACGCTGTCGCCCGGCCCGCGATGCCGTCGCCCTCCGCGGGACCGCACGTGACCTTCGCGCGCCGCGGGACTGCACGTGTCCACGGGAAACGCACGAACGGCGCGTCCGCTCGGTCTACCGGGCAGCGAACGCGCCGTTCGCGTCGTGCGGTTCGTACGGGTGGAGCTACGCCTGCGCGGTGGCGGGCGCGTCGGTGTTGCTGTCGGCGATCGCGGTCGAGCGGCGCTTCGAGATGAAGACCGCCACGGCGATGCCGATGAGGGCGACGACCGCGATGACCACGCGGACCACCGGGTTGGCGTCCGGGCCGACCGAGAGGACGACGACGGCCGGGGCGATCAGCACCGAGACCAGGTTCATGACCTTGATCAGCGGGTTGATCGACGGGCCGGCGGTGTCCTTGAACGGGTCGCCGACGGTGTCGCCGATGATCGTGGCCTCGTGGGCGTCGGAGCCCTTGCCGCCGTGGTTGCCGTCCTCGACCAGCTTCTTCGCGTTGTCCCAGGCGCCACCGGAGTTGGCGAGGAACACCGCCATCAGCGTGCCCGCGCCGATCGCGCCCGCGAGGTAGCCCGCGAGCGGGCCGACGCCGAGGCCGAAGCCGACGGCGATCGGGGCGAGGATCGCGAGCAGGCCGGGCGTGGCCAGCTCGCGCAGCGCGTCGCGGGTGCAGAGGTCGACGACCTTGCCGTACTCCGGCCCCCGACCCTGGTGCCCGGTCCATGATCCCGGGGATCGAGTTGAACTGACGGCGGACCTCGTAGACGACCGCGCCCGCGGCGCGCGACACCGCGTTGACCGCGAGGCCGGAGAACATGAACACGACGGCCGCGCCGATGACGACGCCGACGAGCAGGTTCGGGTTGGTGACGTTGTAGAGGTCGGTGAGCTGCTGCCCCGCCTCCGCGTAGGCCTGGGTGATCGCGTCGTTGTACGACCCGAACAGTGCGGTCGCGGCGAGCACGGCCGTCGCGATCGCGATGCCCTTGGTGATCGCCTTGGTGGTGTTGCCGACCGCGTCGAGCTCGGTGAGGATCTGCGCGCCCTCCTCGTCGACGTCGCCGGACATCTCGGCGATGCCCTGCGCGTTGTCGGAGACCGGGCCGAAGGTGTCCATCGCGACGATGACGCCGACGGTGGTCAGCAGGCCGGTGCCGGCCAGCGCGACCGCGAACAGCGACACGATGACCGAGCCCGACAGCAGGAACGCGCCGTAGACGGCCGCGCCGATGACGAGCGCGGTGTAGACCGCGGACTCGAAGCCGACCGAGATGCCGGCGAGGATCACGGTCGCGGGACCGGTGAGCGAGCTGGTCCCGACGTCCTTGACCGGCTGGGTCTCGGTGCCGGTGTAGTAGCCGGTCAGCGCGAGGATGATGATCGCGAGCACGATGCCGATGAGCACGGCGGCGAACGCGATGATCTGCGGGTTGCCGGCGGCGGCGAGGTCGCCGATGCGGGCGGCGTCGACGCCGGGCAGCTCGGCGAAGCTCGTCGGCAGGTAGGTGAACGCCGCCACCGAGCAGAGCACGATCGAGATGACCGCGGAGATGTAGAAGCTGCGGTTGATCGCCTTGAGCGCGTTCTCGCCCTCGCGGGTCCGCGTGATGAACACGCCGATGATCGCGGTGACGATGCCGATCGCAGGGATGATCAGCGGGTAGGTCAGGCCCAGCGTGCCGAACGCGACCGACCCGAGGATCAGGGCCGCCACGAGGGTCACGGCGTAGGACTCGAACAGGTCCGCGGCCATGCCGGCGCAGTCACCCACGTTGTCGCCGACGTTGTCGGCGATGGTGGCGGCGTTGCGCGGGTCGTCCTCGGGGATGTTCTGCTCGACCTTGCCGACGAGGTCGGCGCCGACGTCGGCGGCCTTGGTGAAGATGCCGCCGCCGACACGCATGAACATGGCGAGCAGGGCCGCGCCCAGGCCGAAGCCCTCGAGCACGCGCGGGGCCTGCTCGACGAAGAGCAGCACCACGATCGCGGCACCGAGCAGACCCAGGCCGACGGTGGCCATGCCGACCACGCCGCCGGTGCGGAACGCGATCTTCGCGCCCTCGTCGCGCCCACCCGGCTTGGTCGACGCGGCGGCGACGCGGATGTTCGCCTTGGTGGCGAGGTTCATCCCGAGCGCGCCGATGGCCATGGAGAACAGGGCGCCGAACACGAACGCGATCGAGCGGCCGATGCGCTCGCCGGTGCTCGTCGCGGGCAGGGCGAACAGCACGACGAACACGATGACGATGAACGGCAGCAGCGTCTTGAACTGCCGGGTGAGGAACGCCTGCGCGCCCTCCTGCACGGCACGCCCGATCTCACGCATGCCCTGCGTGCCCTCGTCGGCGGCGAGGACCTGCTTGCGCAGGACGAAACCGATGGCCAGCGCGACCAGGGCGATGACCCCGACCACGATGACCACCGTGTAGTCGCCCGAGGAGAACTGAATCCCCTGGGCGAGAACGGTGGATTGCATCCAGCCTCCCGGTTGGCACTGACAGAATCGACCCGCACCGGGCGGCGGCCTCGCGGCGGCCTCGGCGCGTGGGTGTTCCAGGTCACCCTCCGCCCATGCGGAGTGGTGAACAGGTGACGCAGTCTAGGGAGCGGGGTCGACCGTCGTGCCGGGCGGGTTCCCGTGCGGCGCTGTGACGTGCCGCTCCGCGCCGCGCCCGGTTCCTCCGGCGGGTGTGTCAGGCTCGCCCGCCGTGGGGACCGAACGGCCGACGCCGGCGCCGGGATGGGCACTGCCGCCGGGGCGCCCGGTCCCCGGACGGTCCCGGGCGCCGGCGGCGCGGTGCTGCTGCGCCGCGTCCTCGCCGGGACCCCGGCCGACGAGTCGCCGCTGACCCACGCCGAGCTCGTCCCCCGCCGCGCGGCCGCCGACGTCGTCGAGTGGCCCGACTGGGTCCCCGAGGACCTGCGGACCCGGCTGGGGGCGCGCGGGGTCTCCCGGCCGTGGCGCCACCAGGCCGAGGCGGCCGACCGCGCGCACGGCGGCGAGCACGTCGTGGTCTGCACCGGGACGGCGTCGGGCAAGTCGCTGGCCTACCAGCTGCCCGTGCTCACCGCGCTCGGGACCGACCCTCGCGCGACGGCGCTGTACCTCTCGCCGACCAAGGCGCTCGGCGCCGACCAGCTGCGCACGGTGCAGGCGCTCGCCCCCGCCGCGCGGGCGGCCGCGTACGACGGCGACACCCCGATCGCCGAGCGCGACGGCGTCCGCCAGCACGCCCGCTGGATCTTCACCAACCCGGACATGCTGCACCGCGGCGTGCTGCCGCGGCACGGCCGCTGGACGACCTTCCTGCGCAGGCTGCGCTACGTCGTGATCGACGAGTGCCACTCCTACCGCGGCGTCTTCGGCTCGCACGTGGCCCTGCTGCTGCGGCGCCTGCGGCGGATCTGCGCGCGCTACGGCGCCCGGCCGACGTTCGTGCTGGCCTCGGCGACGGTGTCGGACCCGGCCGTGTCGGCGTCGCGCCTGACCGGGCTCGACGTCGAGGCCGTCACCGCCGACGGGTCACCGCGCGGCGCGCGGGCGGTGGCGCTGTGGGAGCCGCCGCTGCTCGACGAGGTGACCGGGGAGAACGGGGCGCCGGTACGTCGCTCGGCGGGCGCGGAGGCCTCGCGGATCCTCGCCGACCTCGTCACCGAGGGCGCCCGGACGCTCGCCTTCGTGCGCTCGCGGCGGGGCGCCGAGCTCACCGCGCTCGGCGCGAAGCGCCATCTCGCGGTGGTCGACCCGGCGCTCGCCGACCAGGTCGCCGCCTACCGCGCGGGCTTCCTGCCCGAGGAGCGACGCGCGCTCGAGCAGGGCCTGCTCTCCGGCGCCCTGCGCGGGGTCGCGACGACCAACGCCCTCGAGCTCGGCGTCGACATCGCGGGGCTCGACGCGGTCGTCGTCGCGGGCTTCCCGGGCACGCGGGCGTCGTTCTGGCAGCAGGCGGGGCGCGCGGGCCGCGAGGCCGACGACGCGCTCGTGCTGCTCGTGGCCCGGGACGACCCGCTGGACACCTTCCTCGTGCACCACCCCGCCGCGCTGCTCGGCGCGCCGTTGGAGCGGTGCGTGCTCGACCCGACCAACCCCTACGTCCTCGCCCCGCACCTGGCGTGCGCCGCGGCGGAGATCCCGCTGACCCGCGACGACGTGGAGACCGTCTTCGAGGGCGCGATGCCGGTCGTCGACGAGCTGGTCGACGAGGGCCTGCTGCGCCGCGCCGCGGCGGCTGGTTCTGGCGTCGCCGACCGACCGGCCCGCACGCCGGGGTCGACATCCGGGGCAGCGGCGGTGAGCAGGTCGTGCTCGTGGAGTCGGAGACCGGGCGCGTGCTCGGCACGGTCGACCCCGACACCGCGCCCGCGACCGTGCACGCCGGCGCCGTGCACCTGCACCAGGGCACCAGCTACGTCGTCGACTCGCTCGACCTCGACGAGGCGCTCGCCTTCGTCCACGCCGAGGAGCCCGAGTGGACGACGCAGGCCCGCACCGAGATCGACATCGCCGTCGTGGAGACGGAGCGCTGCGCGGTCCACGCCGACGGCGACCTGCAGGTGTGCCTGGGCTCGGTGGAGGTCACCGAGCAGGTCGTCGGGTTCCTGCGCAAGCTGCCCTCCGGGAAGGTGCTCGAGTCGGTGCCGCTGGACATGCCGCGGCGCAGCCTCGCGACGCGGGCGGTCTGGTACACCCTCGACGAACGGGTGCTCGACGCGGCGGGGGTCGTCCAGGCGCGGGTGCCGGGTTCGCTGCACGCCGCGGAGCACGCGGCGATCGGGCTCCTGCCGCTGTTCGCGACGTGCGACCGCTGGGACATCGGCGGGGTGTCGACGGCCCTGCACCCCGACACCGGACGCCCCACGGTCTTCGTGCACGACGGCCACCCCGGCGGGGCCGGTTTCGCCGACCGCGCGCACGAGGCGCTGCGCGGGTGGCTGGCGGCGACCCGGGAGGCCATCGCCGGCTGCGAGTGCCCGTCGGGCTGTCCGTCGTGCGTGCAGTCGCCCAAGTGCGGGAACGGCAACCAGCCGCTCAGCAAGCCCGGCGCGGTCGCGGTGCTCGACGCGGTGCTGGCGCGCTGCCCGCCGACGACCCGGCGGGACCGCGTGCCCGAGCGCGGGTCGGGGGCGCCGCGGGCCGGGGACGTGGGTCGACCCGGCCCGCGGCACCAATTCGGAGCGCCGCAGGCCGGGGAGGTCGTCGACCCGGCCCGCGGGCCGTCTGGAGCGCACGCCGCGGACCGGGGACCTGATCGACCCGGCCCGCGGCGCCGCGGGCGGCGGTGGGCGCGCGGGCCGGGGAACTCGGTCGACCCACCGCCGCCGGGCCGTTCTGCGGCGGCGGTGGGGCGCGGTCGGCGTCGTCGTCGCGGGGGTCCCACCGCCGCCGGGCCCTCCCGCGACCCGGGCGCCGGGCCGTGCGGTCCGGGAGGGACCCGTGCTCATGGGCTGTGCTGTTGTGGTGGTCGGGAGGGCGGCCCGGCCTGTGGAGTTGTGGTGGCCCGGCCGGGTGGCCGGGGGTCGTGCGGGTGGTGCGTGCGGTCAGGAACGGACGCCGGTGGCGACCGTGGCCATGCGGTAGGTCGACGAGCCACCGACACCGAGCGCGGGCCGCTGCGCGACGGCCTCAGCCAGGGCGTCCTGGACGCGGTAGGGGTCGGGCAGGGACCAGCCGCACGCGGCGGGGCGGACCCGCCAGTGCACCGAGCCCTGCGGCAGGGTCGAGGGCGGCGCGGAGAACCAGCTGCCGCGGCCGTGCAGGACCACGCCGACGCGCTCGGCGAGGTCGGGCGCAGCGGCTCGCCCGGCTGGACCGGGAACAGCCACTCGCCGGTCGGCGTGGCCGCGATCGGCACCGGGACGCCGACCGCGCGCAGGACCGCGGCGGCGCGGCGACCCACCGTCGCCGGGACCTCGACGACGTCGAACGAGAGGCCCGTCGGCACGAGGATCGAGTAGGGCAGACCCGACCACCATTCCGCGATCTGGTCGGCGTCGGTCGAGGCGCGCACCGCCCACTCGTCCAGCACCGGGGTCGGGCCGGACTGCGGGGCGCCGGAGCGGCCGCTCCACGTGTCGCCCTGCGGGAACGTGCCGGGGACCACGGCCCAGCCGTGCTCCGCGAGCACCTGGGCCTCCGCCCGAAGCTCCGTGCCGTAGACGGCGCGGTAGCTGTCCCACCACTGCATCGGGTCCTCCTGAACCGGCCCGCCCTGTCCCGGCGGCCCTGAACCAAGTAACGGCGGGTACCGACCTCTTCGCCACCCGTCATCGCTCATCGGCGCTCGCCCCACGCCGAGCGTGGCGCTCGGCACCGGTCAACGGGCGAGCGCGCTGATTCCCCGTCCGCTCACCGACTGCGACCCGAACGGGTCACCGCTCACCGTGCATCGGTCCCGTTCATCTCGACGACACCGCCGATCGGTCGCTGGCGGTGCCCGGCGATGCGGCATTCGGGGTGACCGAGGTCACGGTCGGACCGGCCCGCGAGCGGGCGAGCGCGCGGTCGGCCACGCTCGGGAGGCACCCGCACGGCACCTCGGCCGCGACCTCGACGGTCCAGCCGGCCCACCGGCACGCCACGAGTCGCGCCCCGTTCGCGGCCGCGAGGTCGGCCGCCCGCTCACAGGCGGCGTCGCGGCCCCGGACCGCGTCGGCCGCCGCGGCGAGGGCGGCCAGGTCGGCCGCGTGCTCGGCGCGGTGGCGTGCCACGACGGTCGCCCCGAGGGCCACGCCGACCGCCAGCAGCAGGACCGTCACGCCGATCGCCGTCGCCGCGAGCACGGTGACGCTCCCGCGGTCGTCGCCGCCCACCCGCCGACGCCCGGCGGTCGCCCGGGTTCCGGCGGCTCGGGCACGTCGGGCACGTCGGGCACCTCGGCCGCTCCCCACCGCCGACGGCCCCGGCTCCCGGGCCGCGGTGGCCTCGGCCCCGACCCGCAGCCCCGGCAGCGCCGAGCCGAGCGGGGGCGCCCGGACCCGGGCCACGACGACGTCGTCGCGGACCTCGACCGCCGTCTCGGCACCCGAGGGCAGCAGCTCCACCGCCGCCCGACGGGCCGCGACGACGTCGTCGCGCGCGGCCAGCCGGGCGGCGGGGGCCGCGGCGTCGACGCAGCGGATCTGGACCAGCACCGCCGACATCGCGGCGAGCACGAGCAGCAGGACGGCCACCAGCGAGGCGATCCCGAAGGCCGCCTCGATCGTCACCGACCCGCTGTCGTCGCGGGCCCCGACGCTCAGAACGTCGCGGTGAGCGCCCGCGAGACGATGCCGGTCAGCGCAGTGACGATCCCGTCGCCGCTGACCACCGCGTAGAGGATGGCGGCGAAGGCCGCGGCGGCGACGGTCCCGATGGCGTACTCCGCCGTCGACATGCCCGCGTCGTCGTCGATCGCGCCGTCCGGAGCGACGCCGCACCGTGGCGGCGGGGGGTCGGGGTCGTGGTCTGTTCGTCATGGTGCTCTCCTTCTCGGCCCCGGCGGGGCGAGCGGTCTCATCGCTGCTCCAGCAGCGGGCCGGCCAGCCCCACGACGACCGGGACGATCCCGAGCGCGAGGAACGCAGGCAGGAAGCACAGGCCCAGGGGCCCGGTCACCAGCACGCCGGCACGTTCGGCGCGCGCCGCGACCGCGTCGGCGGCCTCGGCGCGCACGTCGGCCGCGACGGTGGTGGCGACCTCGGCGATCGCGGACCCGCTGCGGGCCGACCGGCGGGCGGCGCGTGCGAGGCGGGCGGTGGACGGCTCGTCGAGCGCGGTTGCCCAGGCCGCCGCGTGGTCGGCGCCCAGGGCCGCCAGGTCGGAGACCCGGTGAGCGCGGCGGCGGGGGCCGCGGCAGCAGCGGGGCGACGGCACGCACCGCGCGGTCGAGGGGCAGCCCGGCCCGCAGGCAGGCGGCGAGCTGGTCCCACGCGCCGGCCTCGGTGAGCGGGTCGGGACGTTCCGGCGCGCCGCCCGCGCCCGCGCAGCAGGCGTCGGCACGCCGGGCGAGCACGGCACCGCGCCGACCGCCGGCCAGGCCCCGACGGCCGCGGTCCACGAGGGCGAGCGCGGGCCCGCGCGCGGCCGCCGCGCGCGGATCGCGGCCCGTCGCGGGCGAGCCCCGCGCGCCGGTGGGCGCAGCGTCCGCAGCCGGCACGCCGTTCCCGCGCGGCCCGGGGCGATCGCCAGCGCCGCGCCGAGGGCGACGAGCGCGAGCGCGGTCACCGGGTCACCCGTGCCGTGAGGTGGGCGGTCCACAGCACGCCCGCGCACACCAGGGCGACCCCCACGACCAGCAGCGCCTGGCCGAGCCCGCCCCCGGAGAGGACCGACCACGGACGTGCGCCGATGCCCTCGCCCAGCAGGACGCCGAGGGCCGGGAGCGCCGCGAGCACCGCGGCGGTGGCGCGCGGTCCTGCGAGCTGGGCCGACAACCGGCCCGCGACACGGGTCCGGGCGCGCAGGTCGACGGCCACCGCGCCGACCGGCCCGGCGAGGGCGACGCCGTGCCGCTCGGCGAGGGCCCAGGCCGCGGCGAGCCGCTCGAGGTGCTCGCCCCGGGAGGTCCGGCGCGCCGGCGAGGGCGCGGAGGGCGGCGGGGACGTCGCCGCCGAGCCGGGCGGTGGCCGCGACGCGGGCGAGGGCCCGCGCCGCGACGGGGTGGCGTCGCCCCGCCGCGTCGGCGGCCGCGGCGGCGGGGCGCGCCCGAGCGCACCTCGGCGGCGAACGACGCGAGCGCGTCGGCGAGGCCGGCGGCGGCCGCGTCCGCGCGCGCTCGGCGCGTGCCGTCCGGCGGACGCACGCGCGCCACGGTGGCGGCAGCGCCACCGCGGCCAGCCGCCGCCGGGACCCGCCGCGCCCCGCGACCGAGGGCGCGGCGAGCAGCCGCCGCCACCCGCACGCGTCCACGCGGGGACGGCGCGCCCGCGAGCCGGCCGGGCGGCGACCGGGCGTCACCGGCGGGCCGGGGCCGCGGGCGCGCCGCGGCGCGGGCGACGGCGGGACGGCGCAGGCGGGCGCCGGCAGAGGAGCGCGTCACCGCGAGCAGCGCGCAGACGGCGCTCACGCCGACGCGACCCGCGCAGCGCCGTCCCGCCCGGCCCGACCCGGCGGCGGTCGCGCGGCGACCGCGCCGCGCCGACCGGCGCACGCCGCGACGGCGGCGGCGGTCGGGGTCGAGCGGCGGTCGGCGGCGGGCGGTTCGTCGCCGGGCGGCTCGATCCCGCGCTCGCGCATCAGTGCCGCGAGCTCGGTGCGCCCGGCCGTCCAGCCCTCGCCGCGGACCCAGGCCGGGACGACGGACACCTCGCCCCCGGCGGCCGCGCGCCGCAGCACGCCGACCGCGGCGAGGACACGTCCGCCGTCGGCCTCGCGCCGCACGTGCAGCACGACCTGCACCGCGGCCGCCATCTGGCTGCGCAGCGCCGCCGGACTCATCCCGCCGAGCGCGGCGAGCGCCTCGAGGCGGGCGGGGACCTCGCGCGGGGAGTTGGCGTGGACGGTGCCCGACCCGCCGTCATGGCCGGTGTTGAGCGCGGCGAGCAGCTCGCACACCTCGGCGCCGCGGACCTCCCCGACCACGAGCCGGTCGGGTCGCATCCGCAGGGCCTCGCGCACCAGGTCGCGCAGCAGCACCTGCCCGGCGCCCTCGACGTTGGCGGGGCGGGAGACGAGGCGCACCACGTGCGGGTGACGCGGACGCAGCTCCTCGGCGTCCTCGACGACGACGAGGCGCTCGGCGTCCGGGACCTCCCCGAGCAGCCCCGAGAGCAGCGTCGTCTTGCCCGAGCCCGTGCCTCCGACGACGAGGAACGCCAGGCGGGCGGCGACGACGGCCCGCAGCAGGGCGAGGCCCGCCGCGTCGACCGTCCCCGAGCGGTGCAGGCCCTCGAGGTCGTGGCGGGCGGGGCGCAGCACGCGCAGGGACACGCACGTGCCGTCGGCCGCCACCGGCGCGAGCACGGCGTGCAGCCGCACCCCGGAGCCCGGCAGCCGCGCGTCGACGTACGGGCTCGCGTCGTCGAGGCGACGCCCCGCCGCCGCGGCCAGGCGCTGCGCGAGACGACGGACGGCGTCCTCGTCGGGGAACGTGACCGGGGTCCGCTCGAGCCCCGCGCCGCGGTCGACCCACACGGCGTCCGGGGCGGTGACGAGCACGTCGCAGGTGGTCGGCTCGCGGAGCAACGCCTCGAGCGGCCCGGCGCCCACCAGCTCGCGCTGCAGGTCGCGGACGGCCGCGAGGACGTCTGCGTCGCCGACCACCCCGCGCGCCTCGGCCCGCACCGCGGCCGCGAGCTCGCCCGCCCCGCGCTCGCCCCGTCGGCGACGAGCGCGCGGCGCCGCGTCGACGAGCCCGGCCCGGTCGACGGTCGCCGCGCGTCGCGCTCGCCGCCACGCCCCCGCCGAGGTGCGCCGCCGCGGTCGCGGCGAGCTCGTCGAGCACCGCGTCGGCGGCCTCCTGCAGCGGGCCGCGCCGCACACCGGGGACCTTGCCGCGGTCGAGGGCGGCCGCGAGCCCCGGCTCCGGGGGCACCGAGGCGAGCACGTCGAGGCCGAGCGCGTGGGCGACGTCGTCGCCGGAGAGTCCGCCCGGCGCCGGGCCGCGGACCACCACCCGCGGGTCGTCCCCCGCGCCGCCACCGACTCGGCGACCCGCGCCGCGGCGGTCACCGCCCGGACCTCGCTGGGGACGACGAGGACGGTGAGGTCGCTGCGGTCGAGGATCGCGTACGCGGCCGGGGTGAGGTGACGGGGCAGGTCGCACACGACGATCTCGCCGCCCGCCGCCCGGCGTCGACGACCGCGGCGGCCGCGTCGGGCTCGGGACCGGGGCCGCCGGGGGCGCACGACAGCACGGTGAGGGCGCCGTCGGGGCGGGGCAGCGCCTCGTGCAGCGACGTGGCCGCGACCCGCCCGGACCCGAGGGCGAGCCCCGGCCAGCGCAGCCCGTCGAGGTCCTCGGCGCCCGCGACGATGTCGAGCCCGCCGCCGAGGGGGTCGCAGTCGACGAGCAGCACGCGCGGGAGCCGCGGGCGCGGGCGCGCCCGGCGAGCCCCACCGCCAGCCCCGACGCCCCCCCCCCGCCCCGCCCGCCGACCACGGCGACCCCCGCGCCCGCCGAGCCGCCGGCGCGGGCGCCCGCGACGGCGAGAGCACCGACGCGCCACTCCTCGCCGTCGGGCAGGGACACGACGTGCTCGGCGCCGACCGGCGACCGCGCGCTCCCCACTCGGCCCGGCGGCTCGCCACGGCACACGAGCACGACGTCGTCGCGGCGCCCCGGCCGCAGCGGGGCCGACGGCCGCGCGGCGTCCTCGTCGAGCAGGACCAGCCCCGCGGTGTTCCAGCGGGCGCGCAGCGCGGCGGCGTCGGGGACCCGCTCGAGCGCGGTACCGGCTGCGGCGGCGAGGCGCGCCACGTCGTCGAGCAGGTCCTCGTCCTGCGCCAGCACGACCGCGCGGTGCCTGTCCTGGGTCTCCACCGGCCACTCCCGTCCGCCCCGGCCGGCGGGTGACCGGCTCGCCGACGACGATGCGCGCGGGGCGGTCCCGGCGACGACCGCGGGCGCCGGCGCTGTGGACGGAGGAGCGGGCTGTGGTGGACGCACGCGTCGGGCGCGGCGCTCCGCGCGGCACAGCGCCGCGCCCGGAGCAGGCCACGGCGCGCGAGGCCGCGGAGCCCGGCTCAGCTCGCGCCGGTGGCCTCCGCGATCCCCGTCGCCTCGCGGGCGCCGACGCGCCAGGCGGCCGCGCAGTGGGCGAACCACCGCCGAGGCCCTCGGCCTCGCCGGAGGCGAACGCCGCGGCCGCGGTGCGGTACTCGGTCTGGGCGCGCAGGTGCCCGACCTCCGGGACCGCGAGCGCCTTCGGGTCGAGCCCGGTCGCGATCGCGGTCAGCCGGGCGGCGGCCCGCGCGACGACGCCGTCGGCCGCACCGAACGGCGCGAGGGAGAGCAGCTCGCCGTGCACGACGGCGACGAGCACCGGCGCGGGGACCCGCGTCCCACCGGTGAGCAGACCCGCCAGGCCGTCGAGGCGCTCGGTGACCCCGGGCGCCGCGCGCGGGCGCCCGAGCGCGTCGTCGTCGCCGCCGAGGTCGGCCGCGGCGAGCAGGTGCAGCCGCGCGAGCGCCTGCAGGGGCGCCGACCGCCACGTCGCCAGCATCCCGCCGAGCGCCTCCGCGACCCGCAGCGCGCCGGCGAGCACGGGGTCGGTGACGATCCCGTCCGCGGGCAGGTCGGTCGGCGCGCCGTCGAGCACGGCGGAGGCCCGCGCGGCGCGCACCCCCGCCTCGGCGGCGGTCGTGGGCCAGCCCCGGCGGTTGGTGCGGTGGTTGTGCGCCTCGACCAGCGCGCGGCGCACCTCCTCGGCGTCCTCGGCGACCCCCGGCAGGGCCAGCAGGGGCGCCAGCGGGTCGGCCGGCGCGGACGGGCGGGGCGACGCGGGCGACGGAGGGGTCACGGAACATCATGGTCCCAGGCGTGCCGCGCGGGCATCCTGGGCCGGTGGCGCGATCAGGCACGGGGTGGCTCGACCCGCCCTGGGAGTCCGACGTCGTCGTGCCGCGCCCCGGCCCCTGGCCCGACGTCGTGGTGCCGGCGTCGGCGCTGCGCTGGCGCTTCTCCCGCTCGAGCGGGCCGGGCGGCCAGGGCGTCAACACGGCCGACTCGCGCGTCGAGCTCTCGCTCGACATCGGCGGCCTCGACGAGGCGGTCGTCGACGACGTGGCCCGCGCTCGCCTCCTCGACCGCCTCGCCCACCGCCTGCACGGCGGCGTGCTCACCGTCGTCGCCGCGGACGACCGCTCGCAGCTGCGCAACCGCCGCGCGGCCCGCGAGCGGCTCGCCGCGCTGCTGCGCGAGGGCCTCGCGCCCCGACCCGCCCCGCCCGCGCGCCACGACCCCGTCGCGGCGGGCCCGCGCGCGGCGGGTCGACAGCAAGAAGCGACGTGGTGACGTCAAACGGATGCGACGACGCCCCGGAACGGAGTAGTGCGCACCCCGGCGGAGTAGGTCCGGGAAGCGGCGGGGAGGTCGTGCCGGTGCCGGTGGCACGACCGCGGGCGCTCGCCGGTCATCCGACGTCCCGTGTCGCCCCGTCGTGTCGTGGTCACGCCGCATCGAGGCGGACGTGGCACCATGACCAGCCTCTCGCCTCGACCCCCGCCAGGAGGGCCCGTGTCCCGCCCCGAGCAGCCCGCCAGCGGCTCGTCCACCCCGCCCGTCGTGCCCTCGATCCCGCTGAACGCCGAGCCGGTGCGCCAGGAGGGCGACGCCTCGGTCGGTTCACTGGTCAAGGAAGTCACCACGCACGTCTCCACGCTCGTGCGCGCCGAGGTCGAGCTGGCCAAGACCGAGCTCACCGCGGAGGTGAAGAAGGGGGTGCAGGGCAGCGTCTTCTTCGTCGTGGCGGGCGTAGTCGCCCTGTTCAGCCTCTTCTGGTTCTTCTTCGCCGTCGCCGAGGCCTTCAACCTCATCTGGCCGAGCCAGCGCTGGGCCGGCTTCGCCGTCACGTTCGTGATCATGCTGATCGTCGCCGGCGTGGCCGGCCTGCTCGGCTACCTGAAGGTCCGCAAGATCCGGAAGCCGGAGCGCACCATCGAGACCGCCCGCGAGTCGGTCGAGGTGCTCAAGCGCGGCCGCGCCGACGCCGCGACGACGTGGCGCGGACGGACGCGGCCTGACCGGCACGATCCCCACGGGTCGGCCGACCGGTGCCGCCCGGCCCGTCCGGTACCCCGCCCCCCGGACCCGGCCGGCCCGCCGGGCTGGACGCCCTCGACGCCGTCGAGGTGCCCGGGCCCCTGGACCCACCGGTCGGTGTCGGCCAACGGCATCCGGATCCACGTCGCCGAGGCCGGCCCCGCACGGGCCGCCGGTGCTGCTCCTGCACGGCTTCCCGAGCTTCTGGTGGGCCTGGCGCCACCAGCTGCCCCGCTGGCGCGGCGGCCGGGCACCGCGTGGTCGCCCCCCACCAGCGGGGCTACCGCGGCTCCGACCGCCCGCCCCGCGGCTACGACCGGTGGACCCTCGCGGGCGACGTCGCCGGGCTCGTGCGCGCCCTCGGCGCCCGCCGCCACCTCGTCGGGGCGGGCTGGGGTGGGGCGATCGCCTGGACCGCGGCGGTGCTGCACCCGGCCGCCGTCGAGCGCCTGGCCGTGCTCGGCGCGCCGCACCCGATGGCCTGCGCCGCCGGCCGCCCGCGCCGCGCCGCTGGCACCGTGCTCGGCCTCCAGGTGCCGCGGCTGCCCGAGCGCTCGCTGCGCCGCGACGGCGCCGGCGCGGTCGAGCGCTGCTGCTGCGCGGGGTTCGGGCCCGACTGGCCGCGGCCCCGGAGTTCGTCGAGGTCGCCGCGCGGCACCGCGCCGCGATGGGTGTCGACCGCGTGTCGCACTGCGCGGTCGAGTACTTCCGCTGGGCCGTGCGCTCGCAGCTGCGCCCCGACGGCCGCCGGTTCGCCGCGGCGCTCGCCCGGCCCGTCGAGCGCCCGGTCCTGCAGCTGCACGGCGCCGTCGACCCGTGGACGCCGCCGTCGCTGGCCCGGGCGTCGGCACGGTGGTGCGCGACGCCACCCGACCTGCGCTGCCCTGCGCCTGCACCCGGAGGCACCGAGCACTTCACCGACGCACCTCGAGGCGCCGAGCACGGTGACCGACGCGCTGCTCGACTTCCTCGCCCCGTAGCGGGGCGGTCAGGCCGCGCAGGAGCCCGTCGACACGCGGGAGGAGAGGCGGGGCGCCGCGTCGAGGGCGGGGCGGACCTGGTCGACGGTGAGGACGAAGCCGGTGTCGCCCTGGTCCACCGCGGCACCGAAGACGACGCCGATCACCTGGCCCGACGGGTTCACCAGCGGGCCGCCGGAGTCCCCGGACCGGACGTTGCCGCGGATCGTGTAGACGTCGCGGGTCACCGTGCGCGACTCGTAGATGTCCGGGCCCCGCAGCTGGATCCGCTGGCGGATCTTCGCCGGGCTGGACGAGAACGGGCCGTCGAGGGGATAGCCGAGCGCGACGGCGTTGTCACCGGTCCTCGCCCCGTCACCGTTGATCGGCAGCGCGTTCGCGGTGAGGCCGGGCACGGCGAGCACCGCGACGTCGACGGCCTCGTCGTAGTAGACGACGCGTGCCGCGCGGGTGGTCGCCCCGCCCCGCCCCGGGACCTCGACCGACACCTCGTCGGTGCCCGCCACCACGTGGGCGTTGGTCATCACCCGCCCCTCGCCGATGACGAAGCCGGTGCCCTCGAGCGCCCGCTGGCACGACGGAGCCTTCCCGCGCACCTTGAGCACGCTGGCGCGGGCGCGCTGGACGACCGGGTCGCGGACGAGCGCGGAATCCGGCGGCGGGACGTCGGTGACCGGGGTGGAGGAGAAGGGGCTCAGCACGTCGGGGAAGCCCGAGGCGTTGAACAGCGCGCGCAGCTCGTCGGGCAGCTGGCGCAGCGGCGTCGGCATCACCCCGTCGACCGCCGAGAGCACCCGCGAGTCGCGCAGCGAACTCGCCAGCGCCGTGGTCGACGAGCCCGCCAGCGGCAGCGCGATGAGCCAGGCGACGATGAGCGCCGTCAGGGCCTGCAGCACCGAGCCGAACGTCGAGTCGACGGTGCGGACCGCGTCGACGCGCATCCGGTCGCGCACCGCCCGCCCGAGGTAGACCCCCAGGGTCTCCCCGACGGCGACGAGCGCGACGACGATGAGCACGCTGACCACGACCTGCGAGGTCTGGCTCTCGAGGTCGCCCACCACCAGCGGGGCGATCTTGAGGCCCAGCAGCGCGCCGCCGATGACCCCGAGGAACGACAGCGCGGCGACGGCGAGCCCGTGGCGCCACCCCGAGATGGCGGCCGCGACCGCGAGCAGCACGACGACGACGTCGACCCAGCTCATCGGATCGGTTCCTCTCCCCTGTCGGCGTGCTGCCCCGCCCGACCCGGCGCCGCCGACAGCTCGTGGCGCCGCGCCCAGGTCTCGTCGAGGTCGCGGAGGTCGTCGCGGTCCCACGGCCGCGCCCAGCCCCCGAGCTCGAGCAGCCAGTCGACCAGACCGGCCGTGAAACCCCAGACGAGGAGCCCGCCGACCGCGAACGCCGGGCTGACGTGACCGGACGGAGCGGTCACCGCGAACCGGCGAGCCGGGTCGGCGAGCTCGCTGACCGGTACACGTACCACGTCGGCGGTCTCGCCGGGGTCGACCACGCGCACCGGGCTCGGACGCGTCCAGTGACGCGACGACCGGGGTCACCGAGAACCGGCTGACCGGGATCGTCAGCGGCGGCAGCGTGACCAGAGGTGTCACGCCCTCGGGGTCGAGGCCGGTCTCCTCCGCCGCCTCGCGCAGCGCGGCGTCGACGGGACCGGCGTCGGTGTCCTCGAGGCCTCCGCCCGGGAACGCGGCCTGGCCCGCGTGCTGGCGCAGGTCGGCCGCGCGCTCGAGCAGGAGCAGGTCGGGCCCGGTGTCGCACCGGCCGAACAGCACGAGGACGGCGGCGGCGCGGGTGGCCGTGGCCGGGTCGGCGATGCCGGCGCAGGGGGAGGTCGCCGGGGCGTCGACGCCGCGGCAGCCGCGACGAGCGTCGCGAGGGCGTCCGGGACCGGCCCGGGGTCGCGCTCACGACGGCGCCCCGGGGCGACCGCGCGCGGTCGACGGCCGCGCGGACCTGTCCGGGCCGCGAACACCTCGGGCGGCAGGGCACGACGACGCCGTCGGGGCGCACGAGGACCGACGCGGGCAGCACGGGACGGCGCCGAGGGCGCGGACGAGCTCGCGGCGGGGGTCGCTCACCGACGGGTGGCGCACGTCGAGGGAGGACAGCAGGCGCAGCGCCGTGACCGGGTCGTCCTCGACGTCGGCGCCGAGCACGTCGGCCGCCCCGGGCTCGGCGGCGTAGTCGCGCAGGGCGGGCAGCTCCTCGCGGCACGGCCCGCACCACGACGCCCAGAAGTTGACCAGGGTGGTGCGGCCCACGAGGCGGTGCCGAGGTCGACCGGCGACCCGTCGCCGAGGCAGCGACGTCGAGGCGCCCAGTGGCCTCGACGACCGGCGGGCGGGCGACGCCCACGCCGGCGCACCGGGCCGCGCGCGGGGCGGGCAGGGCGCGAGCGCGGCGTCGCGCGCGGGCGGCCTCGAGCTCGGCGGGTCGGCGGGACGGGGGCGGGGCGGCCCGTCCGGACCGGTCGGGGCGGCCCGGGGATCGACGACCGGGGCCACAGGGCGGACCCCGACGACCACCGCGCGACGCGTCGGGTGGCCCGAGGTCGGAGGACCGGGGCCACAGCGCGATCACGCCGACGACGACCAGCGCGATCACGACGAGCGTGGCCCGGATCTCGGCGCGGGTCACCGCTCGATGCCGACGAGCGCGCGGAGGTGGTCGACGTCGGGGCCCTTGACCAGCTTCGCGGCCTTGACCGGGTCGTCCTGGCCGACACCGGCGGACGGGCAGTCGCGACGCAGCGAGCACGCCCCGCAGGCGGGCGTGCGGGAGTGGCAGACCCGGCGCCCGTGGAAGATCATCCGGTGCGACAGCATCGTCCACTCCTTGCGGGGGACGAGCTCGCCGACCTCGCGCTCGACGGCGACCGGGTCGTCGGACGTGGTCCAGGCGAAGCGGCGGGCCAGCCGTCCGAAGTGGGTGTCGACGGTGATGCCGGGGACGTCGAAGGCGTTGCCGAGCACGACGTTCGCGGTCTTGCGGCCCACGCCCGGCAGGGTCACGAGGTCCTCGAGCCGCGAGGGGACCACGCCGCCGTGCCGCTCGACGAGCGCGGCCCCGAGCTTGCTCACCGACTCGGCCTTGGCCCGGAAGAAGCCGGTGGGGCGCAGGATCTCCTCGAGCTCGGTGCGGTCGGCGCCGGCGAGGGCGGCCGCGTCGGGGAACCGGGCGAACAGCCCGGGGTGACCTGGTTGACCCGGACGTCGGTCGTCTGCGCCGAGAGCACGGTGGCGACGAGCAGCTCGAGCGGCGAGGTGAAGTCGAGCTCGCAGTGCGCGTCCGGATGCGCGACCGCCAGCGCCCGGTGCATGCGGCGGGCCCGGCGCACCAGGGCCAGGCGGGTCTCGGCGTCGACGGGGCCGGCCGGTCCTCCGCACCGCCGCTGGTCACCCGGCCAGGGTAGAGAACCGCGTCCACCGGCGCGGCGGCGGGGCCGCGCGGATCCGCGATCGCCCTGGCCGGTGGCCCGCGACACGCCGGGGCCGACCCCGGTGCGCCCGTGCGGGCCGGGGTGCGGGAGCATCAGGCCACCATGACCGCGTGGCTCGCCATCCTCATCCCCGTGCTCGTGATGGTCTTCGCGCTCGGGATGGAACGCCTCGAGACCCGTCTGCGCTCCGGCACGGTCCGGGAGGACGAGGTCGAGGACTTCCTCGAACGCGCCCGACCCGACGAGGTCAAGGCCCTCTTCAAGCAGGGCATCGGCGGCGCGCTGCAGCTCTTCCGCCTGCGCAACCTCGGTAAGCGCAACGGAACGACGCCTCGACGGCCCAAGGTGCGCTCGTAGGCACGGTTCAGGATGGGTTCCGACACGCAGGGCTCCTGCGACGCAGGACCACCCGGACGTAGGATGCTCCGGTCGGGCGACAGTGCCGATGTCAGGGAGTCGCCGACACCACAGATCGGCGATGATGGCCGCCGGCTCCGGGCGATCACCCGTCCGGACGCGGCTATGCTGCGACGGACGTGACGAGCGACATAGATGGCTCGGGAAGGCGGGTGGCCGTGCGGCCGATGGTGTCCCGAGAGGCGGGCGAGGAGCGGACGGTGGACGAGGTACTGGCCCGGGCCGGGATCTTCCAGGGTGTGGATCCGGCCGCGATCGAGGTCCTGACGGAGTCCCTCGAGCGCGTGGAGTTCCCCCGCGGCACGGTGGTCTTCAACGAGGGTGAGCCGGGCGACCGGCTCTACATCGTCACGAGCGGCAAGGTCAAGATGGGCCGCCGCTCGCCCGACGGGCGCGAGAACCTCCTGACCATCTTCGGCCCGTCCGACATGTTCGGCGAGCTGTCGATCTTCGACCCCGGCCCGCGGACCTCCACCGCGACCGCCGTCACCGACGTGCGGGCCTACACGATGGACCGGGTCGCGCTCAAGGAGTGGATCGCGCAGCGCCCGGAGATCGCCGAGCAGCTGCTGCGCGTCGTCGCCCGCCGGCTGCGGCGCACCAACAACATGCTCGCCGACCTCATCTTCACCGACGTGCCGGGACGTGTGGCCAAGGCGCTGCTGCAGCTCGCCCAGCGCTTCGGCTCGCAGGAGGCCGGTCTGCTGCGGGTCACGCACGACCTGACCCAGGAGGAGATCGCCCAGCTCGTCGGCGCCTCCCGCGAGACGGTGAACAAGGCGCTGGCCGACTTCGCCGCCCGCGGCTGGCTGCGCCTCGAGGGCAAGAGCGTCCTCATCCTCGAGCCCGACCGCCTGGCGCGCCGCGCCCGCTGCTCGGCCGATCGGCGGCGTCGTTCTGAACGAACGGCACCTTCCTTCACGGCGTGAAGGAAGGTGCCGTTCGCGTCGGGCGAGCGGCCTGCTACCCGTGGCGGCGCAGGTGGGCGATCTGCGCGGCCACCGAGATGTCGGCCGCCGGCCACAGCGCGGTGTCGACGTCGGCGTAGACCACCTCGACGACCGCACGGGGTGAGGCGTCGGCGCCGAGTTCGCGCAGCGCGCCGCGGACCTGCTCGAGGCGCTGCTCGCGGTGCTCGAGGTAGGCGCGAGCGGTCTCGGCGGCGTCGGGCAGGTCGGGGCCGTGTCCCGGTAACAGCGTGGTCGCCGCGGGCAGCGCGGCCAGCGTGCGCAGCGAGGCGAGGTAGTCCGACAGCGAGCCGTCGTAGTCGCCGAGCACGGTCGTGCCGCGCCCGAGGACGGTGTCGCCGGTGAGGACGCTCGCGTCACCGTCGACGACGAAGCACAGGGAGTCGTCGGTGTGCCCGGCGTCGCGCGGACGCCGATGTCGAGCCCGGCCGCACCGACGGTCTCGCCGGCGGCCAGCCCCTCGGCGCCGAGCACGAGCGTCGGGTCGAGCGCCCGCACCGGGGCACCGACGCGCTCGCCGAAGGCGCGCGCCGACGCGCTGTGGTCGGCGTGGCGGTGGGTGAGCAGCACGAGCTCGACGGGGCCGTGCTCGACGAGGCGGTCGAGGTGGGCCGGGTCGTCCGGCCCCGGGTCGACGACGACGCATCCCGCGGCCCCGGGCGCCCGCAGGATCCAGCTGTTGGTGCCGTCGAGGGTCATCTCCGACGGGTTCTCCGCGAGCACCACCGACGCCGCGGCCGTGACGGGCCGCAGCAGGCCGTAGGCCGGGTGCTCGACGCGGGCGCCGCGCGCGTCGCCGCTCACCGCCCGCTCACCGCGGGCCCGTCGAGCGGTCTCCGTCGATCGTCATCGGGCCATCCTGCCCGCCGGGCAGGCCCCGCAGCCCGTCAGCGGTCGTCGTCGTCGTCACCGCGCGGGCCGTCGGGGCCGAGCCCGTGACCGTTGCGGCGCCGGGGCCGTTGGTCGGGCCGTGCGCATGGCCGTTGGTCGGACCGTGGGCCGTGGCGTGACCGTTCACCGGCTCGTGACGGTGGTGGCCGTTGCGCGTGCCGGCGCCGGGCCCGGCCGTGGCCGTTGGTCCGCGGCGTGGGCGACGGCCGGGGCGCGGGTGTCGGCGGTCCGGGCGTCGGTCGGCGCCGGGGCGGGTCGGTCCGGCCCGCCAGGAACGGGTCGGGCTCCTCGCTCTCCAGGCGCTCGCGGGCGGCGAGCTCCGCGTGCAGCCGCGCCAGCAGGTCGCGCTCGCGGTCGGAGAGCTGCGACATCGCGTCGTCGGTCTCGGGTTCCGGCGGGTCGCGGCGGCGTCGTCCGGCGCGGGCGGCGGTCACGCCGACCCTCGCCGGGATCGGTCGACGCGGCGGGGACGGCCCGCCGCGGGCCCGTCGGCGGCGCGATCGGTCCGGTCGGCGGGCGTCCGGGCGGCCGGGCCCCGCCGGCGCGGCCGCGGGCGGCGGTCGACGTCCGACCGGGCGGGTCGACCGAGGTCGGGGCCGGGGACCGGCGACACGGCCGTCGGCGGCGTCGCCGCGCGGTCCACGGCGGCGTCCGGACGCCGCGTCGCGGCGGGCGTCGTGGCCCGCGGCGTCGCGTGGCGTCGTCGTCGGCCGCCCGGCTGTGGCGGGCCCGACGGATGATCCCCGCCGCGGCGGCGGAGGTCGACGGGCGCGTCGGGGGTCCGTCCCGCGCTCGGGCGTCGCTCGGCGTTCGTCGGACCGGACCTCGACGTCGGCGGCGCACGCCGGTGCGCCCGCCCGCGGGTCGTCGCCCGGCCTCGTCGTCGACACGTTCGAACGACCCGGTCAGGGGGCGAGGGGTGTCGTGGCGGGCCATCTCACGGTCGAGGTCGGGCTCGGGCCGGTCGGGCTCCAGCAGGTTCGGCGACCAGTCGTCGGGACCGACGGGGACGTCGAACGCGTCGACCGACGACGGCTCGCGCCACAGCGCCGCGATCCGGGCGGCGGCCTGGTCGGGATCGAGATCGGCGAACGGGCCCCGACCGTCCTCCGCACGGTCGTCGCCGTCCGGGGCCGAGGAGCCCGCCGCCCGGCGAGGCCGCCCGGAGCCGGCGACCGTCGGGTCGCCCCGGCTCGTCGCCGATCGGCCTCGTCGACCGACCAGCCCGGTGCCGCCGATCGGCCCCGCGATCGGCGTCGGCGAGGTCGGCCACCGCCAGCCTCGTCCCTCCTGGTCGGCCGTAGAGTCGGACCGCGGGGCGCTCGCGGCGGGGTCGGCGTCGGGCGGCGCGGGCGCCCCGGTCGGCGTCGGTCGGCGCGCCAGCCCTCGGCGTCGCGCCGCGCGGCCTCGTCCGGGGCGCCGGCGCCGGGCCGTCGGGCCCGGCATCGGCCCCGGCGTCGTCGGCACGGGGTCGCGGGTCGGCGGGGGCAGCGCGGGGCGGGGCGGTCTCGCCCGACGGAGCACGCGGGCCACGCCGACCGCGTCGCGCTGGTAGGCGGGGAGGGCGGCGCCGCTGGCGTACACCTCGACCGAGACCGCGCCGAGCGCGGCCACCGCGTGCCCGACGTGGCGGGCGACGTGCTCGCGGTCGTCGGGCGACGCGGTCTCGACCAGCACCACGCGGTGCGGGACGGGGCCCGGCGCACCGCCCGCGGGCGTCACCCGCCAGCACTGACGCACACCGACGACGCCCGTGAGGCGCGCCGCCGCGCGGGCCACCGACCCGCCGTCGTCGTCGGCCGCACCGACCGTCGCCGGGACGCCGGGCAGCTCGGGCAGGAACCGGTGCCGGACGCGCTCGGCCGCCTCCGCGTCGCGGGGCAGGCTCGCCGAGACCTCGGGGTCCACCCGCGCGCCGGCGAACCAGCGCTCGAGGTGGGCGCGCTCGGCGTCGGTCACCGCGACGCGGTCGGCCAGCAGGCAGCCGCCCAGCAGCTCGGCCGCCGCGGCGTCGTCGACGGCGGCGAGCTCGCGGACCGTGCCGAGGGCGTCGTCGTCGATGCGCCCCGCCATGGCCAGCAGCAGGTCGTGGTGCGAGGCGACGGGCCGCCCGCCGTCGTCGCCGTCGCGTCGGACCGACGCGGCGGATCGACGACGCCGGGGACGCGCGGCGGGGACGGCGACGGGCTCGGGGTCCCCCGGCCCCCCCTCTCGGCTCGGCCGTCGGCGCGTCGCCGCCCTGGCGCGCCGGCGCTGCTCGGCGACGCGGCGCCACGCCGCGAGGGCGTTCGGATCGCGCCCGGGACCCGCCGGGTCCTCGGGGCGCGACGTGTCCCGTTCAGCCATGCGGCACCAGCTCCCCGGTCGTCGAGCCGGCCCGCCACGCGCGCCGGGCGCCCACCGCGCCCGTCGGCCGCTCCACAGCAGCTCCGAGCCCCGCGACGGCCGCCTCGTGGTACGCGGTGCGCAACGCCGTCGGGGTCACGATCTCGACGCGCGGGTCGGGCTCGCCCAGCGCGCGCAGACCGCGCTGAAGGCTCCCCGCGAGCGCGGTCGGCTCGCACCCCTCGTCGACGCGCACCAGCACCACGCGGGCGGGCGACGCGGCCTCCGCGGGGGGCGTCGCGCGATCGGCGGCACCGTCGCGGCGCCAGGCCCGCCGGACCTCGCGCACACCGGGCGCGGGCGCGAGGGCACGCAGGGCGAGGTCGACGGTGTCCCAGCCGGGGCGCGCGCCCTCGGACGCGAAGACGGCCGACGTCGGCGGGGCCTCGTCGAGGTGCAGGACCCCGTCGACCAGGCGGGGCCCCCCCAGCCGTCACCGCGGCGCGCAGCAGCGCGCGCTCGTCGTCGGTCACACCGACGCGGTGGCGCACCAGGGTGCGGGGCACGGCCGTGCGCAGGGCGATCGTCGCGTCGGCGGCGAGCCAGTCACGCAGGCGCCACAGGGCTCGATCCGGGACGCGCCCGGCCATCGCGAGCAGGACGTCGTGGCACGCCTGCGGCGGCTCGCCCGGGTCGCCACCGCGCCGCTCGCGCGCGCCCCGCCACGTCCCGTCCTCGTGTCCACCTCTGCTCCGATCCACCATCGGTCGGTCACCGCACGACGACGAGCCGCCCGGTCCTCCACCGTCACGCGAGGTCGACGACGACCTCAACCTCGACCGGGGCCCCCAGCGGCAGCGCCGCCACTCCGATCGCCGAACGGGCGTGCTCGCCCGCCGGACCGAACACGGCACCCATGAGCTCCGAGGCGCCGTTGACCACCTGAGGCTGACCGCCGAACCCGGGCGCGGACGCGACGTAGCCCACGACGCGCAGCACCTGGCCCACCGCGTCGAGCCCGACGAGGGCGTCGATCGCGGCGAGGGCGTTGAGCGCGGCGATCCGCGCGTAGGCCGCCGCGTCGTCGGGGTCGACGTCCGCGCCGACGACGCCCGTGGCGGGCAGCTCGCCCGCCACGAGCGGGAGCTGGCCCGAGGTCCACACCTGGTCGCCGACCCGCTTGGCCGGCACGTAGACCCCCCGCGGTGCGGGCACCGCGGGCAGCTCGATGCCCTCGGCCGCGAGCCGCTCGAGGGGGGTCACCCGCGGGGCCGCTTCAGGTACGCCACGTGCTGCTCACCGGTCGGCCCGGGCAGCACGGTGACCAGCTCCCAGCCGTCCTCGCCCCACTGGTCGAGGATCTGCTTGGTCGCGTGGGTCAGCAGGGGGACCGTCGCGTACTCCCACTTCACGGCGTCCGCACTCATGGTGCCCGAGCGTAGAGACGCGCACCCCGGCCCCGACCCGGCGAGGGCCACCCCGAACCGGCCGGGCCGGGCCGACGACGCGGCCCTAGGGTGGGGGCGTGACCGAACGAGGGTGGCCCGAGCAGCTCGCCGCGGCGCGCCTGCACGTGGTCACCGGGAAGGGCGGCACGGGCAAGTCCACCCTCGCCGCCGCCCTGGCCCTGGCCCTCGCGGCCGGCGGCGGACGCACGCTGCTCGTCGAGGTCGAGGGCCGCCAGGGCATCGCCCAGCTCTTCGACACCCCGCCGCTGCCCTACGCCGAGCAGCGCATCGCGGTGGCCCCCGACGGCGGCGAGGTCCGCGGCCTCGCGGTCGACGCCGAGGAGGCCCTGCTCGAGTACCTGGAGATGTTCTACAACCTCGGCCTGGCCGGGCGGACGCTGCGCCGCATGGGCGCGATCGAGTTCGCCACCACGCTCGCGCCGGGCCTGCGTGACGTCCTGCTCTCCGGGAAGGTCAAGGAGTGCGTGAACCGCACGGTGGGCGACGGGCGCGGCGGTCGCGGCCGCCCGGTCCCGCTCTACGACGCGGTGGTGCTCGACGCCCCGCCCACCGGCCGGGTCGTCAAGTTCCTCGACGTCACCAAGGCCATGGGGACGCTGGCGCGCACCGGCCCGATCCACACCCAGGCCGAGGGCGTGGTCGAGCTGCTGCACTCGCCGCGGACGACGGTGCACGTCGTCACCCAGCTCGAGGACCTGCCCGTGGGCGAGACGCTGGAGACCCTCGACGAGCTCGCCGAGGCCGGCCTGCCCACCGGGGCCGTCCTGGTCAACCGCATCCGCCCCGCACGCCTGCCCGCGGGCGCGGTCGACGCCCAGGGCCGCGTCGACGCCACGCGCCTGCGGACCGGGCTCGAGGCGGCCGGGCTGTTCCTCAAGGACGACGAGGTCGACGGGCTGCTCACCGAGGCCGTCGAGCACGCCGACCGGGTCCGTCAGGAGACCGCGGTGCGCACGCGGCTCGACGCCGCGGGCCTGCCGCAGCTCGACCTGCCCGAGCTCTCCGAGGGCGTCGACCTCGGCGGGCTCTACGAGATGGCCGAACTGCTGCGCGAGCAGGGAGTCCGATGACCAGGGTGCAGGGAGACGGAGCGGAGCGGAGCTCGACCCGGGTGCTCGGCGGGGCCGGACGCCCCGACCACCTCGACCTCGACGCGCTGCTCGACGACCGCGGCACCCGCGTGCTCGTCTGCTGCGGCTCGGGCGGGGTCGGCAAGACCACCACCGCCGCCGCGATGGCGCTGCGCGCGGCCGAGCGGGGCCGCCGCGTGGTGGTGCTGACGATCGACCCGGCGCGCAGGCTCGCCCAGTCGATGGGCCTCGAGGAGCTCGACAACGAGCCGCGGGTGGTGCCCGCCGAGCTCGGCCCGAACGGCGGTGAGCTGCAGGCGATGATGCTCGACATGCGCCGGACCTTCGACGAGATGGTCTCCGGGCACACCACGCCCGACCGCGCGCAGGCGATCTTCGACAACCCCTTCTACCAGACCATCTCCACGTCGTTCTCGGGAACGCAGGAGTACATGGCGATGGAGAAGCTCTCGCAGCTGGTCGCCACCGGGCAGTGGGACCTCGTCGTCGTCGACACCCCGCCGTCCCGCTCGGCGCTGGACTTCCTCGACGCCCCCGAGCGGCTCTCGAGCTTCCTCGACGGGCGCATGATCCGGCTGCTCTCGGCCCCGGCCGCGCGGGCGGGCGGGGCTGCGGCGCATCGTCGGGACGACGTTCGGGCTGTTCGCGAAGGCCGTGTCGACCATCGTGGGCGGTCAGATGCTCACCGACGCCTCGGCCTTCGTGCAGGCCTTCGACACGCTCTTCGGCGGTTTCCGCGAGCGCGCCGACGCCACCTACCAGCTGCTCCGGGCCCCCGGCACCGCGTTCGTCGTCGTGGCGGCGCCCGAGCCCGACGCGCTGCGCGAGGCCTCGTACTTCGTCGAGCGGCTCTCGGCCGAGCAGATGCCGCTGGCGGGCCTGGTGCTCAACCGGACCCACCCGGTGCACGCCTCGCTGTCGGGCTCGCGGGCGCGGGAGGGCGCCGAGAACCTCGAGGCCACCGCGGCGGGCGCGCCTCGGGGCGGGAGCCCAGCGGACTGGCCGCGGCCGTGCTGCGCCTGCACGCCGACCGGATGGAGACCGCCGAGCGGGAGCGCCGCGTGCTGGGCCGCTTCACCCGCGCCCACCCGGCGGTGCCGATCGTCGACGTGCCCGCCATGGCCACCGACGTCCACGACCTCGACGGCCTGCGCGAGATCGGCCTGCGCCTGACCTCGTGAGGCCGCCGGTCTCGGGCGGTCGCACCGTTCGCCGAGGCGGGCGGGCGGGGCCTGCGCTCGCGCCTCGGCGCGGTCGGCGCCGGGGCGCGCGGCCGCGCCCGGGGCGCGCGGCGGCCGGGCGCGCCGTGCGCGCGGCGTCGGGCGGGCGGCGGGCGAGCGCTGCGCGGCCTGTCGCGCCGACTCGAGCAGCGCGGCCCACGAGATGACCTCGGGGCGCTTGCGCAGCAGGGCGCGGCGCTCGCGCTCGGTCATGCCGCCCCACACGCCGAAGCGGATGCGGTTGTCGAGGGCGTGCGCGAGGCACTCGGTGCGCACCGGGCACGCCCGGCACACCTCGCGGGCGTCGCGCTGCTGCGCGCCCTGGACGAACAGCGTGTCCGGCTCGGCGTCGCGGCACCGGGCGGCGTGCCGCCAGTCGGTTTCGGGCCCTCCCCCCACGGGTACCACTCTGCTTGCTGCGTCCGGCTCCGTCGCCGGAGGCACCGACTCGACCTCGTTGGTCACGTTGGATCCCCACCTCGTCGTCCGCGCGGGCGACGCGCGCGGCCGTCCTCCCCGACAGGAGTGCCACGGCACGCGGAGCCGTCTCCGTCCACGGCCCGGCGGCGTCGCCCGTTCGTGGGTTCGACGCACTGTAAGAGCCCGCGGTTCCCTCGACAACGAGATCCGGGAGAACCCCGTACGAACGTCGGCCGACGGTCCCCGTTCACGCCCCCCGACCGGGGGACCCCGTGGTGTTCGATGCGCCGACAGGGGATTCACCCCGGACGCGTAGTCTCGGCAGGCGTGGCCGAGGGCGATGGCGCGGGCACCGGGCGGTTCAGGGTGCGTCCGCTGACGAAGTTGTTGGGTGTCTGCCTGGTGGCGGGCGTCCTGCTGGCCGGCATGGTCTTCCCGGTCGCCGGGGGCCTCGGGCTGCTGTCGAACGATGCGGGCGACACCGTCAGCGCGACCTCCTCCGACCTCGCCGCCGGCGTGCTGCCCGAGGTCACGACGCTGACCGACAGCCGCGGCGCGCCGATCGCCTACCTCTACGAGCAGAACCGCACCCCGACGCCGCTCGCCGAGATGTCGCCGGCGATGCGCGGAGCGATCGTGGCCATCGAGGACCGCCGGTTCTACGAGCACGACGGCGTGGACTGGACCGGCACGCTGCGCGCCCTGGTCACCAACCAGAGCAGCGGCTCGACCCAGCAGGGCGCCTCGACGCTGACCCAGCAGTACATCAAGAACTACCAGCTCTACGTCACCGCGCAGACCCAGTCGGAGCGCCTCAAGGCCACCGAGCCGACGTACGCCCGCAAGCTGCGCGAGGTGCGGGTCGCCCTGCAGCTCGAGCGCCAGCTCGCCGAGGACGGCGGCAAGCGCGTCGCGAAGGACGAGATCCTCGAGCGCTACCTCAACATCGTCTTCCTCGGGAACAACTCCTACGGCGTCGGCGCCGCCTCGCGGACCTACTTCAACACCACGCCCGACCGCCTCACGGTCCCGCAGGCCGCACTGCTGGCGGGCATGGTGCAGTCGACCAGCCAGTTCGACCCGACCCAGCACCCGCAGGCCGCGACCGGGCGCCGCAACGAGGTCATCAACCAGATGTACGGCCAGGGGATGATCACCGAGGCGCAGGCGCGCGAGGCCGTCGCCGCGCCGCTCGGCATCGTCGAGCCGCTGGCCACCCCGCCCAACGGCTGCATCGGCTCGGGCAACGCCGCCTTCTTCTGCAAGTACGTCGTCGACTACCTCGCCGAGGCCGGCCTCTCCGCCGAGCAGCTCAACCGCGGCGGCTACACGGTCCGCACGACGCTCGACCGTGCCCAGATGGACGCGATGGCGGCGGCGCTGCGCAACGAGGTGCCCGCCCAGCAGCGCAACGTCGCCGACGTCATGGCGGCGGTCGCCCCCGGCCAGGACAAGCACCGGGTCACGGCCATGGGCGCGAACCGCGTCTTCGGTGTCGACGGCGACGAGCTCGAGACCAGCTACGGCCTGCCGTGGGAGCCGGTGAACCTCGGCGCGGGGTCGGTGTACAAGGTGTTCACCGCGGCCACCGCGCTCGACAAGGGCCTCGGGATCAACTACCGGATGGACGTCCCCGCCGACGGGTACGCCTCGCCGATCTACCGCGACGGGTCGGGCCGGCCGTTCCCCGTGCGCAACGCAGGCAACTCGACGTTCCCGGGGCGCATGAGCATGACCGACGCGCTGGCGCAGTCGCCCAACACCGCGTTCGTCAAGCTGATGGAGTACACCGGCGTCGCGCCCGTGGTCGACATGGCGGTCAAGCTCGGCATGCGGTCGCTGGCCGAGCCGCAAGGGCCCGGCCGGCCGTCGATCGCCGACACGGCCAAGGCCCAGAACCAGGGGTCGTTCACCCTCGGCGTCACCCCGACCAGCATCCTCGAGCTCGCCAACGTCGGCGCCACCCTCGCCTCGACGGGCAAGTACTGCCCGCCCTCCCCGATCGAGTCGATCACCGATGCGTCGGGCGCCCCGGTCGGAGTGCCCGAGCAGCCGTGCGAGCAGGCGGTCAATCCCGCGCTCGCGAACACGCTGATGACGGGCATGAGCAAGGACGACCAGCCCGGCGGCACGTCCGCGGCGGCCGCCGCCGAGAACCGGTGGACGCGGCCGATGTCGGGCAAGACGGGGACGACGCAGAACAACAAGTCGGCGGCGTTCCTCGGCTTCACCCCGCAGCAGGCGGGCGCGGTCATCACCTTCGACGACTCCTCCTCGCCGCGGCCGCTGTGCGACGGGGGCGGCGACAGCTCCCCCTACGCCTGCAGCTCGGGCAACATCTTCGGCGGCAAGACCCCGGCGCGGACCTGGTACAAGGCGATGAACCCGGTCGTCGGCCCGCAGCCGGTGGCCCCGCTGCCGCCCACCGACCCCCGCTACCTCTCCGGTGGCGGCAACGCCCAGGTGCCCGACGTCGTCGGCGACCAGGTCGACGACGCCACCTCCGAGCTCGAGGACGCGGGCTTCCGGATCCGCCGGACCGCCGTCGACAGCCGCGCCGACGCGGGCACGGTCGTCGGCCAGAACCCGAAGGGCTCGACCCTGCCCGACGAGGAGATCACCCTCTCGGTCTCCAGCGGCCGGGTGCCCGCCGCGCCCGACCCGCCCGTGGTCCCGGCCGCCACCGGGTCGGGAGGGTGACCTCGCCCGCGCGCCGGCTCGGACGGGCGGTGGCCCGCACGCTCGGGGGCGCCGCGGTGGCCGGTGCGGTGGGCGTCGGGTACGCGTCGGGCGTCGAGCGGCACTGGTGGGCGGTGCGCAGGGTGCGCCTGGCCGTGCTCGACCCCGGGGTCCGCCTGGGCCGCCCGCTGCGGCTGCTGCACCTCTCCGACCTGCACCTGCGCCCGAACCAGCGCTCCGAGGCACGGTTCGTCGCCGGCCTCGCGGCGCTGCAGCCCGACCTCGTGGTCGACACCGGCGACAACCTGTCGCACCCGCGGGCGGTGCCGGCGGTCCTGCGCGCGCTCGGCCCGCTGCTCGACCGGCCCGGCCTGGTCGTGTTCGGTAGCAACGACTACCACGGTCCCCGCCCGAAGAACCCGGCGAACTACCTGTTCCGCCCGCAGCACCGCGTCCTCGGCCCGGAGCTGCCGTGGCGCGACCTGCGCGCCGCGATGCTCGAGCGCGGCTGGCTCGACGCCACCCACGCCCGGCACACGCTCACCGTGCACGGCGTCCGGATCGCCGTGGCCGGCGTCGACGACCCGCACATCGGGCGCGACGACTACGACCGCATCGCCGGGCCACCGGACCCCGAGGTCCCCGACCCCGACCGCCCGCGCACCGCACCCGAGCGGCGGCACGCGCGTCGAGCCTCGTCGACGGCGGCGAGCGGGGCGGGCCGATCGACCTGCGGCTGGGCCTGACCCACTCCCCCGAGCCGCGCGTCCTCGACGCGTTCGCCGCCGACGGCTACGACCTCGTCCTCGCGGGCCACACCCACGGCGGCCAGCTGCGGCTGCCCGGCCTCGGCGCGATCGTCACCAACTGCGGGCTCGACCGCAGCCGCGCGCGGGGGGCCTCGCGGTGGGGCGCCCACACCTGGCTGCACGTCTCGGCCGGGCTGGGCACGTCGCCGTTCGCGCCCGCGCGCTTCGCGTGCCGGCCCGAGGTGACCCTGCTCGAGCTCGTCCCCCCCGCGACGTCGCGCGGGCGGCCCACCGGTCGCCGGCGGGCGAGCCCCTGTCGGTGGGCTGAGCGGCCACCGGGTAGAGTGCGATCCAGCGCAAGCACCTCGGGGTGTGGCGCAGCTTGGTAGCGCGCTTCGTTCGGGACGAAGAGGTCGCAGGTTCAAATCCTGTCACCCCGACCGTCACGACCCCGGTCCGTCGGACCCGGGGTCGTCGCGCGTCGACCTCGTCGCAGCCGCGCCGGCGGCTGGTCGGAGCCGGGGGCGGGCGGCCGCTCGTGCCAGCCCGACGACCGCCACGCCGCGAGCCAGGCGGGCGCCGCGATCGAGGACAGCACGTCGTCCCACGACTCGCTCATCCGCACCCGGCGTCGCCGGGCGGCGGCAGGTGCGCCGTGAAGGCCTGGTGCCGAGCATGAGCGCCACCATGTGGCGCCCGAGCGCGGGGACGTCGCCCACGAGCAGCAGCCCCTCGTCGCGGGCGCACCGGAACAGCTCGGTCGTGCGCTCCTCCCAGCCCGCGCGCCAGCGGGCGAGTAGCCCGTCGAGCTCGGCGGCCTCGGCGCCCGACCGCAGCGCGGCCCGGAACGGCGGGCGAAGCGCAGGAACGTCGCGTCGGCCTCGACGAGGAACCTGCAGCGGGTCCAGCCCGCGCGTGGCCAGGGTCTCGAGCAGCGCCAGCCAGGCGCGGGCCGCCTCGGCGCAGACCGCGCGCGCCAGCTCGAGCTTGGACGCGAAGTGGAAGTACAGCGCGCCCTTGGTCACGCCCGCCTCGGCGAGGACCTCGCGCAGGGTGGTGGCGTGGTAACCGTCCGCGGCGAAGCGGCCCGCCGCGGTCGTGATCAGCAGTGCCCGGGTCCGCTCCGCCCGTCGGCGACCCGGCCGGCGGCGGGTCGACCGGAGCTCGAACCACGGCACGGCGGCGAGCGCAGCGACGGGGAGTGCGCTCGTCCCGGCGAGTCGCCGTGGACCGGGCCGGGCGGCGGCCGCCGTGGGCGCGCTCACTGGCCCGGTGGTGAGCACCATCCGGAACCGCGCGTCGTTCGCCATCATCCGCTCGTAGGCCTCGGCGGCCCGCTCGAGCGGCATCGTCTCGATCATCGGGCGGACGTCGGTGATCCGGCAGAACGACATGGTGTCCTCGGAGTCCTTGGACGTGCCCGACGCGTGGCCCGCGACGGAGGCGACCGGCGCGATGAGGCTCATCGCCTCGACCGAGAGCGGCGACTCGGCGGCGCCGACGACGATCAGCTGGCCGCGACCGGAGAGCCCGCCGACGAGGCCCGAGATCGCCTCGCCGCTCGCCGCGGTCGCGAGGATCACCGACGCTCCGCCGCGCTCGGCCAGCCAGGACGCCGGGTCGGTGGTCTCGCTGTCGACGTGGTGGTGCGCGCCGAGCTTGCGCGCCAGGTCGGCCTTGTCGGTGCCGCGGGAGATCGCCACGACCTCGCAGCCCATCTTCGCGGCGAACTGGATGCCGAGGTGCCCGAGGCCGCCGATGCCCTGGACCGCGACGAGGTCGCCGGGACGCAGGGGGCTCGACCGCAGCGCGTGGTACGTCGTGACGCCCGCGCACATCAGCGGCGCGGCGTCCTCGGACGACAGCTCGTCGGGCACGCGCGCGAGCGCGTCGGCGGGGACGACGACCGCGTCGGCGTAGCCGCCGTCGAAGGTCACGCCGGGGATGCGGCCGTTCTCGCAGGTGATGAAGTCGCCGCGGCGGCAGCGGTCGCAGTGGTAGCAGGCGCCGCCGAACCAGCCGACCCCGACGCGGTCGCCCGTCGACCACGACCCGAGGACGCCCTCGCCCACGGCGTCGACGAGCCCGACGATCTCGTGACCGGGCACGATCGGGAACGGCGTGGCGTCGCCCATCACGCCTTCCTTGGCGAACATGTCGCTGTGGCAGACCCCGCAGGCCTGCACGGCGACCCGCACCTCGCCGTGCCCCGGCTCGGGCAGCTCGCGCTCGACCAGCTCGAGCGGCCCACCCGGCTCGGACACCTGCACGGCTCGAATCGTCGCCACTCCCGTCTCTCCCTCGTCGCTGTCCCGTCGTCATCGGCGGTGGCCGCGCCGGCTCCCCCCGACCGGCTCATGGCTACCCGTGCATGCCGCCGAGCACGCCGCCCGGAGGTCCGCGGCGATCGGAGCGGGCGCCGCGCGTGCCGGTAGGGTCAGGGTCGCTTCCCCGGGGCGGGAGACGGAGGTGTCCGCCAGTGACCAGCCCGGCGACCGCTCGCCGCTCCCCGACCCCGGCGATCGCCCCCTCGTCGTCCTCGTCGACGCGCCGAGCACGCTCGAGCGCCGGATGGTCGACCGCTGGCTCACCGAGATCCCGGGGCCGCCGCCGGCGACGGCACGCGCCGTCGACGCCGTCCCGTCGGGCGGCGAGCAGCTGGCCGCGCGGCTGACCCGCGGCGACAACCCGCTGCTCGTGCCGGTCAAGGTCGTGTGGACCCCCGACCCCGAGCCCGCGCACAAGGCCGCGCGGGTCGTCAACACGCTGACCCGCGGGTGGGCGCTGCGGACCCTCGCCGCCGCGAAGCGCCGTGAGGCGCCGCGGCACCGCTTCGTCGTCGGGCGTCCGGCGACGCTGCGCGAGCTGGTGCGCCGTCACGGGGTCGAGCGGACCGCCTCCGACCGCGCCGACCTCGTGACCTTCGTCTCGCGGCAGGCCACCCTCGCCCTCGACCGCGCCGAGCGCGCGCTGCTGGGCAACCGGTTCAAGGTGCCCCGCGAGGTCGCCTCGCAGATCGTCGGCTCGGGACACTTCGACCGCGCCGTCCGCACGCTCGCCGCGGAGCTCGACCGGCCGGTCGACGAGGTGGGTGAGGAGGCCACGGCCGACCTGCAGGAGCTCGCCGCCTCGCTCGACCCGAGCGCGATCGAGATGTTCACCGGGGTCCTGCGCCCGATGCACGAGAAGGCGTGGGAGGTGCACGCCGACACCGCGGGCCTCGAGCCGCTGCGCACCCTCAACAGCCAGCACGCGCTGGTGTTCCTGCCCGCGCACCGCTCCTACACCGACCCGTTCGTCCTGGCCGACGTGCTGCGCGCCAACGACTTCCCCCGCAACCACGTGCTGGGCGGGAACAACCTGCGCATCCTCGGGCTCGAGGCACTGGCGCGCCGCAGCGGCATCATCTTCATCCGCCGCAGCTTCGGCGACGACACCGTCTACAAGTCGATGGTGCGCGAGTACTTCTCGTGGCTCGTGGCCAAGCGCTTCAACCTCGAGTGGTACATGGAGGGCGGGCGCACGCGGACCGGCAAGCTGCGCCCCCCGAAGTACGGCCTGCTGGCCGACGTCGCCAGCGCCGTCGAGTCGCGACGCGCCGAGGACGTCTACCTCGTGCCGGTCTCGATCGTGCACGACCAGCTGCAGGAAGTGCACCAGCTGGCCGCCGAGCAGACCGGCGCCGCCAAGACCCCCGAGGGGCTGCGCTGGCTCGCCGGGTACGCGCGGGCGCAGCGTCGCCCGGTCGGCGGCGTGCACGTCAGCTTCGGCGAGCCGCTGTCGCTGCGCGAGTCGCTGACCGCGGCCGGCGACCCGGCGCTCGGCGCGCCCCCGCAGGGCAGTCCGGGCGCCGTCCCCGCCGACGACCCGGTGCGCCGCCTGGCCCTGCAGAAGACCGCGTTCGAGGTCTTCGTGCGGATCAACCGGGTCACCCCGGTCACGCCGATCGCGATGGCCGCGCTCGCGCTGCTCGGGGTCCGCGACCGCGCGCTGACGCTGTCCCAGGTCCGCCGGGTGGTGGAGCCGGTGCTCGACTACGTCGAGGCCCGCGACCTGCCGCAGACCGGGATCGCGTCGCTGCGCACCAACGGCGGCGTCGCCGACGCGCTGCTCTCGCTGCGCCGGGAGAAGGTCGTCAGCGCGTACACCGAGGGCACCGAGCCGGTGTTCTCGATCGAGCCGGGACACCACATCGTCGCCGCGTTCTACCGCAACTCCGCGGCGCACCACTTCGTCAACCGCGCCATCCTCGAGCTCGCCGTGCTCGAGGTCGGCGACCGCACCGGCCGCGAGGCCCTGCACCGGGGCTTCCAGGCCGCGCTCGAGCTGCGCGACCTGCTGAAGTACGAGTTCTTCTTCCCCGACAAGGAGACCTTCCGGCACGAGCTCGCCGAGGAGCTGACGCTCATCGACCCCGACTGGCGCACGTACGACGGCGACGTCGCGAGGACCCGCAAGCTGCTCTCGCAGAGCCGCTTCCTGTGCGCACACCGGGTCCTGCGCTCCTTCGTCGACGCCCAGTGGGTGGTCGCCGAGCGGCTCGTCGAGCACGACCCCCGCCGGCCCGTCGACGAGGCCGCGCTCCTCGACCGCTGTGCCGCGGTCGGGCGCCAGCTGCTGCTGCAGGGCACCCTGCACGGGCCCGAGTCGCTCTCCCGCGAGCTGTTCTCCTCGGCGGTGCGACTGGCCCGCAACCGCGGCCTGGTCGATACTCCGTCCGAACCATCCGACGCCCGACGGCGGGTCGACTCGGGTACCCCGACCTACTGCTCGAGCGCCCGCCGCCGTGCCTTCGCCGCCGAGATCCGCGGCGTGGTGGGGCGGATCGCGGCCATCGACGAGACCGACGCGACGAACCGACAGGAGACCGCGGGTGTCCGACCCTAGTTCCGGCCCGACGGTCGAGGGGCTGCTCGAGGCCGTCGAGTCCTCGCCGCACGGACCCGAGGTCGGCGCGTTCTTCGACTTCGACGGCACGGTCATCGCCGGCTACTCCGTCGCGGCGTTCATGCGCCACCACGTCCGCAACCTCGACCTGCGGCCGGGGACGACGCTGCGCACCCTGGCCGCGGGCTGGCAGGGCATCGAGGACGAGGACGACTTCACGAAGTTCCTCGGGATCACGATGCGGACCTGGGCCGGCCGGACCCCGGCCGAGCTCGAGACCCTCGGCCGCGACCTGTTCCGCGACGAGATCGGACCCAGCGTCTACCCCGAGTCGTGGCGCCTCGTCCGCGCCCACCTCGAGCGCGGGCACACCGTGGTGCTCGCGACCTCGGCCACCCGCTTCCAGGTCGAGCCCGCCGCCGACGCGCTCGGCGTCGAGCACGTCATCCACACCGTCGTCGAGGTCGACGACGACGGGACGCTCACCGGCCGTCCCGACGGCCGCAGCCCCTACGGCGAGGGCAAGGCCGCCGCGGTCCGCGACTTCGCCGCCGAGCACCCCGTCGACCTCGACGCGAGCTTCGCCTACTCCAACGGCACCGAGGACGTCTCGTTCCTCGCCACCGTCGCGCACCCCGTCGCGCTGAACCCGCAGCCGGGGCTGCGTCGCGCGGCCTCCGAGCGGGGCTGGCCCGCCCTCGACCTGCCCGGGCGGCCGTGGACGACGCCGACGACGGTGGCCCGCACCGTCGGCACCTACGCCGGGATGATGGGCGGGTTCGTGACGGGGCTCGGGCTGGGGCTGCTCGGCGGGTCCCGCCGGGCGGGGCTCAACCTGGGCATCGGCCTCGGCGGGGACCTGTCGCTGCTCGCCTCCGGGGTGCGGCTCGACGTGCACGGCGCGCACCACATCGACGAGGCCGCGCCCGCGGTGTTCCTGTTCAACCACCAGAGCCAGCTCGACGTGCCGGTCCTCGGCGCGGTCATGCGCGGCAACTTCGCGTCGGTCGCCAAGAAGGAGCTGGCGACGAACCCGCTCTTCGGGCCGCTGATGCGCCTGCTCGACACCGCGTTCGTCGACCGCGCCGACTCCGCGCAGGCCCGCAAGGCGCTCGAGCCGGCCGTCGAGCGCCTGCGCTCGGGCGTGTCGATCCTCATCGCGCCCGAGGGCACGCGGTCGCCCACCCCGTCGCCCGGGCCGTTCAAGAAGGGCGCGTTCCACCTGGCCCGGCAGGCCGGCGTGCCCGTCGTACCGCTGGTGTTCCGCAACACCGGCGAGCTGTGCGGGCGCAATGCCCTGGTCATCCACCCCGGCGTGGTGCAGGTGGCCGTGCTCGAGCCGATCGACGTGTCGTCCTGGGACCCGGCCGCCCTCGACGAGCACGTCGAGGGCGTCCGGCAGCAGTACCTCGACACGCTCGCGCACTGGCCGGGCGAGCCGCGCGCTCGGCGGCCGCCGCGCCACCGCGACGGGCCGAGAGGGCCGGTCCCGGCCTCAGCGGCGGGGCGGGCACCGCCCAGTAGCCGCCGACGTCGCGTCGGGGTCCCAGCCGCGGCCGCGGGTCCCACGCCGTGGCGGCGTCCACCCGGGCCCTCGAGGTCGAAGCCCGCCAACCACGACGCCATGTCCTCGGGCTCGCGCAGCCGCGGGGGGTAGGACATCCCGCCGTGGCGGTGGCGCATCCACGCCCGCGGCTCGGGCCGGCCGCTCGCCGCGAGCGGCGCGATCGCCAGCGCGGCCCGGGCGCGGTCCGGGCGTGCAGGGCGCGGACGCAGGCGTGCGCGGCCTCGTCGCCCGCGTAGTGCAGCACCGCGCTGGCGATCACGGCGACGGGCCGGTCGAGGTCGAACACGCGCGGCGGCCGCAGCCAGGAACCCCGGCGTCGGCGACGTCGCCCGCGACGACGACCGCGCCGTCGACGCCGGCCGAGCAGCTCGCCGGCGAGGGCGACGACGGCGGGGTCGTTGTCGAGGTAGACCACGCGCGGACGCACCCCGCCCGCGGCGGCGACCTCGTGCGTCGGCCGCACGGTCGGCAGCCCGGCGCCGAGGTCGAGGAACTGGTCGATCCCCCGGGACGCCAGGTGGGCCACCGCCCGCGGGCGGAAGACCAGCAGCTCGCGGATCACCTCGTCGATCCCGGGGACCGTCGCCACGAGCTCGTGGGCGAACTCGCGGTCGACGCGGCGGTGGTGGACGCCGCCGACCACGAAGTCGTGGACGCGCGCGACGACCGGCCGCTCGTCGGCTCGTCGGTCGCCGTCGTGCGCCGACCCCTCCCGCGCCCCGGCCCGTCCCCACGGCTCGTCCTGCACCCATCACCGCGCCCGCCCCGTCACGACGCCCACGCCCGCATCCATCCTCCCCACCGGCGGCGCGTCCGGTCGACGCTCTGGGGCAGGATGCCGCGGGTGACGCGCCACGACCCCCCGGCCGAGGTCCCGACCACCTGTTCGACGACCCCGACGCCGAGGCCCGGTGGCGTGGGCGGTTCACCGCCGCGCGCATCTCCGTGCCCGACTGGGCCCGCGACGAGCCGACCCACAGCCTCTACTCGTCCAACGCCAGCGGGACCTGGGAGGTCTACGCCTGGGACCGCGCCACCGGCGAGCACCGCCAGGTCACCGACCGCCCCCAGGGCACCCGGGGTGCCGCCCTCTCGACCGACGGCGCCGCGATCTGGTGGTTCGACGACACCGACGGCGACGAGTTCGGCGTGTGGGTCCGCGAGGACTTCTCCCCCGGCGGCGGCCCCGCCGCGCCCGCCGTCGACGGCGCCGAGCCCGGCTACCCGGCGGGCCTCGAGCTCGGCCGTCGCACGGTGGCCGTGGGCTGGTCGACCGACGACGGCACCACCCTCGCGATCAGCGAGGACGGCGCGCGGGCCCGGGTCCTCTACACCCACACCGAGGACGCCGGAGTGGGCGCGCTGTCGCGCGACGAGTCGGTCGTGGCCATCTCGCACGCCGAGCACGGCGACTCCCGCCACCCCGCGATCCGGGTGCTGCGGGTCGCCGACGGCACCGCGATCGGCGAGCGGCACGACGGTGCGGGCCTCGGCCTCGACCCCCTCGAGTTCGCCCCCGTCGAGGGCGACCAGCGCCTGCTCGTGGGCCACGAGCGCCGCGGGCGCGACGAGCTGCTGATCTGGGACCTCGCCACCGACACCGAGACCGAGATCGCCGTCGACCTGCCGGGCGACGTCTCGGCGGGCTTCTACCCCGACGCGTCGGCGCTGCTCGTCGCCCACACCCGGGCCGGGCGCACCACCCTGCACCGCTACGACCTGGCCACCGGCGCGCTGACCGACCTGCCCACCGCCCGCGGCTCGGTCGGCGGCGCCGACGTGCGCCCCGACGGCGCGATCGAGTACGGCTGGTCGTCGGCCGAGCAGCCGTCGTCGGTGCGCGTCCTGCGGCCCTCCGGCGTCGACGAGGTGCTGCTGACCCCGCCCGGGGACGCCCCCGCCCCGTCGGTGGCCCTCGAGGACGCCTGGGTCGCCGGGCCCGAGGGCGAGGTGCACGCGCTGTACGCGCGGCCGGCTTCGACCGAGGGCCCGGTGCCGACGGTGTTCATGATCCACGGAGGTCCGCAGGCCGCCGACGAGGACCGCTACTCGGCGGTGCGCGCCCTCTGGCTCGACGCCGGCTTCGCCGTGGTGCACGTCAACTACCGCGGCTCCTCGGGCTACGGCTCGGCCTGGCGCGACGCGATCGAGGGCCGGCCGGGGACCACCGAGCTGGCGGACATCGCGGCGGTGCACGACTGGGCGGTGTCCACGGGGCTCGCCGACCCGGCGGCCTGCGTGCTCGAGGGCTGGTCGTGGGGCGGCTACCTCACGCTGCTCGGCCTCGGCCTGCAGCCGGAGCGCTGGGCGGTCGGCGCGGCCGGCGTCCCCGTCGCCGACTACGTCGCGGCCTACGAGGACGAGATGGAGCCGCTGCGCGCGTTCGACCGCTCGCTGTTCGGTGGCTCGCCGTCCGAGGTGCCGGCGGTGTACGAGACGGCCTCGCCGATCACCTACGTCGACGCCGTCCGGGCCCCGGTCCTCGTGCTGGCGGGCGAGAACGACCCCCGCTGCCCGATCCGGCAGATCGACAACTACCTCGACGCCCTCGCCGCGCGCAGCAAGCCGTACGCGATGGTCCGCTACGACGCGGGCCACGGCTCGCTGGTGGTCTCGACGACGATGGACCACATCGCCGCCGAGGTCGCCTTCGTCCGCCGCGCCCTCGCCGCGCCTGACCGTCGCTCTACGGGCCGTGGGCGACCATGCCGCCGCGCCCGTTCGACCTCGGGCACCATCGCCCGATCTAGCCGAGCGATGGTGCCCTTCGGTCAGAAACCCCGGAGGCGCGCGTCAGGCCGTCTTGGCCTGCCACATCCAGTGGGCCTCCTCGAGCTTCGCCGTCATCGCGATGAACATGTCCTCGGTGACGGGGTCGTGCTCGCCGGCGGTCTCGATGCGCTCGCGCAGGCGGGCGATGAGCGTGGCGTGGGTCTCGACGACGGCCGCGTTGACGTCCTCGACGTCGCGCCACCCCTCGTCGGTGGTGGGCAGGCCCGTGGTCTACGCGACGGTCTCGGCGCGGCCGTCGGGCGGGACGCCGAGCGTCGCGGCGCGCTCGGCGGCGTCGTCGCTGTAACCGCGGGCGAGCTCGACGAGCTCGTCGAGGTGCAGGTGCGCCTCGCGGAAGTTCTTGCCGACGACGTTCCAGTGCCACTGCTTGGCGGTCAGCGACAGGTCGGTGAAGTCGGCGACGGAGTCCTGCAGCAGCGCGCCGACCGCCTGCTTCGCGTCGTCGGGCAGCGGGCTGGTGATCGGTGCGGTGGTGGCCATGCGTCTCGCTCCTCTCGCGGAATTGGCGCCCGCCATCTCGTTCAATCCGTGAGTACCCGGCGTGTCGCCCGACACGCGAAGCGGCCCGCCCCACACCGGGTGGGACGGGCCGCGTCGGGCGTGGCGGTCGTCAGCTCTGCGCGAGCACGCGACCGGAGCCGTTCGCAGGTGGTCCTTCCCGGTCAGTTCGACGACGCGGGCCTGGACGCGCTCGCCCATGCCCTGGTCGATCGACTTCCAGTAGTCGAAGGCGCGCTCGAGCACGTCGTCACCGACACCGCCGGCGAGGTGGCCGGAGACGTTCTCGACGAACCGGTCGCGCATGTCGTCGTCCCAGACCTCGAGCATGAGCGCGCGGGCCTGGCCCTCGTCGGAGTCCTCGGGGTGCGCCACGTACGCCGCCCGCTGGATGTCGCCGTCGACGTACCACGTCGGGGGCTGCTCGACGTGACCCTGCGGGACCTGCGGGCTGCCCTTGGTGTTCGGCGCGTAGACCGGGTCGAGCGAGTTCACGACGCGCATCGCGCCGGCGACCGTGTACGAGGAGACCGGCGCCTTCGGCGCGTTGACCGGGATCTGCTTGTAGTTGACCCCGAGCCGGGCGCGGTGCGCGTCGGCGTAGGCGAACCCGCGGGCGAGCAGCATCCGGTCGGGCGAGAGGCCGAGCCCGGGCGGCTGGTTGTTCGGCTCGAACGCCAGCTGCTCGATCTGGGTGTGGAAGTCGACCGGGTTCGTGTCGAGCGTGAGGCGGCCGACCTCCTGCAGCGGGTAGTCGCCGTGCGGCCAGACCTTGGTGAGGTCGAACGGGTTGAAGCGGTAGGTCTTGGCGTCCTCGAAGGGCATGATCTGCACCTTCAGCGTCCAGGACGGGAACTCGCCGCGCTCGATCGCGTCGTAGAGGTCGCGGCGGTGGTAGTCGTTGTCCTTGCCGCACATCGCGTCGGCCTCGTCCTGGGTCATGCACTTGACGCCCTGGTCCGAGATGAAGTGGTACTTGACCCAGAACTCCTCGCCCGACGCGTTGATCCACATGTAGGTGTGGCTCGAGTACCCGTTCATGTGCCGCCAGGTCTCGGGGATGCCCCGGTCGCCCATCAGCCACGTGACCTGGTGCTTCGACTCGGGCGAGAGCGTCCAGAAGTCCCACTGCATGTCGTGGTCGCGCAGGTTGTTGTCGGCCCGGCGCTTCTGCGAGCGGATGAAGTGCTGGAACTTCATGGGGTCGCGGACGAAGAAGACCGGCGTGTTGTTGCCGACCATGTCCCAGTTGCCCTCGCGGGTGTACAGCTTCAGCGACCACCCGCGCGGGTCGCGCCAGGTGTCGGGGCTGCCGCGCTCACCGGCGACGGTGGAGAACCGGATGACGCCCTCGGTGACCTCGCCCGGCTGGAAGACGGCGGCCTTCGTGAACGCGCTGACGTCCTGGGTCACCTCGAAGCGACCGAACGCGCCCGAGCCCTTCGCGTGCGGCTGGCGCTCGGGGATGCGCTCGCGGTTGAAGTTGGCCATCTGCTCGATCAGGTGGTGGTCCTGGAGCAGGATGGGGCCCATCGGCCCGGCCGTGAGCGAGTACTCCTGGCTCTGGACCGGGATGCCGGCGTCGTCGGTGGCGGTGGTGGCCGCGGGCTGCGGCTGCTGACCGTCGGGTCCGTTCAGTGAAGTCACGGTCATCCCTCGTGGTGGAAGTGTCGGTGTGACGCCGCCGCGTGCGGCGCGTTGATCGTGGGGTCCCCGGAACAGGCCGGGCACAGTCCCCAGAACACGATCTCGGCCTCGTCGACGACGAAGCCGTGCCCGTCGGACGGCGCGAGGCACGGCCGCCCCCCGACGACGCAGTCGACGTCGGCGGTGGCGCCACAGGAGCGGCACACCAGGTGGTGGTGGTTGTCGCCGGTCCGCGTCTCGTACCGGGCGGCTGAGCCGGCGGGCTCGATGCGGCGGACCAGGCCCGCCGCCACGCACGCCGCGAGCACGTCGTACACGGCCTGGGTCGACACCGACCCGAGCTGCGCCCGAACCTCGCCCGCGACGGTCTCGGCGGTCGAGTGGGGGCGCTCGGCGAGCACGCCGAGCACGGCCCGCCGCGGTGCGGTGACCCGCAGGCCCGCCGACCGCAGCAGCGCGGGCGGGTCGACGACCGCGTGCCGGGGGTCCGACACCGTCCTCGGCGACTGCTCGCTCATGGTCATGATGGCTCCACGGTGCCACCGAGACTGGAATCGGTCAAGAAAACGCGGTGCGGTCGATCGGCGGCAGGCTCGCTCGTCATGGTGGCGAGCGGGCGCCGGGCCCGCCCGTGGACGAAGGAGCGGACACCATGCGCTACACGCTGCTGATGCACTGGGGCGAGCCCGGCTGGAGGGCCTGCCTCGATCACCGATCGCCGCCGCCGGCCAGGAGGCGATGGGCGCCTACGCGGCCACGCTGCACGCCGCGGGGTGCCGTCGTCCGCCGAGGTACTGCGGCCCCACGCCGCGACGACCACCCTGCGCGCGGTCGCCGACGGGCCGCCGCGGATCGAGGACGGCCCGTTCGCCGACAGCACCGAGCAGCTCGGCGGGACCGTCGTCGTCGACGTCGCCGACCTCGACGCCGCCGACGTGGGCGAGCCAGGCCCCTCCCCTGTACTGGGGCGGCGGCATCGAGGTCCGGCCGGGCGCCACCCACGTCGTCGACGGCGTCTGGGTGTCGAGCACCGACGGGGGCCTCGCGGACTGCGCGCGAGCCGAGACGGCCGAAGAGGCGTGACCCGCGTCGAGCGCGACGCCCGCGCCGCCGTCGAGTCGGTGGCGCGGGCGTCGCGCGGCGGCTCGTCGCCGTCCTCGCCGCCTCGACCGGCGACCTGGCGTCGGCCGAGGACGCCGTCGCGGCCGCAACGCCTCGAGCAGGCGCTGCGCTCGTGGCCCGTCGACGGCGTGCCGCACAACCCGAGGGCTGGCTGATGACCGTCGCCCGCAACCGGCTGCGCGACGCGTGGAAGAGCGCCGCGCTGGCGCGCACCGCTGCGCCGCTCGAGCCGCGCCGACGACGGGTGGTCGCCGTCGACCCGTTCGGCCGACCTCGACCCCGACGCGATCGGCGACCGCCGCCTCGCGCTGCTGTTCGTCTGCGCCCACCCCGCCATCGACGCGGGCGTGCGCACCCCGTTGATGCTCCAGGCCGTGTTCGGCCTGGAGGCGGCGCGCATCGCGGCGGCCTTCGCGGTGCCCGCCCGCACGAGGGCGCAGCGGTTGGTCCGCGCGAAACGCCGGATCCGCGACACGCGCATCCGCTTCGCGGTGCCCGACCGGGGCGATGCCCGACCGCCTCCCCGCCGGCTCGAGGCGGTCCACGGCGTCGCGCGCCGATCAGTACCGCGGGACCGCTGCTCGACGCGGCGCAGTACCTCGCGGTGCTGGTCGCGACCCTCCTCGGCGACGAGCCCGAGGCCTGGGCGCTCGCGGCGCTGGTGACCCTGCGGCGCGTCGTCACGCCGCGAGCGGGCGGACCGCTTCGTCCCGCTCGACGAGCAGGACCCGGCGCGCTGGGACGCCGACCTGATCGCCGAGGGCGAGTCGTACCTGCGCCGTGCCGGCGGCGGGGTCGGCCGGTTCCGGCTGGAGGCGGCGATCGCGGCCGTGCACGCCGACCGGGCCCGCACCGGCGTCACCGACGATGCCGCCCTGCTGACCCTCTACGACGCCCTGCTCGTGGTCGCCCCGACCCTCGGCGCCCGTGTCGCCCGCGCCGCCGTCGTCGGGCGCCTCGACGGCCCAGGGGCCGGCCTCGACGCGCTGCCCGAGGCCGACGGCTTCCAGCCCCTCTGGGCCACCCGCGCCCACCTGCTCGCCGCGGCGGGCGAGCGCGACGCAGCGCGCGAGGCCTACGATCGGGCGATCGCGCTCACCGACGACGAGGCGGTGCGGGCGTTCCTCGTCGCCCGGCGTCAGGCGCGGACGAGCTCCTCGGCGATCTCGTAGGTGTTGAGCGCGGCGCCCTTGCGCAGGTTGTCGCCGCACACGAAGAAGTCGAGCGTGTTCGGGAAGTCGAGTGCCTGGCGCAGCCGGCCGACGTAGGTCGGGTCCTCGCCGACGACGTCGGCGGGCGTGGGGAACCGGTCGTGCTCGGGGTCGTCGACCAGCACGATCGACGGCTGGTCGGTGAACACGCGGCGGGCCGCGGCGACGTCGAGCTCGCCGGCGAAGGTCGCGTGCACCGCCACCGCGTGCGTGGTCACGACCGGCACCCGCACGCAGGTGGCCGACACCTTGAGGTCGGGCAGGCCCAGGATCTTGCGCGACTCGTTGCGGACCTTGAGCTCCTCGGAGGTCCAGCCGTCGTCCTTCCACGACCCGGCGCGGGGGACGACGTTGAGCGCGAGCGGCGCGGGGAACGGCGAGTCGGACGACAGGCCTGCGGCCTTGAGCGCCTCGGCCACGTCGCCCGCGCGGTGCCCGACGTCCTGGCCGGCGACGGCGGCGATCTCGGCCTGCAGCCGGTCGATGCCCTCCTGGCCGGCGCCCGAGGCCGCCTGGTACGACGCGACGACCATCGACTCGAGCGTGAACTCGTGGTGCAGCGCCCCGAGCGCGGCCATCATCGACAGCGTCGTGCAGTTCGGGTTGGCGACGATGCCCTTGGGGCGCTCGGTGACCTTGTCCCCGTTCACCTCGGGCACGACGAGCGGAACGTCCGGGTCCATCCGGAACGCACCGGAGTTGTCGACGGCGATCGCGCCGCGCTCGACCGCCACCGGCGCCCACTCGGCGCTGATCTCGTCGGGCACGTCGAACATCGCGATGTCGACGCCGTCGAACGCCTCGGGCGCGAGGGCGACGACCTCGAGGTCCTGCCCCCGGACGCGCAGCTTCTTGCCCGCCGAGCGCGGCGAGGCGATCAGCCGGATCTCGTCCCACGGGACGGTCTCGCGGGCGTTGATGATGTCGATCATGACGGAGCCCACCGCGCCGGTGGCGCCCACGATCGCGAGCGTGGTCATCTCTGACGTCCTCCTAGCGGCCGGTGCCCGCGTGCACCACGGCCACCTCGTCGCCGCCGAGCTCGAACGCCGCGTGCAGCGCGCGGACGGCGTCGTCGAGCTGGCTGTCGCGCATGAGCGCGGAGATGCGGATCTCCGAGGTGTTCATCATCTCGATGTTCACGCCGGCCTCGGCCAGCGACTCGCAGAACGTCGCGGTGACGCCCGGGTGGCTGCGCATGCCCGCGCCGACCAGGGTGACCTTGCCGACGTGCTCGTCGAACACGACGTCCTCGTGGCCGACCTCGGCCTGGACGGCGGCGAGCGCCGCGACCGCGCGGGGGCCGTCCTTGACCGGCAGCGTGAACGTGATGTCGGTCTTGCCGCTGCGGACGTGCGAGGCGTTCTGCAGCACCATGTCGATGTTGATCTCGACGTCGGCGACGGCCCGGAAGATGCGCGCGGCGAAGCCGGGCTGGTCGGGCACCCCGACGACGGTCACCTTGGCCTCGGACCGGTCGTGCGCGACGCCGGTCAGGACGGCCTGTTCCACGGTCAACTCCTCGATGGACCCGACGATGGTCGTGCCCGGCTTGTCGTTGTACGACGAGCGCACGCGCAGCGGCACGTTCTCGCGGCGCGCGTACTCGACGGCCCGCAGGTGCAGCACCTTCGCGCCGCACGCGGCCATCTCGAGCATCTCCTCGTAGGTGATCGTCTCGAGCAGGCGGGCGTCGGGGACGATGCGCGGGTCGGCGGAGTAGACGCCGTCGACGTCGGTGTAGATCTCGCAGACGTCGGCCCCGAGCGCGGCGGCCAGGGCCACGGCGGTGGTGTCGGAGCCGCCGCGGCCGAGCGTGGTGATCTCCTTGGAGTCGTGGCTCACGCCCTGGAAGCCGGCGACGAGCGCGATGTGGTCCTCGGCGAGCGCGGCGTGGATGCGGCCCGGCGTGACCTCGACGATCCGCGCGTCACCGTGCTTGCCCGTGGTGATCATCCCGGCCTGGGAGCCGGTGAACGAGCGCGCGCGCCCGCCCTGCGCGTTGATCGCCATCGCCAGCAGCGCGTTCGAGATGCGCTCGCCCGAGGTGAGCAGCATGTCGAGCTCGCGCGGCGGCGGGCTGGGGTGGACCTGCGCGGCGAGATCGGTGAGCTCGTCGGTGGTGTCCCCCATCGCCGAGGCGACGACGACGACGTCGTGGCCGTCCTTGCCGGTGCGCACGATCCGTTCGGCGACCCGCCGGATCCGCTCCGCGTCCTGCACGGACGAGCCGCCGTACTTCTGGACGACGAGCGCCACCTCGATGACCTCCGCTGGGCTCCGGGCTGGGTCAGGCGATCCGACGGGTCGGCTCGCGACCCTCCGGGTGACACGCGGCCGCGATGACGGGACGCGGTGCGCCACGGGCCTCAGCGACGCCCGACGGCGGCGAGCACCAGGCGCGCGCCGATCGCCCCGATCACCAGCCACACCACGGCGGCGAGGCCGTGGTTGACCAGCACCGCCGCGCGGGGGTCGGCGGGCACGAACAGGTCGGACAGCCGAGGGTCAGCCCCTCGCCGCCCCGCGGAAGAAGATCGTGATGGGTTGCGGGGTTGGCCGAGCCCACGGTCAGCACGATGTCGGCGACGAGGACGGCGGCGAGGACCGTGGCGACGAGCGGACCAGCGACGCGACGAGCGGGCGACCGGCGCGGGCGGCTCCGCCGCCGCCCGGCGTCGCGCCGTCGTCCGCCAGACCCTGGGTCACGCCCGGCCCCCGGCCGCGATCGATCGTCGCGCGATCGCCGACACCGCGTCGCCCGCCACGACGGCGGCACCGGTGTGCGAGCTGCGTCACGTCCCGCCGAGCGACCGCAGGTCATCGGCCCCGTCCCGGTCGACCGGCGCCCGAGCCGGGGTCGGGGGCCGCGGGTGTTCGCCCGGGTCTACGGTGGTCGGCGATGTCGCACCGCGCACGCAGTGGCCGCATCCGGCCTGCTGCTCCTTCGCCGCCGCGGCGGGGCCTGACGACGACCGGCTCCCCTCCGCGGGTGATGCGCGCTGCCGGTCGCCAGCCGACCCCCGCACCGACGCGAGGAGCCACGTGAGCATCAACGACGTCCCCATGGCCGACATCCGGTCGACCGTGGTCCATCCCGACGGCGCCGTACCGGCGGACCAGCCGGCGTGGAACACCCAGCGCGCCAGCCACATGCCGTTCGGGCGCTACAAGCCGTTCGCCGACCTGGTCGAGCGCGTGACGCTGCCCGACCGCACCTGGCCCGACCGCGTCATCACCCGCGCACCGCTGTGGGGCGCGGTCGACCTGCGCGACGGCAACCAGGCGCTGATCGACCCGATGTCGCCCGCCCGCAAGCGCCGCATGTTCGACCTGCTCGTGCGCATGGGCTACAAGGAGATCGAGGTCGGGTTCCCCGCCGCCTCGCAGACCGACTTCGACTTCGTCCGCGAGATCATCGAGCAGGACGCGATCCCGGCCGACGTCCGGATCCAGGTCCTGACCCAGGCGCGCGCCGAGCTGATCACCCGGACCTTCGAGTCGCTCGAGGGCGTGCACTCCGCGGTCGTCCACCTGTACAACTCGACCTCGATCCTGCAGCGCCGGGTCGTCTTCCGGTCCGACCGCGCGGGCATCACGAAGATCGCGACCGACGCGGCGGAGCTGGTCCGCGCCGAGGCCGGGAAGCGCCCCGGGACCGACTGGCGCTTCCAGTACTCGCCCGAGTCCTACACCGGCACCGAGCTCTCGTACGCCAAGGAGATCGTCGACGCCGTCGGCGACGTCTGGGAGCCCACGCCCGAGCGCCCGATGATCGTCAACCTGCCGGCCACGGTCGAGATGGCGACGCCGAACGTCTACGCCGACTCCATCGAGTGGATGCACCGGAACCTCGCCCGGCGCGACGCGGTGATCCTCTCGCTGCACCCGCACAACGACCGCGGCACCGGCGTCGCCGCCGCCGAGCTGGGGCTGCAGGCCGGCGCCGACCGCATCGAGGGCTGCCTGTTCGGCAACGGCGAGCGCACCGGCAACGTCGACCTACAAGGAGATCGAGGTCGGGTTCCCGGCCGCCGTCGCAGACCGACTTCGACTTCGTCCGCGAGATCATCGAGCAGGACGCCGTCCCTCGAGACGTGCGCATCCAGGTACTCACCCAGGCGCGGCCCGAGCTGATCACCCGCACCTTCGAGTCCCTCGAGGGCGCGCACTCCGCGGTGGTGCACCTCTACAACTCGACGTCGATCCTGCAGCGCCGCGTCGTGTTCCGCTCCGACCGCGACGGCATCACGAAGATCGCCACCGACGCGGCGAGCTGGTGCGCGCCGAGGCCGAGCGCCGGCCGGGCACCGACTGGCGGTTCCAGTACTCGCCGGAGTCCTACACCGGCACCGAGCTGTCCTACGCCAAGGAGATCGTCGACGCCGTCGGCGACGTCTGGGAGCCCACCCCGGACCGCCCGATGATCGTGAACCTGCCTGCCACGGTCGAGAGGGCGACGCCGAACGTCTACGCCGACTCGATCGAGTGGATGCACCGCAACCTGGAGCGCCGCGACGGCATCGTGCTCTCGCTGCACCCGCACAACGACCGCGGGACCGGCGTCGCCGCCGCCGAGTTCGGCTTCCAGGCCGGCGCGGACCGCGTCGAGGGCTGCCTGTTCGGCAACGGCGAGCGCACCGGCAACGTCTGCCTGGTGACCCTGGGGATGAACCTGTTCACCCAGGGCGTCGACCCGCAGATCGACTTCAGCGACATCGACGAGATCCGCCGCACCGTCGAGTACTGCAACCAGCTGCCGGTCGGCGAGCGCCACCCGTGGGGCGGCGACCTCGTGTTCACCGCGTTCTCCGGCTCCCACCAGGACGCGATCAACAAGGGTCTCGCAGCGATGCAGGCCCAGGCCGACGCCGCGGGCCACACCATCGACGAGCACCCCTGGGAGGTCCCCTACCTCCCGATCGACCCCAAGGACGTCGGGCGCTCCTACGAGGCCGTCATCCGCGTCAACTCGCAGTCGGGCAAGGGCGGCGTCGCCTACCTGATGAAGGTCGAGCACCAGCTCGAGCTGCCGCGGCGCCTGCAGATCGAGTTCTCGCGCCGGGTCCAGGAGCAGACCGACTCCGAGGGCGGCGAGGTCTCGGCCAAGGAGATGTACGACATCTTCGCCGAGGAGTACCTGCAGCGCCGGGTGCCGCTGCAGCTGCTCAGCTCCCGCGTCTCGACCCACGACGACGGCAAGGCCGAGCTCGTCGCCACGCTGTCGATCGAGGGCGACCCGCACGAGGTCACCGGCGTCGGCAACGGGCCGATCGCGGCGTTCGTCGACGCGCTGGCCAGCGTCGGCTACGACGTGCGCGTCCTCGACTACGCCGAGCACGCGATGTCGGCCGGTGACGACGCCCGCGCCGCCGCCTACGTCGAGGCGTCGGTCGGCGACACCGAGGTCTGGGGCATCGGCATCGACGGCTCGATCCTCACCGCGTCGCTCAAGGCCGTCGTCTCCGCGATCAACCGCGCCCTGCGCTGAACCGGGTCGCGGTCGCCGACGGCCCGGTTACTGGCTGGTCAGCCGCAGCCTGGGGCTGACCAGCCAGTAACCGGCGACCCGTGAGCCGGACGTCCGCCGCTGGCCGCGCCCGCTCGCGGGCGCGCGGTCCTCGGCCCGGTGGCGCTGCTGCTCGCCCTCGCCGGCGGCGGCGGCGAGCCGTTCGTCCGCGCCCTGACGCGCGGTCGGGGCACGGCGACGGCATGGGCGACCTCGGCCCGCTGCTGCTCTGATGGTGGCGATCCTGCCGCCACTCGTCGACGGCGGCGGACCGTGCTGACGGTCGGCTCGACGGCGTCGCGCGGCGGCTCGCCCGACCGGGGGCGACCGCGCGTCGCTCGCGCCGCTGCTCGACTGCTCGTCCCGACCCCGGCGCCCTGCTCGTCCCACCGCCGGTCGCACCGACGCGACGGCCGCCGTCGACAGCACCGTCGCCGCGCCACTCGGCTGCCGCGCCGCCGCCGACGCCCGTCACCGTGCGTCGTGCTCGGCGGCCGCCGAGGCCGGGCTCGTCCAGGTCGAACTCGCCGTTCTTGACGCCCGCCACGAACGCGGCCCACTCCTCGCGGGTGAAGCGCAGCTCGGGCCCGCCCGCGACCTTGGTGTCGACGACGGTCACCTCGTCACCGAGCGCCACGCCGACGCAGCCGCCGTCGGTGCAGAACGAGCTGATGCGGACGCGCGGCCATGCCCTCAACGACGGACGACCGCGGCGAGGGGGACGCACGATCGATCGAGCGCGGGAGGGGTCGACCGCGTCGGCCATCGAGGGCGCGAGCAGTCGGATCGACTCGCCGCTCGGTGAGCGACGCGGTCGAGCGATGCCTCCATCCGCGCGGTAGCTCTCGGCCGCTCGGGTCGGCGATACTCGCTCGCGTCGCCCGGTCGCTCGACGTAGACCACACCGGGGCCCACGCCCTCGGCGAAGTCGAGCACGGCGAAGGCCTCGCGGCTGTTCGGCACCAGCCCGGCCGAGAACGGCAGGACGCGGAGGTCGACGTGCTCGGCCTCGGCGAGGGCGACGAGGTGCCGGAGCTGGTCGGCGAGGATCGCGCGAGAGCCGGTCACCCGGTGCAGCACCGACTCGTCGACGACGCAGACGAAGTGCAGGCCGTGGTGGGGCAGCAACGCCTCCTGCCGGCGCATCCGGACCTCGACGAGGCGCTCGATGTCGGCGTCGCTCTTCTGGTCGCCCCACGCGGTGCGCAGCACGACCCGGGCGTAGTCGCGCGTCTGCAGCAGGCCGTGCGGGATCTGCGTCTCGTAGGCGGTGATCGTCGTCGCGTCCCACTCCAGCTCGACGTAGCTGACGGTGTTCGGCGGGATGACGTCGGCGTAGTCCTGCCACCACATCCGGGCGCGACCGTTCTGGGCCCAGCCGAGGAGGCGGTCGCGCAGCTCGCCCTCTACGACGCCGTAGACGTCGAGCATGTCGCGGACGTCGCGCCAGCGCGGGATGCCCTTGCCGGTCTCGAGACGGCTGATCTTCGACGTGGAGCAGTCGAGCTCGCGGGCGACGTCGTCGAGCTTGAGCTCGGCCTCGTCGCGGAGCCGCTTCAGCTCGCCGCCGAGCCGTCGTCTGGTCACCACGGGACCGTGGGCCCAGGTCATGGCGGCCTCCGATGTCGGTCACGGTCACGTCGCCCCCTCCGGGCACTGACGGTACGCCGCCAGCGCCATGCCGTCACGCACCTGCCACATGCAATTGCACAAAGCACTTGTGCGGCGCAGTGACATACGGCACTGTCAGGCGCAGCGGTCGCTAGGTCGGCCGCCGGGGCGGGCGACACGGTCCGCCGCCGACCGAGGAGGCAGAGCAGCATGAGCGCCTGAGATCATCATCGTGGTCGTCTTCGCGACCCTGACGATCATCGGCATCCTCGTCGGGGTGTCGATCCACCGGGAGGCCACGCGACGCCAGCGTCGCCGGCTCCACCGGGGCGAGCGCCGGCTCGCCCGGCTCCGCGACACGGACATCGCGGCCGGCCACTACACCCGCGACGACGTCCGCCGGGTGACCCACGGGTCGTGGGTCTGACGGACCGCCCCTAGGTCGAGCGCCGCCCGGCGAGCGCTCGGCCCAGGGTCAGCTCGTCGGCGAACTCGAGGTCGCCGCCCATCGGCAGCCCGGAGGCCAGCTTCGTCACCGACAGGCCGGGGAAGTCGCGCAGCAACCGCACCAGGTAGGTCGCCGTCGCCTCTCCCTCGGTGTTCGGGTCCATGGCGAGGATGACCTCGGCGATCTCGGGCTCGGGCTCACCGCCCTCGGTCGTGGGGCTGCCGCCGATCCGGGTCAGCAGCTCGCGCACCCGCAGCTGGTCGGGGCCCACGCCCGACAACGGGTCGAGGGCGCCGCCGAGCACGTGGTAGCGGCCGCGGAACTCGCGGGTGCGCTCGACGGCCACGACGTCCTTGGGCTCCTCGACCACGCAGACCAGGGTCGCGTCGCGGCGGGTGTCGGCGCAGATGCGGCAGCGCGGACGCTCGGAGACGTTGCCGCAGACCTCGCAGAACACCACTCCGGCCCGGACGCGCGCGAGGGCGTCCTGCAGCCGCGCGATGTCGGCGTCCTCGGTGCCGAGCAGGTGGAACGCGATGCGCTGGGCGCTCTTCGGCCCGACGCCGGGCAGCCGCCCGAGCTCGTCGATGAGGTCCTGGACCGGCCCCTCGAACACCGCAGCACCGCTCCCCGTCGGCCGGCTCAGGCGCCGGGCAGCCCGCCACCCATGTCGAACCCGCCCGCCAGCGGCCCCATCTTCTGGGCCTGCAGCGTCGCGGCGTTGTCGGCCGCGTCGGCGAGCGCGCCGAGCACGAGGTCCTGCAGCGTGTCGACGTCGGACGGGTCGACGACCTTCGGGTCGATGCGCAGCCCGCGGATCTCGCCCGCGGCCGTCTGGGTCACGGTGACCAGACCGTTGCCGGCCTGGCCGGTCACCTCGGTCTCGGCCAGCTCGGCCTGCGCGGTCATCAGCTGCTCCTGCATGGCCTGGGCCTGCTGCAGGATCGCGGACATGTCGGGCGTCTGGCCGGGTTCCACGTGACCACCCTAACCGTCGGCGCCACCCGGCCTCGCGGGCACGCGACGGGCAGGGGTCGACCATGCGCAGCGACGACGACCGCCGGCGACCGCCGACGACCTGCTGGTCCGGCTCCTGGAGGCGACGACCTGGCGCGCGTTCGACGTCGACGACGACGGGCGCGTCCTCGCCGGGCACGACGCCGACGGGCACCGGTGCAGCTGGTCGAGCTGCGCCCCGACGGCGGCGGGTCGCCGCTCACCGCGCTGCCCGGCGCCTGCCACGGGCGCTACGTCCCCGGGCGGCGCACCGTCGTCGTCTCGCACGACGCCGGCGGCGACGAGCGCGCGCAGCTCTCGCTGCTCGACGTGGACGCGGTGGACGGGCCGGTCACCGAGGACGGCCTCGTCCCGCTCGCCCGCGACCCACGCCACATCCACGGGCTCGTCGACGTCCTCCCCGACGGCCGGGTCGTGTACGCGACCAACCGGCGCAACGGCGTCGACTTCGACGTCGTCGTCCGCTCCGTCGACGACGGGGCGGAGACGGTGCTCTACGACGGTGGCGGGCTGGTCGGCGGGGTCGACCGGGTCAGCCCGGATCCGACGACGCGCGCCGTGATGACCCGCCCGGCCCGGGCGGCCGCGCGATGAGCTCGCAGGTGGTCGTCCTCTCGCCCGACGGCGGTCCGCGAGCTCACCGACGCCGACGAGCACGCCCGCTACGCCCACCCGCAGTGGTTCCCGGACGCCGACGCCGTGCTCGTGACCACCGACAGCGGGCGCGACCACACGGGGATCGCCCGCCTCGACGTCGCGACCGGCGAGCTCACGTGGCTGGTCGTCGACGACGCCCACGACGTGTCGGGGCGGCTCTCCCCCGACGGCAGGACCCTGCTCGTCACCGTCGACGACGACGGCGCGTCACGGCTGGCGGTCCACGACGCCGACGGGACGCCGCGCCACGCGTCGTCGTGCCGAGCGTCGGGGTCGGCGACCAGCTCACCGTCCCCCGCTGGTCGCCCGACGCCACCGGGCTGGCCCTGACCTGGACCGACCCCGCCACGCCGGCCGACGTGCTGCTCGTCGACGCCCGCTCGGGACGCAGCGGTGTCGTCGCGTCGTCGCGGATCGAGGGCGTCGAGGGACTGGTGGCACCCACCAGCCACGGCGTCGCGACCCCGGACGGCGAGCACGTCCCGTGCTTCGTCTACTCCCCGTCGGAGCCGACCGGCTCGAGCGTGACCATCGTGCACGGCGGGCCCGAGGGGCAGTCGGTGCGCGGCTTCTCGCCGATCGTGCAGTCCCTGGTCGCCGACGGGCACACCGTGCTCGTGCCCAACGTCCGCGGCTCGGTGGGCTACGGCAAGCGGTGGTACTCCCTCGACGACGTCGACTTGAGGCTCGACTCCGTCGCCGACCTCGCCGCGCTGCACGACCGGCTGCCCGCCCTCGGGCTCGACCCGGCGCGGGCGGCGCTGTGGGGCGGGTCGTCCGGCGGCTACATGGTGCTCGCCGGGCTCGCGTTCCAGCCCGAGCGCTGGGGTGCGGGCGTCGACATCGTCGGCATCTCGTCGCTGGTCACGTTCCTCGAGAACACCTCGCCCTACCGGCGGGCGCACCGCGAGCGGGAGTACGGCTCGCTCGAGCGCGACCGGGAGTTCCTGGAGTCCGCGTCGCCGCTGAACCGCATCGACGACGTCCGCGCGCCGCTGTTCGTCATCCACGGGGCCAACGACCCCCGGGTGCCGCTGTCCGAGGCCGAGCAGGTCGCCGCCGCGGTGCGGGCGAACGGCGTCACGTGCGAGCTCGTGGTCTACGACGACGAGGGCCACGGCCTCGCCAAGCGCGCCAACCGTCTCGACGCCTACCCGCGCGCGGTCGCCTTCCTGCGCGACGCGCTGGGCTGAGCGGGGTCAGGTGGGCGTCGTCCAGACCGAGACGTGCGAGGGGCTCGTGTCGGTGAAGGCCGTGCGGTCCCACCAGCCCCAGCGCTCGCGCAGCCCCATCCCGGCGAGGCGGGCCATGAGGTCGAGCTCGGCGGGCCAGACGTAGCGGAAGGGGATCGAGCGACGCTCGCCCCGGCCGCCGGCCGCGAGCGTGACGTGGTGCGACCACATCTGCTGGGTCGCCCGGTCGTACTCGTCGTACCCGACGCCGCGCTCGTCGTGCCGGAACACCCCGAACCGCTCGCCGTACGGCACGCGCAGCACCCCGGGGACACCCGTCTCGACGACGAAGCAGCCGCCGGGGCGCAGGTGGCGAGCGGCGTTCGCGAACGTCGCCACCTGCCCGTCCTGGGTCACGACGTTGCCGATCGTGTTGAACACCAGGTAGACGAGGTCGAAGACGCCCTCGACGCGCGTCGAGGCGTAGTCGCCGACGACCACCGGGAGGTCGGCGTCCTTGGCCCGCAGCCGCGCGAGCATGGCCTCGGACAGGTCGATGCCGTGCACCTCGATCCCCCGGTCGCGCAGCGGAAGCGCGGCGCGACCGGTGCCGATCGCCAGCTCGAGGGCGCTCCCGCCCGGGCCCGCGAAGTCGGCGAGGAAGCCCGCCTCGAGCGCGAGGTGCGCGGCGGTGAAGCGCACGTCGTCGTCGTGGTCGTAGGTCGCGGCGACCTCGGGCCCGACCCGGTCGGTCTCGGCACGGCACGAGCCCATCACGGGGCGCCGGTCGGCACGACCGGATTTCGTGCCGGTCAGCCGCCGTCGACGCGGCGGGCACCGAGCTGCTGGGTGAGCAGCTCCATGACGATCTCGTCGGGGTCGCGGCGGGTGGCGGCCTCGGCGCCGGTGTGGTCGGCGGCCGCCTCGGCGTACATGTCCTCCTCGCTGACCTCGTCCTCGGGAGGCTCGGGCGGAGGCGGGATGGCGTCGGCGGGGGGGGCGCGGGTCGCGACGGCGCGGTGCGCGGCGCGGGCGGGTCGCCGCGGCGTCCCGGCACGGGCGTTCGGGCGCGCGCGGCGCGGGTCGGCGGCCGCCTGCGCGGAGGGCCGGGTCGGCGCGGGCGTTCGGGCGCTGCGGGCGCGTCGGCGGGTCGGGGCGGACCCGCCAGGTCGGCCCGCCCGCGCGCGCCGTCGCGCGCGGGCGCCTGGGCGTCGCCCGCGGGGCCTGCACGCTCCAGGAGCCCGAGAGCACGTCGCCCAGCGCGGCGGCGACGTGATCGGCGCGATTGGGCTGGTTGAACTGCTTGGCCAGCGGCGGGGTCGGCATCGCGATCGTCACGGTCGTGCCCTCGACCGCCGACACCGTGGCGTTCTGCAGCAGTGCGTGCGTCGGCTTGTTGCGCTCGCGCACCTTGGTCATGACCTCGGGCCAGACCTGCCGCAGCGCCGTCGAGTCGACGGCGCCCACCCGTCGGCGGGGCCGGCGGCGGGCGCCGGCGCGGCTCCTCGGGAGCAGGCGGCGGTCGGGGCGTCGGGGCGGGCCGGTCGGGCGGGTGGGGCGAGGCGGGGCGGGCGGGCTGCGGTCGCCGCTCGTCGCGGCGGGCGGTCGGTCGCGCGGCGCTGTCGTCGGCGCTGACGGTGCCGGTGGGTCGGCGTCGGCGGCTGGACGGTCGCGGCCCCGGTCGGGGCGGCGTCGCTGCGCGACGCGCGCCGCCGCGGCGGGCGGCCCGTCGCGCGCGCGAGGGACGGGAGAAGCGCTGGCCGGCGGGTCGGCGCGGCGGCGGTCGCCCGGGCGCCGAGCGCGAGCCGGCGCTCGACGCCCTCGAGCCGCTGGACCCAGGCCCCGTCGGCCGCGGAGGCGGCGGGCAGCAGCATCCGGGCGCACACGAGCTCGAGCAGCAGCCGCGGCGCCGTCGTCCCGCGCATCTCGGTGAGCCCCTGGTGCACGAGCTCGGCCTGGCGGGCCAGGGTGGCGGCGCCGAGGCGGGCGGCCTGGTCGACCATCCGCTCGAGCTCGTCGGCGGGGACGTCGACCAGGCCCTTCTCGCCCGCGTCGGGGACGGCCTGGACGAGGATGAGGTCGCGCAGGCGCTGCAGGAGGTCGGCGGCGAAGCGCCGGGGGTCGTGGCCCGCCTCGACGAGCCGGTCGACCGCGCCGAACACGGCCGGGCCGTCGGCCGCGGCCAGCGCGTCGACGACGTCGTCGAGGATCGCGACGTCGGTGACCCCGAGCAGCCCGACCGCCCGCGCGTAGGTGACCCCGGCGTCGTCGGCGCCCGCGAGCAGCTGGTCGAGCACCGAGAGCGAGTCGCGCGCCGAGCCGCCGCCCGCGCGGACGACCAGCGGGTAGACCGCCGGCTCGACGGTGACGCCCTCGTCGGTGCAGATGCGCTCGAGCAGGCCGCGCAGCGTGCTCGGCGGGAGCAGGCGGAACGGGTAGTGGTGGGTGCGCGAGCGGATCGTGTTGAGCACCTTGTCGGGCTCGGTGGTGGCGAACACGAAGATCAGGTGCTCGGGCGGCTCCTCGACGACCTTGAGCAGCGCGTTGAACGCGGCCGTGGTCACCATGTGCGCCTCGTCGATGATGAAGACGCGGTACCGCGACGCGACGGGCGCGTACTGGGCGCGGTCCCGCAGCTCGCGGGCGTCGTCGACGCCGTTGTGGCTCTGGCGGCGTCCATCTCGGTGACGTCGAGCGAGCCGGGGCCGTTGGGCGCCAGCGCGATGCACGGCTCGCACTCGCCGCAGGGGTCCGGCGTCGGGCCCTGCACGCAGTTCAACGACCGGGCGAGGATCCGCGCCGACGACGTCTTCCCGCAGCCTCGCGGACCGGAGAACAGGTACGCGTGGTTGATCCGGCCGGCGGACAGCGCCGCGCGCAACGGGTCGGTGACGTGTTCCTGCCCGACGACCTCGGCGAAGGTCTCGGGCCGGTAGCGGCGGTAGAGCGCCAGAGCCACGGGCCGAGGCTACGCGGGGCTTCCGACACCGGCGGTGGGGATCGGGTCGACCCGGACCGGACCCGGAAGAAGGGGACCCCGCGCACCCGCCAGAGCCCGCTGACCCTTGCTGCCTTCCGGCCCTGGGGGAGTTCACAGGATGGACGCCGCGCGGGGTCCGGGGGCGACTCTACCGGCGACGGCCGACGCCGTGCAGGGGCGGGCCCCGCCGAGCATCCGCGCTGGTGGGGGCCTGTATCGTCCGCTACGGAGGATTGGCCGAGCGGCGGCCTAAGGCGCACGATTGGAAATCGTGTTGGGGGAGACTCCTCACGGGTTCGAATCCCGTATCCTCCGCCAGCTCTGAGCGACCGACGCCGGTCCCCGTGGGTCGCCGGCGTTCGTCGTCAGGGGCGCGTCGCCGGCCGCGAGCGTGACATCAGGGCCGGCCGGGCGGCCACCCTCCGGGTCGTCGACGCCCCGATGTCGTCACGGCGACGCGGCCGCGGCTGGTCGCCCCGCGTCGCGGCGACCGCCGGGCGGCGTCAGGCGACGGCGAGCCGTCGTCGACGACCACGGCGCCCGGCCGCGATCGCCCCATCGTCGGGCTCGCCGGACGCGGCGGGCGACGCCGCTCGGTCGGACGGCGACGGCCCTCGCGAAGGGCCGGTCGGTCCACGGGCGCCGGCGACGGCCCTCGCGGAACGCCGGCGCGGCGACCGCGCCGAGCCCGCTGCCGTCCGTCGACACCGCGGGCGGAGGCGACGCCCCGAGCCGGACCGCGAGCGGGTCGGTCGCGGTCGACACGGCCGGGGCCGAGCTCCACGGGCGGCCGTCGCCGCGCGGGGGCCCACGTCGCGGTCGACGACCCGCCGGTGTCGCCGGACGGCGTGGCGGGCGTCCGCGGTCTCGGCGCCCTGCGGTCGTCGTCGGGCGGGTGGCCGGAACGGCCGCGGCGCCGGGCGGGCACGACCAGGTGCGTCGACGGGTGCTCGGGCCGGCCCAGAGCCGGTGGTAGACGCGGACGTCCGGCGTCGGCCGATCGCGGCTCGACGTTCGCGTCGTCGAACGGGGATCGCAGGTCGCGCTCACCAGGCGTCGTCGACCGTGCGCGAGGCGCCCACGCACCGCCGCGGAGGCCGTCGAGGCCGGTCGCGCTCGTCGGCCGCGAGGGCGCGGCGCTGACGTCGCGCGATCGCGACCCGCGTGGCGACTGGCCGAGCGAGCGACGCCGCCTCGCCGAGGCGGGTGCCCGGGGCCCGAGACGACGTCCTCGGCTCGCCCCGCGCTCGCCGATGCGCAGCGGGATGGCGTCCGGGGTGCCGTAGGCGATGTTCTCCGCGACCGTGCCGTCGAAGAGCATCGGGTCCTGCGGCAGCAGGGTCACGCTGTGCCGGACGGCGTCGATCGTCCGGTCGCGCAGGTCGACGCCGTCGAGCAGGACCGCGCCGCGGTCGGCACGTCAGCGTCGGCGCCGGTGACGAGAGCTCGCCCGGCGACGCGAGGTCGGCGCGCGCGGTGGGCGGCGGTCGACGGCGAGACGGCGTCGACGTCGGGCCGCGGGGCGGTCGTCCGCCGACGCGATGCTCGACGCCGCGACACGGCTCAGCTCGCCGAGCTGCGACAGCGGCCCCAGGAAGGCGGCGAGCGGGCGACGGCGATCTACCGGATCACCGGCGAGAGGCCTGGATCACGCGTCGTCGACGGGTTCGGCGCTGTTCGCCCCGCCCGCACCGGCGAGGCGCCAGCCGCCGTCACCGCGAGCGCGGTCGGCGCGCGGGCCTGACCTTCGAGGTCGGCGAGCGACTGAGGAGACGCCCACGCGCGTCTCGACGACGAGTGCCACCTGGGTTCGCGAGCCGGGCCGGCCGACCGGCATCATCGGCGAGAGGGCCAGCGCCGACGAACGCCGCGTCGGCGGTGCCGACCGCCACCGTGGTGGTCGGCGAGGAGGCACCGGCTCGTCGACCGTCGGCCCTGGGTCAGGCGAGGCCGAGGTCGCCGCCGTCGAGTACGCGAACGAGCGGCCAGGCGTTCGGGAAGGTCGTCGACGCCGGGCGGCTGCGGCGCGGTCGACATGGCAGGCCGCGTCGACTCCGGCGCGCGCGCCTCCTTCGACGCCGCGTCGACGCAAGGACGCCGGCGTGGCGCGGGCGCGCAGGGCTCCGTCGCGAAGCGCGTCGCCACCGACGCGGGCGATGAATCTCCGTGCCACCGCCGTCGTCCGGCGGCGCGGCCGTCACCCGCGACTTCCCGGTCGAGCGGTACATGCGCGAGGCCAAGGTGACGCAGATCTTCGCGGCAGATCCAGCGCCTGGTGTCGGCACTTCGCGCGCTGCGGGCACCGGCGGCACGGGCGACGGGGTGATGCGCCCGATTCCTCATCACCCTGGCCGTGCCGCCGCGCGTGTCGGTGACGGTCGGTCGAGCTGTGGGCCGTCGGCGCCCGGTTCGCGGGCACCACGCTGGCGGGCGTGCGCGGACCTCATCAGCTCGTCGTCCTGGCCCGAGCTCGGGCGTCGACATCCACGGCGGTCGCCGAGGACCAGGGTGGGCGCGGCGCCAGGGTCACGCTGCACCGCCGCGACATCCGGTACCGCCAGCTGCCGACATCACGCTGGTCGCCGGACGCTCGGACGACGTCGCTGACCGCCGCATCGCGGCGAGCTGCGCACCTCGCTCCGGCGCGCGGCTGGGACCGTGAGCGCTGCCAGCTCGACCGGCTGCTGGCGGGGCGCGTCCCGCGGGCGGGCGACCCGTCACCGTCGCGCCGGCCGAGCGGCGTCGGGGACCGCGCGCGGGTCGGGTCGCGAGCATCGTCTCCGGCGTCGCACCAGGCGGGCGACGCGTCCGTCGACGACCGCTGCTCGACCGCTCAGGTCGGCGGGCGCAGCTCCGGTGATCGCCACCTTCCGGCTCGCGGCGGGCAGATCGTGCGGCTCCGCGCGACATCCCGGTGGACGCCGGGGACGCCCGGGTCGTCGGTGTCGCCGACGGCGCTGCGCGTCGCGGCTCGGGACTCTCCGCGACCGTCGACCCCGGCCGCTGCCGTTCGGGATCACGGCCGACCGACCTGCGCGCCGAGGAGGACGGCGCTGGTCGCTCGGCACCGCCGGACGTCGACCTCCTCGGTGGCTCCTGACGCCCGTGGCAGACCTGACAGTCCGTGCATGGCTGACGTCGGATGGGGCATCGCGGGGCCCGGGCGCATCGCGGCGAACGTCGCCCCGACCTCCGTGGCGTCGAGGGGCCCGGCTCGTCGCCGTCGGCTCGCGCTCGCTCGGGCGCGCCGAGGCGTTCGCGGCGCGCCACGGCGACGCGGGCGACCCGGTCCGCGCGCACGGCTCGTACCGCGCGCTGCTCGACGACGACGGCGTCGACGCCGTCTACATCGCCACCCCGCACCCGCAGCACGCCGCGCTCGCCGTCGCCGCGATCGAGGCGGGCAAGGCCGTCCTGGTCGAGAAGACGTTCACCGCGACGCTCGCGGGCGCCTGGCGCGTCGTCGACACCGCGCGCACGCGGAGGGTGTTCGCGATGGAGGCGATGTGGACGCGCTTCCAGCCCGCCGTCACGCGGCTCCGCGAGCTGATCGCCGAGGGCGCGATCGGGACGCCGCGCGCGGTCCAGGCCGACCTCGGCACCGTCCGCGACGTCGACCCCACCGACCGCCTCTTCGCTCCCGAGCTCGGCGGCGGCGCGCTGCTCGACCTCACGGTCTATCCGGTGTCGTTCGCGCAGATGGTGCTCGGCGCCCCGAACCGGGTGCACGCCGTCGCGTCGTTCGAGTTCACCGGCGTCGACGCCGAGACCACGCTGCTGCTCGGCTGGGACGACGGGCGGGCCGCCACGCTGCACAGCTCGTTCCACAGCCCGTCGCCCGGCCAGGCCCGCGTGTTCGGCGACGACGGCTGGATCGACGTGCTGCCGCGCTTCCACCACCCGAGCACGATCGTCGTGCACCGCGGCGCCGTCGGGCCCGACGACGAGGGCGAGCGCCTCGAGCTCCCGCCGCGCGGCGCGGGGTACAGCCACGAGCTCGCCGAGGTCGTCGCGTGCCTGCGCGCCGGGCGCACCGAGAGCGCCGTGATGCCGCTCGACGACACCCTCGCCGTGCAGGGCGTGCTCGCCGAGGCCGCCGACCAGCTCGGCCTGACCCTCGCCGAGGACGACTCCGTCATCTGGGATCGGAGCCACCGAGCCGTCGCGTCGGCGGGCAGCCAGACCGCGCCCTCGAGCGACCGGCGTCGATCGCCGGGGCCGGCCCGCAGCGCGCGCAGCTCGTCGCCGTGCGCGGCCATGGCGAGCGCGGTGACCGCCGCGTCGAACGCGTGCTCGCTCGCGGCGACGTCGTCGCGCAGGTCGGGCGGGATGCGCGGGTCCTGCGCGGCGACCGCGCGCCGGGTGACCGGCAGGCGGCGCGCCCCGGTGGTCCAGACGCTCGGGTAGACCTCGAGCACGGTCGCCTCCCCCGCCGCGTCGAACGGCCACACGGCGACGCCCGCGGCCCGCAGGCGCGCCAGGTGCGGCATGCCGCGCAGCGACCCCGTCCCGACCGCGCCCGCCCCGCCGATCTGGAACGTCGACGTGGGGCCAGCCCGAGCGCGCAGGCGTTCCTCGGTGCGCGGAACCCGGCGCGCGGGTCGGCGGCGGCGCCGCGTCGTCCGCCCCAGAACGGGTCGGACTCCTCCCCCAGCCACCGCTCGCCCTCACCGGCCACGAGCGACCACAGCGCGTCGACGTCGTCGCACCCGTGCTCGCGGGCGAACCAGGCGGGCAGGGCGAAGGAGAAGTCGATGCCGACGACGGCGGGGCCGCACGGCGGCGCGAGGCGAGCACGTGGTCGACGACGCCGTCGCGGTCGAGGTCGCCCCGCACCGAGACGAGCCGGCCGGGCCACCTCGGCCACCCGGATCCCGTCGCTGGCACGCTCGCGGGCACCGGACCAGTCGACGGCGAGGACGCGCACCGCGACCAGTCTCCCCCGCGGCGCCGCGCCGAACAGAGCAGCGCGAATCGACCGTTCGTCGCACCAAAGGACCGGTCGTCGTCCGGAACGCGTGTCGGCCGTAAACCCCGACAGCGGAGCCGAACACGCTTTCCGGTGGCGGATCGTCACCGGCATTGCCCTGACCCTCGACCACGGGTTGAGTCTCGTCTCGACCGTTCACCGCAACATCACTGCGACGAACGGTCGACCCCGCCCCACCTCTCGAGGAGTTCTCCCCATGTACCGACGCGTGCCCCCATGTCGTACCGACGCGTCGCCGCCACGTCGCGGCCCTGGCCAGCGGCCGGCCTCGACCGCCACCGCCCCGCTCGCCTCCGCCGCTCCCGGCGACCCCGTGGCGCCGCCCCCCGGCAGCGGCAACGTCGAGCTGCTCAACGGGCTCAACCTGCTGCCCGTCCAGGCCTGCGGGCTGGGGATCCCGATCCTCTCGGGCATCCTCGACGCGCCCGACGGCACCTGCGCCGTCAACAACGACGCCGCGCAGGACTGACGGCGCGGCGCGCTCCGTCGTCGGCACTTGCCGTGGGGGCAGGCCAGCCCGGCGGGCGGGGCGCACTCAGGGGCGCTCAGCCCACGAGGCGGGGCACGGCGGGCAGGCGCAGGCGCACCGCGGTCCCGACCCCGACCCGGGTGTCGACGCTGAGGTCGCCGCGGGCGCCGAAGGCCGACCGGAGGCGCCGCGAGACGTCGGCGATCCCGCCGCTCCGCTCGTCGACCCGGGAGGCCTCGCGCGTCGCCTCGGGACCCATGCCGGCGCCGTCGTCGGACACGGTGATCACGCAGTCGGCGCCCACCCCCGCCGCGACGACGCTGATCGTGCCGCCGCCGGGGACCGGCTCGATGCCGTGGCGGACGGCGTTCTCGACGAGCGGGGCGACGACGAAGGGCGGGATGGCGACGTGCCGTACCTCGGGCGCGACGATGACCTCGGAGCGCAGCCGCTCGCCGAAGCGCGCGTGCTCGAGGCGCAGGTAGCGGTCGGCGTTGTGCAGCTCCTCGCCGACGGTGGTCAGGTCGCCACCGGAACGGAACGAGTAGCGGGTGAAGTCGGCGAACTCGGCGAGCAGGTCGCGGGCCCGCCCCGGGTCGGTCCGCACGTAGGACGCGATCGCCGTCAGCGTGTTGTGCACGAAGTGGGCCGAGAACCGCGAGCGCAGCGCGGGCTCGGCGTCGAGGGCGGGCCGGGCGGTCACCACCGCGGCGCCCCCACCGACGCCACCGCCGTCGACGCGGTCGAGCTCGTCGAGCGCGAGGTCGGCCTCGACCACGGGAGCGGCGAGGACCGGCGACTGCACCATCGCCGGGTGCGTGCCCGCCCGCAGCCCTGCCACGACGGGCGGTCGAGCAGCCCGGTCGAGGTCCAGCGACGGTGCTCGATGCGCCCGACCAGCCGCGGGGCCAACCAGTGCGCCCGCGCGTCGTCGGGGGCGTCCTCGACGAACGGGCTGTCGGCGCGCTCGAGCCCGTGCGCGGCGCGGCGAGCTCGCGGCGCGCGCGGCCGTCACGCCGGTGACGACGCGGCCCGAGTAGCGCAGGCCCGTCTCGGTGGGCACGCCCACCAGCAGCGCCGAGGCGCGCTCGGGGCCCGTGCCCCCGTCCTCGTCGGCGGCCACCCACCCGCCGAGCACCACGTCCTGTCCGCGCCGGACCGGGGTCTCGATCCAGCTCCGCGAGCGCCGCCCCGCCTGGTAGGTCGACTCGAGGCGCTTGGCGACGATGCCGTCGAGGCCGAACCGGCGCGCGGTCTCGACCACCGCGTCGGCGTCGACGCCCGCGAACGACGGCGGGACCACGACCTTGCCGCCGGAGAGGTCGAGCTCGGCGAGCAGCTCGCGACGCCGGTGGTAGGGCAGTCGCAGCGTCGAGGTGCCGGCGACCTCGAGCACGTCGAAGACGTAGAAGGCGACGGGCACCCGGGCCTGCAGGATCTCCGAGGGGTGCGCGACGCGGTGGCGCTGGCGCAGCTTGGCCGCGCTCGGCCGTCCGACGGCGTCGATGGCCACCACGACGCCGTCGAGGACCAGGCCCCGGCCGGCGAGCACGGCCAGCTCGGGGAAGCTGGAGGTCACGTCCCGGCCGGCGTCGGTGACGAGCCGCAGCTCGTCGCCGTCGGCGTGGGCCAGGCACCGCAGGCCGTCCCACACGAACTCGAACGCCCAACCGGCACCCCGGGGGACCGCCCCGGGGCTGGCCGCCATCGGCCGGCGTGGGCCCGCGCGCAGCGCGGGGGCGGGCGCGATCGTCGCCGCCGACATCGCCACCTCCCGCTCGCCGCCGTCCCGCGGCCTCCACCGTCAGCCCCGGCACGACAACGCTATCCAGATCCACGACGGTGGCACGGCGGGCGGCGACGCGCCACGACGCGTCGTCGGTCGAGGTGCCGCGCGCCGCGACGAACGGCACATCGACGGCGTCGCCGTGGCCGGCGCGGCGGACGGACCGCCCGACGCCCCGGACCGTCGACACGTCGCGACGCCCCGTTCGCCACAGTGGTCACGCTGCGCCCCGCACGCCACTCGGGTGGCGGCGCTCAGACGGCCGATCCCACGGCGAGCACGTCCGTGGGGCGGGTCGTGGGCGCGCCCGCCGGCTCCGTCGACACGGCGAACCCCCGCCGCCCCGCGGCGGGGGCGCCGCGGCCGAGCCGACCGAGCGCCCGGTGGCGCGGTCGACGACGCCGAGGGGCGTGGGCGGCCCCGGCGCCGGTGCCCCAGAGGACCCACGCCCGACCCGGGGCCGGCGGCGCGAGGTCGAGCGCGACGAGGCGACGCGGCGACGCCGTCGAGCGCGACGGCGACCGAGCGGCCGTCGGCGTCGCGCAGCACGGCGACCGGGTCCGGCCGTCGGCGTCGCGCAGCACGCGCCGGCGAGCGACGCCGGGATCGCGCTCCCGCGCGTCGTCCACGGCTGGCCGGGCGCGCTCGCCAGCGCGAGCCGAGGACGACGGCCGGGTCGGGCGGCAGGGCACCCAGCCCGCGCCGTCGGCGCCGGACGGGATCGGCCGGGGTCGGGCCAGCGGTCCGTCGGGCGGCGCGGGCGGTGGCGGGCGGTCGCGGCCACGCCGAGCACGACCGCGGCGGTGGCGCGCGCCGGGCACCCGGCCGCGACGGCGGCGAGGTGCGCCCGCGCAGGCGGGGGCGGGTCCTCCTGGGGCACCCGGTCGTCGTCTCGGCGGCGACGGGCGCGTCGCGGACGACGGCGGCACCCGCGCAGTCGGGCGGTGGGCGAGGCGCTCGGCGTCGGTCGCGTACCAGGCGGGCGACGGCGACCGGTGTACGGACACGGGTCTCGGGCTCGGCGCGGGTCGGGGACGTCCCTCCGAGCCGAGGCGGCCGGCGCACCCGCAGCCGGGCGCGCGAACATCCGCGACTTCACGGTGCCGATGCGGCGGTGAGTCGGCGCCGCTGGGGTCGCGGCGGCCAGCGCGTCGGCGACGCGCGCGGGCGTCGCCGACCTGGTCGGCGCTCGCACCGGGCAGCCGGGCCGGGGCTCGCGCAGGCGCTGCTCGTCGGGTGGTCGGCTCGGCGGCCGCCCACGGCGTCGGGCCGGCGACCACGGTCATCGAACGGGCACGGCAGGTCGTCGTCCGGGACGGGTTCGCGCCGCACGTCAGCGCCCCGGCGTCTGGGCGGCGGACCCTGGCTCACGGCGGACGGCGCCCTAGGGGCGTCGAGGCCGGTCGGTGGCCCGCCCGAGGCGCCGTTCGTCCGTCGCCGCCCGGCGGTTCGGGTGCTCGGGGTCCCGGACGGCGCCGCCCCGCCGGTCGAACGGGGGTGTCACCCCGTGACGCGGCGGGGGGATCGTCCGCGGGCAGGGACGCGCCGGACGTCTCGGCGACGGCCGGTGCAGCGCGCGGGATCAGGCCACGAGGCGGCGCGGGTCGCGCGGGTCGTCGGCGAGGGCGTCGAGCTCCCGCCGAGGTCGTCGTGCGCCGCCGCGCACGGCGTCGAGCCGGTGCTTGCGCCCGGGCACCGACTCGTCGGCCGAGCAGCTCGAGGCGCTCGGCCTCGAGGACCGCGAGGTCATCCGCGGCGGAGCGCGCTCGCGCGCGCGGCTCGGCCCGGGTCGGATCCCGGCTCCGGTCGACCTGCGTCCGTGGTGCGTCGCCACCGTCGTCCCCACATGCGGTGCTCCCCCGTCGACCTCGATTAAACCGGTTCAAACGGCAACGCAACCGTCGGCCGCCATCCGCGCACCGTGGACGTGAACCGGTTCACCGGCCCGCCGCCACCGCGCCCGACGTGCGGGAGACTCGCGGCGGTGGCCACCGATGCGACGGCGAGCCCCGCGACGGGCGGGCGACGCCGGCGCGCGTCACCCTCGCGACGGTGGCCGCGGCGCTCGGTGTCTCGCGAGCGACGGTGTCCAACGCCTACAACCACCCCGAGCGCCTGAGCCCGCGGCTGCGCACCCGCGTGCTCGCCACCGCCCGCGAGCTCGGCTACCGGGGGCCCGACCCGCTTGCCGCCACGCTGAGTCGCGGTCGTGTCAACGCGCTGGGCGTCGTCCACGGCGAACCCATGTCCTACGGGTTCCGCGACCCGGCGGCGGTGCTCTTCCTGCAGGGCGTGAGCGAGGTCTGCGAGAGGACGACCTCGCCCTGGTGCTCATCAGCGGGGGCCCCGAGAGCGCCACCGCCCGCGTCGCGCTCGTCGACGGCATCGTCTGCTACTGCGACGTCCCGGCCGAGAGCAGGCTGGCGGCCATCGTCGAGCGTGACCTCCCCTTCGTCGTCGTCGACGGGCCGCGACTCCCCGGCGCGGGCCACGTCGGCATCGACGACCGGGCGGGCGCGCGGTCGGCCGTCCGCCACCTCCTCGACCTCGGCCACACCCGGGTCGGGGTCGTGGCGATGCCGCTGGTCGACGACGACCGGGAGGGCCCGCCGACCTCGACCGCCAGGCGCGCGCGAACTACCGCGCCTCCCGCGAGCGGCTGCTCGGGTACCGCGAGGCCTGGGAGGCCGCCGGACAGCGGTGGTCGGCCGTCCCGGTCGAGGAACGCCTCCCCTACGGTCGCGACGCCGGCCGGCGCGCCGCCGCGGCCCTGCTCGCCCGCCGCCCGCGCCCCACCGCCCTGCTGGCCCAGAGCGACGAGCTCGCCCTCGGGGCGATGGCGGCGGCGCGGGCCGCCGGCCTGGACGTCCCCGGCGACGTGTCGGTGGTGGGGTTCGACGACGTGCCCGCCGCCGCCGACGCCCACCCCGCGCTCACCACGGTGCGGCAGGACCACGTCGAGAAGGGCAGGCGCGTGCCGCGCTGCTCTGCTGCGCGGCGACCCGGCCGTCGACGAGCACCAGCTGCCCGTCGAGCTGATCGTCCGCGCCTCCACCGGCCCCCGACCCCGCGACTGACCCCGCCCGATCGGGAGGGGCCCGGAACTGTCCTCGCGACCCCTCGCGCGGGCACCACCACGGTGGTTACAGTGCCGGTGAGGCGCGTCACCGAAGGTGGGAGAGAGTCGTGGCTGGTCAGTGGTTCGAGTCGGTCGCCGAGGCCCAGCGGCGGGCGAAGAAGCGGCTGCCGAAGTCGGTGTACGGGGCCCTCGTCGCCGGCAGCGAGGCGGGGGCGACGCTCGACGACAACGTGCGCGCGTTCTCCGAGCTGCAGTTCCTGCCGCACGTGTGCGACCTGCCCTACGAGAAGGACCTGTCGACCACGGTCATGGGCCAGGACATCTCGATGCCGGTGATCATCTCGCCGACCGGGGTCCAGGCGGTCAACCCCGAGGGCGAGGTCGCCGTCGCCCGCGCGGCGAAGAACGCCGGGACGGCGATGGGCCTGTCGTCGTTCGGCAGCCGCTCGATCGAGGACGTCGTCGCCGCCAACCCCGCCACCTTCTTCCAGATGTACTGGGTCGGCGACCGCGACACCCTCGCCGCCCGCGCCGCGCGCGCGAAGGAGGCCGGCGCCAAGGGGCTCATCGTCACCCTCGACTGGTCGTTCTCCCACGGCCGCGACTGGGGCAGCCCGTCCATCCCCGAGAAGATGGACTGGAAGACGATCCTCAAGTACGTGCCCGAGGGCGTGACCCGCCCGCGCTGGGGCCTCGAGTTCCTGCGCTCCGGGAAGATCCCCGACCTGACCGTGCCGAACATCCCCACCGAGGGCGAGCAGGCGCCCACCTTCTTCGGCGCCTACGGACAGTGGATGTTCACCCCGCCGCCCACCTGGGCCGACGTCGCGTGGCTGCGCGAGCAGTGGGCCGAGATGGCCCCCGGGCTGCCGTTCAGCGTCAAGGGCATCACCCGCCCCGACGACGCCAAGCGCGCCGTCGACGCCGGCGCCACCGCGATCCAGGTCTCCAACCACGGCGGCAACAACCTCGACTCCACCCCGGCGCCGATCCGGATGCTGCCCGGGATCGTCGAGGCGGTCGGCCGCGACGTCGAGGTGATCATGGACGGCGGGGTCCGCCGCGGCTCCGACGTGGTCAAGGCCCTCGCCCTGGGCGCCAAGGCCGTCGCGATCGGCCGCGCCTACCTCTGGGGCCTCGCGGCGAACGGCGAGGCGGGCGTGCCACCTCCGCGAACGTCGCTCCCGGCGAGCATCCTGCGCCACCGGGGGCGGCAGCGGCGGCTCGCCGGACCAGGTCGGTGAACCGGGCCAGCGTCGCCCGCCGCGACCGCGGTCCGCTCGGCCAGCGACGCGACCGTCCACCCCGCTGCCGTGCTCGTCGTGCAGCAGGCGCAGCGCGGCCGACGACCAGTCGTGGCGCGGAGTACCACGCGGGCGGTTCGCCGCCGGGCCGGTCGAACCACTGCCGGATCGTGCACACGAGCAGCCAGTCGAGGAGCCGGTCGAGGACGAGCTGCTGGCCGGGGTGTGTCGCTGGCGACCTCGGCCGCCAGGTGGTCGAGGACCGGGTCGCCCGCCCCGCCGCCGTCGACACGCAGCACCGCCGGGAGCACGTCGAGCAGTCGGCGCCCGACCTCGCCCCGACCGGGTAGGCGCCGACCACGAGCGTCGCGGCGCCGGGGGCGTCGGCGTCGCCGGGGTCGGTCCAGCCGCGGCGGTGCCGGTGCCGCCCTGCTCCGGGGCCGCGCAGTGTCGCCGCACGCGACGGGGACGGCGGAGGTGCCGTCTCGTCGACGAAGGTGAACGGCGCCGACCGCGCACGACGGCGTGTCGCCCGCCGCGTTCCGGCACGACAGCCCTGCCCCGTGACGATCCGCGCACAGGGTCAGCGGGGCGCCGTCGACGAACCGCAGCGCGTAGGGCGGCGACAGGGTCGAACTGCCGAACAACGACCCTGCGCCCGCACTCCCGCAGGAGGTCACCGAACGCGTCCACCCTGCCGAGGTTAGACGATGACACATGCCTTCTGGCTCCGACCATGGAGACGTCCGGCCGATCACCGTTGGATGAGCACCACGTGAGCACCGACACCACCCTCGTCCTCGGCGCCACCGCAAGTCCGGCAGACGGGTCGCGCCCGCGACGGCTGCGGGGCGGGCGCGCCGCCTCGCGCTCCGGCACGACCCGGTTCGACCTGGTCCGACCCCGACGGCTGGGACGCGTCCTGCGCGACGTCGCGACCGTGTACCTGGTGCCGCCGACCGCCCGGCCCGGTCCACGACTTCGTCGCGCCTCCCCGCGGACCGTGCAGCCGCGCGGTGCTGCACCCGCGCCGCACTGGTGCCGACGTCTGGGGCGACACTCGTCGCGCGGACATGCTCCACGGCCGAGGACGCCGCGCGGCTCGACGCTCGAGTGGACCACCTGCTGCGGGTCGAACTTCGCCCAGAACTGACGAGGAGCGTGGCCGCCCCGCCGTCGCCGGCGAGCTGGCGCGCCCGCCGGCCCTGCTCGGCAGGCCGTTCATCGACCTCGAGGACGTCGCCGACGTCGCGACCGCGGCCCTGCGCCGACACCGGAGCGCCACGCCGGCCACCGGCAGAGCCGGGCCGCGGGCGGTCACCTTCCACGAGGCCGTCGACCTCGTCCCCGGGCGACCGGACGGTCGACCGACCAAGCGTCTCCCGGCCGAGGACACCCTCGTCGCTGCTCAGGATCGTCAGGGGCTCCTCCCCACGGCGGCCGTCACGGCGATGTTCGTGATGATGGCCCGTCCTGCCTGGCCCGACACCACCGACGAGCTGGCTGCGCCGTTAGCCGCCCGGCGCGACCTCGACACGACCTCGCGGCGCCCGCGGGGCTGAGCCCCGACCGAACGGCCCGGTCCCCTCAGGGACCGGGCGTCGGCACGGATGGCGGTAGCGGTGGGATTCGAACCCACGGTGGGCAGAACCCACACACGCTTTCGAGGCGTGCTCCTTTGGCCGCTCGGACACGCTACCGCCGACCAGGTTACGGACGCCCGTGCGTCACGGGCGGGGGCACCGCCGTCCGGGTCCGCCCGGTGCGCCGGCGAAGAACGCTCAGCAGCGCGGCGCCTCGGCCTCGCGGACGCCCGCCGACCACCTCCGGCCGGTGGCCAGGCGCCGGTCGCGCAGCACGTCCCACAACGAGCCCGCCGCACCCGTCTTCGGCTCCCAGGCGCCGAACACCACCCGGTCGACCCGCGCCAGCCTGATCGCGCCCGCGCACATCGTGCAGGGCTCCACGGTCACCGCGAGCGTCGTCCCTCCAGCCGCCACTCCCCACGACGGCGCGGCCGCGCGCAGGGCGAGGACCTCGGCGTGCGCGGTCGGGTCGCCGAGCGCCTCCCGCGCGTTGCAGGCCGCGGCGAGCTCCGGCCGTCCGGCGGCGAGCACGACGGCGCCGATCGGACGTCGGGCCGAGTGCACGGCGGTGCGCGCGACGGGGCGCGGCGGGCGGCGATCGTCGAGCGCCCGGCCGACCAGGGGGTGGTCGCGGTCAGACAGGGGCCGACGGCCTCGTCAGCGGGTCGGCGAACCCGAGCGGCGGGCGATCGACGAGCTGCTCGTCCGGGTAGAGGTCGAGGTCGTCGACCAGGATCTCCAGCTCGTCGGGGAGACCGAGGTCGGACGAGGATGCCGAGGTCGCCCTCCGGCCACGGGTCGTCCAGCGCGTCGTCGTCCGGCGGGGAGCTCGAGGCGCAGCAGGTCCAGCACGTCGGCCGCGACGTCGTAGTCAGCGCGGCGCCGCGTCGGAGATCAGCAGCGGACGCCGCCGGGCACCGGGCGCACCAGGACGAAGAACTCGTCGTCGACGTCAGCAGGCCGAGCACCGCGCCGGGCGAGCGCAGTCCGCGCAGGGCCGTGATGGCCGCGTCCAGGTCGACCAGTGCCTCCGCGTCCAGCCGGACACAGCGCCACCGACCCTCCTCCCGGATCGCGGCGACCGCGAATCCGGGCAGGGCCGCGTCGCGCGTGTCGGGCGCGGCTTCGACGCTCTGCGTTGGCACGGTCTACGGTACGTCCGGGTTCGCCGATGTGGGTCCACGCCACAACCGGTCGCCGCCGGTCACACTCCACCATCGACGATCATGGCGATCTCCGACGCGGTCCTGCTTCCGCCGTCCCCGGACGACCCCTGTGCCCGGGCACGGGCGATGCAGCCGCGCACGGTCGGCTGCGGCGCGCCTGCACCGGCACCCGGAGATCGGCTGGACCTGCCGCCACCCAGGCCGCGGTCGTGACGGCGCTGGCCGACCTGCCGGTGACCGTGCCCGGCCGTCGTGCAGCTCGGTGGTCGGGATCCTCGAGGGCGGCCGGGCCCGACCGTGCTGCTGCGCGGCGACATGGACGCGCTGCCGCTGTCCGAGGAGTCCGGCCTGGACTTCACGTCCGAGGTGGACGGTGCGATGCACGCGTGCGGGCACGACACGCACGTCGCGATGCTCGCGTCGCCGCCCGCCTGCTCGCCGAGGACCGCGCGCAGCTGGCCGGGCGGGTGCTGCTGATGTTCCAGCCCGGCGAGGAGGGGTTCCACGGCGCGCGGCGATGCTCGACGACGGCCTGCTCGACACCGAGGCCGGGATGCCGGACCGGCGCACGCCCGACGCTGCACGTCAGGCCCACGACGTCCCGCCTCGGCGAGCTGCACCACCGCCCCGGTCGATGATGGCGCGGCCGACGTGCTGCAGGTCACGGTGACCGGGCGCGGCGGGCACGCGTCGGCCCCGCACGACGCGCTCGACCCGGTGCCGGCGGCCGCCGCGATGGTCGGCGCCTGCAGACGATGATCACGCGGCGGGTCGCGCACGAGCGGCCGTGCTGACCGTCGCCCGGATCACCGCGGGGACCACGACAACGTCATCCCGGAGACCGCCGTCGAGCTCGAGGGCACGCTGCGCACGCTGTCCGAGACCGGTGCGCACGATGCTGCACGCCGAGATCGCCGGGTCTGCGAGCACACCGCGCCGCGCACGGCTGCACCGCCGAGGTGACGATCGACCCCGGCTACCCGGTCACCGTGAACGACCGCGATCGCCGGCGACCTCGCCGCGTCGGCCGCTCGGTGCTCGGGACGCGCGGTGCGTCGAGATGCCCGACCCGGTGATGGGCGCCGAGGACTTCTCCTACGTGCTCGACCGCGTCCCCGGCGCGCTGGCCTTCCTCGGTGCCTGCCCACGGGCACCGACCCCGGGAAGGCGCCACCCAACCACTCCGAGCCGGGTCGTGTTCGACGAGAGGCGATGGTCTCCGGGGTCGCCCTGTACTCCGGGTTCGTGCTCGACGCCCTGCGCCGCGGCTGAGCGCCATGCGTTGCCCGGTTCGGGCGCATCGCGGGTCGACGTTCCGTGTCCACCTACGATCTCGGCGCCGGAGACAACGCCGGTCGACCTGTCCGGGCCCATCCCTCGCGGCCGCCCTGCACCGCCCGTGCGTGCTGGCCTGGGTCTCATCGGCGGTTCGCTGCTGCGCGCCGCCGCCGACGCGGGCCGGGAGGCCTGGGGCGCGTCGGTCGACGCCACCGCCGACAAGGCCCGCGCCGACGGCTACGACGTCGCCAGAGGATCATCGCCGCCGCGCTGCGCCGCGCCGCGGAGGCCGACGCGCTGGTGGTCATCGCGGTGCCGCTCACCTCCGTCGACGACGTCCTCGCCGAGGTCGCGCGCTCGGCCCCACGCGGTGCCGGCTGACCGACGTCACCAGCGTCAAGGAGCCGGTGAGCGAGGCCGTGGCCCACCGCGCCCCGGGCGCGCGCTTCGTCGGCGGGCACCCGATGACCGGCACCAGTTCTCCGTGGAGGCGGGTCGGTGCGCCTGTTCCAGGAGAAGGTCTGGGTCGTCGCGACTGACGACGACACCGACCTCGAGGTCTGGTCGACGTCGCCCTGGCCCTCGCGGCCGGCTCGGTCGTCGTCCCCGCGGCCTCCGACGAGCACGACGTCGCCGTCGCCCGCGTCTCGCACCTGCCGCACCTGCTCGCCGCGGTCCTCGCGGCGGTCGGCGCGACGGCGGCGAGCTCGCCACCGCCCTCGCCGCCGATCGTTCGCCGACGGCACCCGCGTGGCCGCGACGCGCCCGAGCTCACCGCGGCGATGTGCGAGGGCAACCGCGCGGCGCTGCTCGCGCCCTCGACGACGCGCTCGGGCGGCTCGGCGCGGCCCGCGGCTCGCTGGCGTCGACCGGCGGGCTTGCCGCGACCCTCAGCGCTGGGCCACGGGGCCGCGCGGCGGTCGAGGACGGCGTGGGGCTGGCGCCGCGAGGAGCGCATCGGACTCGACGGCGCGCCAGTGGAGCTGCCGACGCGATGCGCGAGCTCGCGCACCGGCGGCCGGATCATCGGCTGGACGACCGACGCCCTCGACGCCGCCGACGACGCGCCCCGATGGAGGCGGCGAGAGCCCGCGCCCGGCCCATGCGCCAGGGCCTACTGGCTGGTCGGCCCATATGTGGCCGACCAGCCAGCAGCGCATCGGCCGGGCCGCCGTCCCCACCAGCCCGGGCGTCGAGTCCTCGGAGTGCCGTCGTGAGCGCTGGCCGCCGCGCTGTGGCGGCGGGTCGAGGCGGGCGCTCCTCGGTCGGCGGTCGTTTCAGCCGGGGCCCGCGCGGTGAGGAGTCGAGGTCGACGGGCCGCGGTGGTCGCACGGGGGTGCGGGCGCACCGACCGCGACGCGGACCCAGTCGGCGGCGCCCTCGCGGTAGGGCGCCGTCGCGTTGCTTGGCGACGACCTCGCCAGCCCCTGCTGACGACCCCGGGAGCAGCGCGTCGCCGTCGGAGCAGGTCGCGAGATCTCGATGCGGGTGGCCTTGAGAGGTCGAGGCTGCAGGACGGCCTGCCGCTCGTCGAGGGGCCGGGGCGTGAGCACGACGCCGTAGAGGCGCACGTCGTGGTGACCATGAACACTGCGGGCCGGGCGCGGGCGAGCGCGCGGCGCGCGTCGCGACCCGCAGGCGCGTCGAGGGCGGCGGCCGACGGGCTCCCCCGTCGAGCATCACGGCCTCGCGTCGAGC
>JASUUL010000063.1:5000-10000 GCA_030449875.1 Aegle marmelos
ACCGTTCAATATTTCTTGGCCCACTATTGGCCAAACCACCTGTGCGCTAGGTCCAATGTGAGTAGGATCGCTTAGCCAGGCTTCATAATTGGAAAAACGAGCACCGTGGAAATACATGCCGCTCAGCCAAAGAAAAATGATGGAGAGTTGTCCGAAATGGGCACTAAATACTTTTCGAGAGATCTCCTCCAAATCACTGGTATGGCTATCGAAGTCGTGAGCATCAGCATGTAGGTTCCAGATCCAAGTGGTAGTCTCAGGTCCCTTAGCTATGGTTCTTGAGAAATGTCCCGGTTTGGCCCATTCCTCGAAAGAAGTTTTTACGGGATCCCTATCTACCAAAATTTTTACTTCTGGTTCCGGCGAACGAATAATCATTGAGTCCTCCTCTTTCCGGACAACACATACAAAGAAACCCGCCAACAGTCATTCCAGTGATTAGTGAACCTATGAGAGATGCTTAGAATTAGTTTCTTTCTCTTCTACTTCTATCTCCCATCTATTTATTTTCTTTAGTTATTCACTAGAGCAATTATGTCTGGAAGTCGATCCAGGGCAAGTGTTCGGATCTATTATGACATATCCAGGAGGCGCTCAACGGACCTTTTGAATCTTTTTTAATCTTATAAAACCCTTTACGGACTTCAAATTTGTCAAAAACCCTTTTTTTATACAACCTTAGTGTATTCATATCTCAATTAGAAGTCCCGAAATGAAGCTGCTACTTTATAGAACATATTACTTTATTCCAAGCAGTCATTACTAGGATAAGAGACATTTCTGCGAGGGGTCTCTTTTCTTAATTTGAATAGAATAGGAGAAAAATACATTTTCTACCGTATCCCTGTATCGTTTATCCCTACGAAATCCCAGACGAAATAGAACGATCTTAATCTTAGAAAGGATATAATGAAATTCCTTGATTGTTTCTTACCAGATAAATGATCCCTTTTATATTCCACTGATAGGGCTAACAGACAATTAATTTTTAATTATACCAAACGAAAATAGATATCGAAATTCTAAAGAAATAAAATTCGAAATAAACAGAGAGTTTCTTATTCGAAACGTCCCGTGATCTTCAACCAATTCTGCGCTTGAATATAATTACCAGGAGTAAGCGCAATAGCTTGTTTCCAATACTCGGCAGCTTGATTGAACCAAGCCTCCGCAATTTCAGAATCTCCCTGTCGAACGGCCTGTTCCCCCCGGTCGGAATAGGTGGTTCAATTCCTTTCCTTAGAACCGTACTTGAGAGTTTCCCGCCTCATACGGCTCGGCAATCAATTCTTTTGGTGTCCCGGGTTTTTGAATCTAGTATATCGAATTGAATGAGATTTCTCATAGATCGACCTTTATTCTTTTTTTTTGTGGGTTAACCAAAAGAGGTTAATTCCATGAGCATGAGTTTCAAACTTGACTTTTGATTAAATTAATAATCAGTTTTGCTTTCATTTTATCTTTTCTCCCACCGTCAGAAGAATAACATAGAAGCATTTCCACTATAGTTAGAATTTTCTGAAAGGTATCTATCTCGGTTTCATATAAAAATTGATATAGAATCTTTGAAAAAGACCTTTCTTCCTAAGAAAGAAAAGGCTTACTGTCTTTGGGATCTGATGCTACACCGCTGCTCAATACCTTAGGGGATCGACTTTATTACATAAGTGGATTCCTTACTTTTATATCATATCATGACATAAATAAGCAGTTCTTATTGGATCGGCATCGGCCCAAAAACTCGCGAATTGATCTTTACGGTGCTTCCTCTATCAATTAGATCCTTTATCCATAGAATAAACTATCTAGGCATATCGATTTCTTCATATTTCGACTTCTATGAAGTTTCTTTCTTTGCTACAGCTGATAAAAATCGTTTTTGCACGATGCATATGTAGAAAGCCTATTTTTTTTCTAGTATTTATTAGTGTATTTGCTCTTTACCCCCTCCTTTTTTCTTTTACTTTTTTCTTTCTATAGTAGAGATAGTCGCACGTAATGACAGATCACAGCCATATTATTAAAAGCTTGTGGTAAGAACGGATTTCGTTCTAGTGCCCGAAAATAATATTCTAAAGCTTTTGTATGTTCTCCGTTACTTGTGTGGATAAGGCCTATGTTATAGAGTATATAGCTTCGATCGTAGGGATCAATTTCTAGTCGCATAGCTTCATAATAATTCTGTAAAGCTTCCGCATAATTGCCTTCAGATTGAGCTGACATCCGTTACGGTCGTCATTCGATTCAAAGAATTCTCCGTTTCAGAACCGTACATGAGATGAAAATCTCATACGGCTCCTCCTTTATGTGCATAATGAGAATAATCCATGGAATCAAAAAGATTGAAATATTCTCATTATGAACTAAGTGGGGCTAATGTTTTTACAAGAAATCTCTAGCCAACCTTCCTGCAAAAGCTTTTTTCTTAATATCACGCGTGTTGGTACTAGATAAAACCGTAAACTCCAACAATTTCTTTGTTCTCAACGCCCCTTAATTTACAGGAATTAATCACTTCAACAGTCTTCGATGGTTATACGGGTATCCACAGTACGAACGAGATGGATGTTTGTTATCCCAACCATTCTTCTTAGTCCCGATCCCGCTAAGGAAAGGGGGCAGTTTCTAACAAAGTTTTCGTGTTGCTGATTCCTAGACGTAGCGCCTCTTCCCCTATGCCCGCCTATTGGTACTGGTGTAGTAGGGTTGACTTGCAATACAGAACCCATAGGTGTAACCTTTCGCTCAATACTAGAATCGACAATTGAAGCATCTGAGGCTGCATTAATCGGGGATACACGACAGAAGGAATGGTTTTATCTATAAACTTCACCTTCAACAAGCGTAGATTTTTTCAATAATCTTTTTTTTTTTTCTATCCCGAATCATCTTTCTTTCTTCTAAGACCGAAAGCGGTAAATAAAAAACTAATCAAATCGCACCATCTCTGTAATAGGTAAATGCCTCTTTTTCTCCTACAGTTGTCGGAATTATTCGTAATAATATATTGGCTACAATCGAAAAGGTCTTATCAATAAAATTTCCGTTTATCCGCGATCTAGGCATAGGTAAAAATCCATTCTATAATTCGTTTCATTACCTCTTGTGAGAAAATGATCCCACAAACAAAGGAATTGTACAGTACAAAATAACATAAAAGCAGACGCGTTAAAAAAATAGACCGATCCGTTGATTCGTTCCAACTCATTGATTAAATCAGGTAGAAATATCAGAAAAAAAGGAGCGCCATCTTTGCAAACAAGATATATATAGCCTTATTTTTTTTGTTTTGAACAGTTTTTCAAAAAAAAAAAAAGTTATCCTTTTCCCCAGACTCAAAGGAAGAATTTTTTTTGCTGAAAGGGTTTCTATTTTTCTAGTTAGAACGGATTCGATTGTCCGTACCCATCTACCAATCGAATTTGAACAACTCGCTATTCACGCGGGTTCTCGGTCATAATCATTATGTAGGAGAGATGGCCGAGTGGTTCAAGGCGTAGCATTGGAACTGCTATGTAGACTTTTGTTTACCGGGGGTTCGAATCCCTCTCTTTCCGTACCTTGACCTAATTCATCAATGTTACTGACCGGAATGTATCCAAGCAAAAAAGAATGAATACCGAGCAGTCAGACCTTTTTTGAGCTAGATTCTCAATTCCTACGGAAAATAAAGGAAAGAAAGGGAAGGGGCAGGGAGGAGATAAAAATCTACCCTTGGATCTATGATACATGAATGGGATAAAAAACCTCCACGGATCAAACTCCTTACCTTGTATCCCTTTCCTTAAGTTAGGTGAAAGGGGAAATTTGTACGAGCCCGTTATTTTAGTTAGGTTTAAGTTTGACGAGAATAATATTCTACGACAAGCAATTCATTTATTTTCAAACCGACCCATTGACTATCTATTATTTGATTGACTAATCCTTTATATTGGAATGCGCGAAGAGTCAAATGCTTTGGCAATTCCTCATGGTGGGATGAATCAAGATAATTTTGAACCAGAGATCTAGATTTTGGGTCATCCCTTACTGTAATAATATCTCGGGGTTTACAACGATAACTTGGTATATCGACTATACGACCATTAACTAAAATATGTCGATGGTTAACCAATTGGCGGGCTTGAGGAATAGTTGAAGCCATACCCAATCGAAAAAGAATGTTATCCAAACGCATTTCAAGTAATTGTAGTAAAACCAGACCGGTTGATCCTTTGGCTTTTCTGGCGATACGAACATATTTAAGTAATTGTCGTTCTGTAAGACCATAATGAAAACGCAATTTTTGTTTTTCTTCTAAACGAATTCGATATTGAGATTTTTTACGGAGCGCGATTGGTTTCTAAAATCGCTTCCGGCTCTAGGCCTTTTACTCGTTAGTCCCGGCAAAGCCCCCAGACGGCGTATTTTTTTGAAACGAGGCCCTCGGTAACGTGACATAAAGACTCCTTATTTTATTGAATTTCATAAACCTAAATTAAAACTGAGCTACATGATAAATGAAGCGAAATCCGCTGAAGTATTGTACTACAAAGAATACTAAGATGATTTGTATCAAATTCCAGACCCCTTTTTGTATTGTATACGCATATAGAAATAGAAATAAAAAGGGGGTTCCTTTTCTTGATTGATTCTGCCGAAATCGAACTGCCTCCAACTTTTATTCATAATTGGAAGCTCCTACAACATACTGGATCGATGATCCTTGGAAAAAGCCTTTTCAATGTTCTTTTCTTTCAAAAAGACATTATCAATCATGTAAAAAATCAAACAAATAGATAAAAGCCGGCTATCGGAATCGAACCGATGACCATCGCATTACAAATGCGATGCTCTAACCTCTGAGCTAAGCGGGCTTAAATAAGAGAAATTGTACATGCGTAGGGATCCTAGGATCCTATCTATTCACTTTTTATTCTTAGCTATTCATAAAGAATAAAATAGAGAATCGAATTTCAAATAAATAGAAATGTTGAATACTATAGATATAGAACATAACG
>JASUUL010000063.1:15000-47500 GCA_030449875.1 Aegle marmelos
CGATTCGAACTCTTTCAAAGACCCAACATGCATTTTTTTTTGCATTGGGCTCTTTCATTAACTGATAGAAATATCAGTTAGTCTACCATATTTTTTTCTTGACAGAAAAATAAGGAAATGGCTCCATGTGCTCTAATTCATTATTTGGATTCGGATATAGGAGCACTCCCAAAGTGTTTCAAAGAAGGGTTATCTTGACGTAGGTCTGCTTATGGCCTAGATCAACCTAAACGAAATGGAGTCTCTATCATCCTGATTAAAGAATCACATATGAAACTTCATACGCCTTAAGGTTCATAGAACGAAAAGAGAATTTTTGAGGTCCTTATACTCATTATGCCTAGCATTGAATAGACTAGGTATTTACCTTATCAATCTCTCAAATCGATGATGGATTCTATTTGGTTCCTAAAAGGGCACCCGAATCGGACCGATCCATTTGTCAGGCTATTGTTCTCTTGTTTTGTTCCCTACAACCCACAGAGTCAGACATTAATTTCTCAAAAAGATCAATTCTTTTGATTGCATGATGGTGATGGACTCCTCTGAAAAACATTGGCGCACGTGTAAACGAGGTGCTCTACCTAACTGAGCTATAGCCCTTGTCCTTGTGATACATATTTTATCATATTATGTAGATAATTTCTTGTCAAGATGAATATTCCATGATCCCACACCATATCTCTTTGATCTTTTGGATTGGTATTGCTTAGAAGTCCTATTAGATTTATACTCCATCGATGGGATGTGATGGATCTCTTTTTGTTTTTTGTTATAATGATAAATGACCTACTTAACTCAGTGGTTAGAGTATTGCTTTCATACGGCGGGAGTCATTGGTTCAAATCCAATAGTAGGTAGAAATTATTAGATACCACGGCCAATGGTATCTAATAAGTTTTTCTACTCACCTTTGTTTATTGATTTTGTATCTTTTCTATCCGATTCAATTTGATTTTCGAATTGAAACTTTTTTCCTTCCGTCAGAATCTGATTCCACTTGATTGAATTTAATTGGATTCAATTGGCAGAATCAAAATAGGGGGTATAAACAGAAATTCGTTGGATTATTCTATTCGGGCGCACCAACAAGTTATGAAATCGCATTGATAACCTCTACTCGTGTCCTAGCTCGTCTGAGAGCTAGATTTGCCTCAATTGTTTGTCTCTTGCTTTCAGCTTTTCTCAAATTAGCTTCTGCTATTTCAAGAGTTTTCTGGGCTTCTTGGGGATCAATGTCACTACTCTTCTCCGCATCATTTACTAAAATAGTGATCTCATTATTCCCTATTCGAGCAAAACCACCCATCAGGGCCATCGTTAACCATTGGTCGTTAAAGCGGATTCTTAAAATACCTATATCTACAGCTGTGGCAATAGGCGCGTGATTTGGTAATACGCCTATTTGTCCACTATTAGTAGATAAAATGATTTCTTTCACTTCTGAATCCCAAACAATTCGATTAGGGGTCAGTACACAAAGATTTAAGGTCATTTCTTCAAATTACTCTCCATTTCTAAGTTTGTAGCCTTCGCAGTAACTTCATCTATGTTACCTACCAAATAAAAGGCCTGCTCAGGAAGACCATCTAATTCTCCGGACAGGATCAATTTAAACCCTCTAATAGTTTCGGCTAGACCAACATATTTCCCGGGGAACCGGTAAATACTTCGGCTACGAAAAAGGGTTGTGATAAGAAACGCTCAATTTTTCGCGCCCTTGCTACAGTTAAACGATCCTCTTCGGACAGTTCGTCCAACCCAAGGATAGCTATAATGTCCTGAAGTTCTTTGTAACGTTGTAAAGTTTGCTTAACTCTTTGCGCCGTTTCATAATGTTCCTCGCCAACGATCCGAGGTTGGAGCATAGTTGACGTTGAGTCTAAAGGATCAACTGCTGGATAGATACCTTTAGCAGCTAATCCTCTTGATAGTACGGTAGTAGCATCTAAATGGGCAAATGTCGTGGCAGGAGCGGGATCAGTCAAATCATCCGCGGGTACATAAACTGCTTGAATAGAAGTTATGGACCCCTCTTTGGTAGAAGTAATTCTTTCTTGTAAAGAACCCATTTCGGTACTAAGGGTAGGTTGATAACCCACAGCGGAAGGCATTCTACCCAATAAAGCGGATACCTCGGATCCCGCTTGGACGAAACGGAAGATATTGTCGATAAATAGAAGTACGTCTTGTTCATTAACATCTCGGAAATATTCTGCCATAGTTAGGGCCGTCAAACCAACTCTCATACGAGCTCCTGGTGGTTCATTCATTCATCTGACCGTAGACTAGAGCCACTTTTGATTCCGCAATATTTTGGTCATTAATTACTCCAGACTCTTTCATTTCCATGTAAAGATCATTTCCTTCACGAGTACGTTCACCGACTCCGCCAAATACGGATACACCCCCATGGGCTTTGGCAATGTTGTTGATCAATTCCATAATGAGTACTGTTTTACCCACTCCAGCTCCCCCAAATAGTCCGATTTTTCCTCCCCGACGATAAGGAGCTAAAAGATCTACTACTTTAATTCCTGTTTCAAAAATAGATAATCTTGTATCTAACTGTATAAAAGCAGGCGCGGATTTATGAATAGGGGATGTTGTGCGAGTATCTACAGGACCTAAATTATCAACAGGCTCTCCAAGCACGTTGAAAATTCGTCCTAGAGTCACTCCTCCGACTGGAACACTTAGAGGAGCTCCCGTGTCAATTACTTCCATACCCCTCGTTAGACCCTCTGTAGCACTCATGGCTACAGCTCTAACTCGATTATTCCCTAATAATTGCTGTACCTCGCAAGTCACATTAATTGGTTGATCGACAGTATCTCGACCCTTAACTACCAGAGCATTGTAAATATTAGGCATCTTGCCGGGGGAAAGGCTACATCCAGTACCGGACCAATGATTTGAGCGATATGTCCTAGGTTTTTGTTTGCAAGCGCGGAAACCCCAGGACCGGAAGTAGTAGGATTTATTCTCATAATAATAAAGTGAAATATGTCAATTTTTTTTTTCGAACTTGATCGCATCCAAAAAAATCTTCGATAGCACGTGGGTCGGTTAATTCAATAAGAAATGGGAGTTCGCGCTCGATTTCGTTGGTACCGTCCAACCGAATTCAATTCAATAGTTTCCTTATGCTTATGCATTTATGCTTATGCAATTTCAATGAGGGAATTTTCAAGTTCAACCAACCTACTTTCAAAATCTCAAGTGGGTGAATAAAAATCTTGAGAAAGTCGTTCATTATATCTATCATTATAGACAATACCCGCCATATTATCTATGGAGTTCGAACCTGAACTCTCTTTTTCGATTCATTATTTCTATCTCATTGGACCTTATTTCTTATTTTAGAATATCGACTTATGCCTAGTCTATTCTTTTTTTTTATATATATACCCCGCCTTTCTTTACTGGATGAATTACGCATATTTTCTTTGCACATATAGGATTTACGTATACAACACATATTACTGTCAAGAGTCAATTTCTTATTATTTAAGATATTTCGATTGAAAAAAGGTAAGGGATTAGAAACTTGAAAGGCACCGATTGGGTTGCGCCATACATATGAAAGAGTATACAATAATGATGTATTTGGTGAATCAAATACCATGGTCTAAAAAAACAAGGAAAGGCTCTGAGTAGTTGATAATATTAATTGAAAAACTTGTGAAAGATTCCTGTGAAGGGGTTTCATTAACTCCTAATTTATGTCGAGTAGACCTTGTTCTTGCGAGAATTCTTAATTCATGAGTTGTAGGGAGGGACTTATGTCACCACAAACAGAGACTAAAGCGAGTGTTGGATTCAAGGCCGGTGTTAAAGATTATAAATTGACTTATTATACTCCTGACTATGTAACCAAAGATACTGATATCTTGGCAGCATTCCGAGTAACTCCTCAGCCCGGAGTTCCACCCGAGGAAGCGGGGGCTGCGGTAGCTGCGGAATCCTCTACTGGTACCTGGACAACTGTGTGGACCGATGGGCTTACCAGCCTTGATCGTTACAAAGGGCGATGCTACAACATTGAGCCCGTTGCTGGAGAAGAGAATCAATATATATGTTATGTAGCTTACCCGTTAGACCTTTTTGAAGAAGGTTCTGTTACTAACATGTTTACTTCCATTGTGGGTAATGTATTTGGTTTCAAAGCACTGCGCGCTCTACGTCTAGAGGATCTACGAATCCCTCCTGCGTATTCTAAAACTTTCCAAGGCCCGCCTCACGGCATCCAAGTTGAGAGAGATAAATTGAACAAGTATGGCCGTCCCCTGTTGGGATGTACTATTAAACCTAAACTGGGGTTATCCGCTAAGAATTATGGTAGGGCGGTTTATGAATGTCTACGTGGTGGACTTGACTTTACCAAAGATGATGAGAACGTGAACTCCCAACCATTTATGCGTTGGAGGGACCGTTTCTTATTTTGTGCGGAAGCACTTTATAAAGCGCAAGCTGAAACAGGTGAAATCAAAGGTCATTACTTGAATGCTACTGCAGGGACATGCGAAGAAATGATAAAAAGGGCTGTCTTTGCCAGAGAGTTGGGAGTTCCTATCGTAATGCATGACTACTTAACAGGTGGATTCACCGCAAATACTAGCTTGGCTCATTATTGCCGAGATAATGGTCTACTTCTTCACATCCACCGTGCAATGCATGCAGTTATTGATAGACAGAAGAATCATGGTATGCACTTTCGTGTACTAGCTAAAGCTTTGCGTCTGTCTGGTGGAGATCATATTCACGCCGGTACAGTAGTAGGTAAACTTGAGGGGGAAAGAGACATAACCTTGGGATTTGTTGATTTACTACGTGATGATTTTGTTGAAAAAGATCGAAGCCGCGGTATTTATTTCACTCAAGATTGGGTCTCTCTACCAGGTGTTCTGCCTGTGGCTTCCGGGGGTATTCACGTTTGGCATATGCCTGCGTTGACAGAGATCTTTGGAGATGATTCCGTACTACAATTTGGTGGAGGAACTTTAGGACACCCTTGGGGAAATGCACCCGGCGCTGTAGCTAATCGAGTAGCTCTAGAAGCATGTGTACAAGCTCGTAATGAAGGACGCGATCTTGCTCGCGAAGGTAATGAAATTATCCGGGAGGCTAGCAAATGGAGTCCTGAACTGGCTGCTGCTTGTGAAGTATGGAAGGAGATCAAATTCGAATTTGAGGCAATGGATACTTTGTAATCCAGTAATTAACATTTGGTTTATTAGTTGAATTTCAATTAAACTCGGCCCAATCTTTTACTAAAAGGATTGAGCCGAACCCAACGATTCTATTGTAGATGTTTTGGATAGCTACATATTTCTCTATATATTCAAGATCTTAAATACAAAATATAAGACCAAACGCAACTCTTTCTATTATTGCGTTGGATCCACAATTAATCCCAGGGGCTCTTAGGGTTGGTGTATTCTTTTCTATTCCTCTATTCCGCAGTTTCGTCCCAAGTATCACAACTTCTTCTACCCATCCTGTATATTGTCCGTTTCGTTCCGTGTTGGAATAGAAACTTAGTCTATTAGTAGACGAGATTTTACGAAAAAAGTTCATTTATATTTATAGGAGAGAACAAATATTTCTTTTTTTTTTTCGATACGAATTTTACACAATACGAGAGCCGTCGCTATTTCGAATTGAAAAGGGTCGTATATAGCGAAGTGATACTCCGGGGTCTCACAAAAAAGAATGATTTCTTTCAATTGACTATTCATCTATTGTATTTTCATGTAAATAGGGACAAGAGAGCTCTATGAAAAAATGGTGGTTCAATTCGATGTTATCTAAGGGTAAGGGGGAATTAGAATACAGGTGTTGGTTAAGTAAATCAATGGAGAGCCCTGGTCCTATTAAAAATCCCAGTGTAAGCAAGGAACTGATTAGAAATGATAAGGATAAAAACATTCATAGTTCGAGCGATAGTGACAGTTCAAGTTACAGCAAATTAGCTGGTGTCAGGGACATTCATAATTTCATCTCGGATGACACTTTTTTTGTTAAGGATAGTAATAGAGACAGTTATTCCATCTATTTTGATATTGAAAATCAAATTTTGGAACTAGACAATGCTCATTCTTTTCTGAGTGAACTCGAAAGTTCTTTTTATAGCTTTCATAATTCTAGTTCGAGGAATAATGGATCTAAAACCGATGATCCTGATTCCGATCGTTACATGTATGATACTAAATCGAGTTGGAATAATCACATTCATAATTGCCTTGACTCTTATCTTCATTCTCAAATTTGTATTGATAGTCACGTTTTAAGTAGTAGTGACAATTATAGTGCCAGTTACATTTATAATTTCATTTGTAGTGAAAGTGAAAATAGTAGTGAAAGTGAAAGTTCCAATATACAAAGTAGCACGAATGGTAGTGATTTAACTATAAGCGAAAGTTCTAATGAAAGCGAAAGTTCTAATGAAAGCGATGTAACTCAAAAATACAGGCATTTATGGGTTCAATGCGAAAATTGTTATGGATTAAATTATAAGAAATTTCTTAAATCAAAAATGTATCTTTGTGAACAATGCGGATATCATTTGAAAATGATTAGCTCAGATAGAATCGACCTTTTGGTTGATCCAGGTACTTGGGATCCGATGGATGACGACATGGTCTCTATAGATCCCATTGAATTTGATTCAGAAGAGGAACCTTATAAAAATCGTATTGATTCTTATCAAAGCAAGACAGGATTAACGGAGGCTGTTCAAACAGGTACAGGGCAACTAAATGGGATTCCCATCGCAATTGGGGTTATGGATTTTCAGTTTATGGGGGGTAGTATGGGATCCGTAGTAGGCGAGAAAATAACCCGTTTGATCGAGTATGCTGCCAATCAATTTTTACCTCTTCTTTTAGTGTGTGCTTCTGGGGGAGCACGCATGCAAGAAGGAAGTTTGAGCTTGATGCAAATGGCTAAAATATCTTCTGCTTTATATGATTATCAATCAAATAAAAAGTTATTCTATGTATCAATTCTTACATCTCCTACTACGGGTGGAGTGACAGCTAGTTTTGGTATGTTGGGGGATATCATTATTGCTGAACCTAATGCCTATATTGCATTTGCAGGTAAAAGAGTAATTGAACAAACATTGAATAAGACAGTACCTGAAGGTTCACAAGAGGCTGAATATTTATTCGATAAGGGCTTATTCGATCTAATCGTACCACGTAATCCTTTAAAAGGTGTTCTGAGCGAGTTATTTCTGTTCCACGGCTGTTTTCCTTTGAATCAAAATTAACTCCAGCAGAGTTCTTAGTGAACTTTTTTTTGTGGCGAACAATTAGTTAGTTAGTTTATCCGAATCAAAATCAAATCAAATCCGAAGAAGGATTTTTCTTTGGTGACATAAAATTTCATTGTAGAAAGAATCGTGCGGATAATTATTTTACCGATATGACGGATTAGTAATCAGTAAACCTCTCTCAATAAAACAACATAAAAAAGCATTCTTCCTTAGAATTAATTAGAATTCATTAGGGGGCAGGGCAAATAAAATGAATTTCATGTTCCTTTCTTGCGTATGTATCTAATTCAAATAGAGAATAGAGAAAATCTAAACTCTTGCGTCTTTCTATATCTCCTAACAAGGACTATTTTCCTAGGAATTCGTAAGAAATTTTTTAATATCTAATTTCGTTTCGTTAATACAAAAACGAAATTAGATATTAAAAAAGAAATCCGAAGCTAAGAACAACAGAAGAAGAAAAATAAGTAATAATAATAACGCAAATGGATTATCATACATATATTTCATGTATAAAGATGCATAGGCCCGTTTATTTAGTTCTACATTCCTTGCGCTTAGTATATATACTCATTTAGTATACTTAGTATACTTATATACAATTATATAAGTATACTTAATATAAATATACATTTATATACGAATTAGAATATGATAATAATTCGAATATGAATTCGAATTATTATAAGATATCCTTATACCAATAACAGGTACAAATATTAAATCGAGGTACCCTTTCTATGACAATTCTCAACAGCTTTCCCTCTATTTTTGTGCCTTTAGTGGGCATAGTATTTCCGGCAATGGCAATGGCTTCGTTATTTCTTTATCTTGAAAAAAATAAGATTTTGTAAATCCGATCGGATCAAGGTCAAATCTCGTCTAGTTTTTTTTTCAAGACTTAGCGATGACGGATATCCATTTAGTAGAATAGTGTATAAGACTAAGAGGCGGCTTTCCCCGAACATAAACGAAGAGCTCTTATGCATGTGTAAACATGATATATAGGTACATAAATTCTATCTATTTTGAACAAGAGGCTGTGATCCGAACTCATGTCTGCAATGAAAGTCAATGTATCTATATGTATGTACCAATCTACAGGGACTTATATGAAGGGGATACTCTTATTTTATTCTACCTCACCAATTCGATGAATTATTGCTAAGAGCTCACGTCCAAATAGTACTAGTTGATGAGAGTTACTTCGGAAATACAAAAAAAAAGTAAACTAAAATGGATTTGGTTTTGGTTATTTCCCCAATTCCAATAAAATGCAACTGGAGCTAGTATGTATGAGTTGGCGATCAGAATATATATGGATAGAATCCATAGCGGGCTCTCGCAAACCAGGCAATTTCTTCTGGGCCTTTATCCTTTTTTTAGGCTCATTAGGATTCTTAGTGGTTGGAATTTCTAGTTATCTTGATAGGAATTTGCTATCTTTATTTCCGTCGCAGCAAATCATTTTTTTTCCACAAGGGATCGTGATGTCTTTCTACGGGATCGCGGGTCTCTTTATTAGTTCCTATTTGTGGTGCACAATTATATGGAATGTAGGTAGCGGTTATGATCGATTTGATACAAAAGAGGGAATAGTGTGTATTTTTCGTTGGGGATTTCCTGGAAAAAATCGCCGCATCTTTCTACGATTCCTTATGAAAGATATTCAGTCCATCAGAATAGAAGTTAAAGAGGGTATTTATGCTCGTCGTGTCCTTTATATAGAAAGCAGAGGCTTGGGGGCCATTCCCTTGAATCGTACTGATGAGAATTTGACTCCGCGAGAAATTGAGCAAAAGGCTGCGGAATTGGCCTATTTCTTGCGTGTACCAATTGAAGGATTTTGAAAAATGAACTGAAGAATAAACGCTTTCTTAGCAGGAGGAAACCCCCACGAGTCCATTTTTCGATAGCAAAACGGACTTGATTGAAGTTTCTTCCGAACGACCTGTTGGACCAAAGCAAACGTGTACGGAACAGCCATAATCTAAAACGAAACCCTTTTCTTTTATACTTTCTTTTGTCTTTACTACTGAACTACTGAACAAAGAATTGGATCTCGTAAAATGAGGACTTTTCCGTCTTTTTTTCACTCATTTTTGATCATCACAATATTCTTCAGAAAATTCTCTCAAATATTCCTTGGACTATGCTCGGGGACGTGGCTGGGGAGCCCGCTAATTTTTTTGCGAAATATTCGAAAGTTTCTTTTTTAATAGAAGGTAAGTTCTTTCATTTCGAAATGCGACTAATATTCATTTTTTGAATTTGAATCTTTCGGGCATTCATCGAAGGGGGGAATCACTTCGAATATTTGATCAATTGAGATATCCGGAAACCCTATTTTTTTATTATATTATTTCTCGCTTCAAATTCAAATTCAAATTTGAATTTGAATTTGAAGCGAGAATTCGCGGTGGATTCTTCTTCGAGTTCTGTAGTTTTGCTACACTCGGTTCAAGGACTAACTGCCGAATCCCAACTAAAAAAAAAAAAAAAGACTCGATTTATAGGCGCGATACCTTGTAATCGAACTCATGCTTGATAGAAATATTAGACGCATAGAATCAACAAATGAGATGGGTTCATTAACAATTCACAGATGAAAAAATGACAAAAAAGAACGCATCCATTCCCCTTAGATATCTTTCATCTATAGTATTTGTAGTATTTTTGCCCTGGTGGATCCCTCTCTCATTTAATAAAAGTCTGGAATCCTGGGTTACTAATTGGTGGAATACTAGTCAATCCGAAACCTTTTTGAATGGTATTCAAGAAAAGGCTATTCTAGAAAAATTCATAGAATTAGAGGAATTATTCCTCTTGGATGAAATGATAAAGGAATTTCCGGAAAGACGTCTAGAAAAGCTTCGTATAGGGCTCCAGAAAGAAACAATCCAATTAATCAAGATGCATGATGAGGATCATATCCATACGATTTTTCACTTCTCGACAAATACAATCTGCTTCGTTATTCTAAGTGGTTATTCTATTCTGTGTAATGAAGAACTTTTTATTCTAAACTCTTGGGTTCAAGAATTCCTATATAATTTAAGCGACACACTAAAAGCCTTTTCGATTCTTTTCGTAACTGATTTATGTATCGGATTCCATTCACCCCGCGGTTGGGAACTACTGATTGACTATGTCTCCAACGACTTTGGGCTTGCTCATAATGATATTATTCTATCTGTTCTTGTTTCCACTTTTCCAGTCGTTCTAGATACATTTTTTAAATATTGGCTTTTTTCTTATTTAAATCGTGTATCTCCGCCACTTGTAGTGATTTATCATTCAATGACTGAGTGAAAAGCGATTCAATGATCCAATTAGAATATTGATTATTTTGTACATAAGCAAAGCATTCAAAGCCGTACTTACCTTACTTTTTCTACCCATCCAGAGGATCCCTCCCAGATTCCTGGAATCCTATACCTATATTCCAGTAAAAGGATTTCAGGAAATAGCAAAATCGCAGATAGGGAACTATATTAGTGACCTACCCAATTTTTTATTGAGAAATTTTCGGGATCAACGATTGGACCATGCAAATTAGAAATACCTTTTCTTCGTTAAAGGGAGAGATTACTCGATTCATTTCCGTATCCCTCATGATATATATAATAACTCGGGCATCAATTTCAAATGCATATCCCATTTTTGCGCAGCAGGGTTTTGAAAATCCACGAGAAGCAACTGGTCGTATTGTATGCGCCAATTGCCATTTAGCTAATAAGCCCGTGGATATTGAGGTTCCACAGGCGGTACTCCCCGATACTGTATTTGAAGCAGTTGTTAGAATTCCTTATGATATGCAACTGAAACAAGTTCTTGCTAATGGGAAAAAGGGGGCTTTGAATGTGGGGGCCGTTCTTATTTTACCAGAGGGGTTTGAATTAGCCCCCCCCGATCGTATTTCGCCCGAGATGAAAGAAAAGATAGGCAAGCTGTCTTTTCAGACCTACCGACCCACTAAAAAAAACATTCTTGTGATAGGGCCAGTTCCTGGTCAGAAATATAGTGAAATAACTTTTCCTATTCTTTCCCCGAACCCCGCGACTAATAAAGATGCTTACTTCTTAAAATATCCAATATACGTAGGTGGGAACAGGGGAAGGGGTCAGATTTATCCCGACGGGAACAAAAGTAACAATACGGTTTATAATGCTACAGCTGCGGGTATAGTAAGCAAAATCATACGAAAAGAAAAAGGGGGATACGAAATAACCATAACGGATGCATCGAATGGACGTGAAGTGGTTGATATTATCCCCCCAGGACCAGAACTTCGTGTTTCAGAGGGCCAATCTATCAAACTTGATCAACCATTAACAAGTAATCCTAATGTAGGCGGGTTTGGTCAGGCAGATGCAGAAATAGTACTTCAAGATCCATTACGTGTCCAAGGCCTTTTGTTCTTTTTGGCATCTGTTGTTTTGGCACAAATATTTTTGGTTCTTAAAAAGAAACAGTTTGAGAAGGTTCAATTGTCCGAAATGAATTTCTAGATCCGCGTATTTATCAACATCAAGTTTGTAAAAAGAATACAATTTTTCTTGGCAATTATAATTATATTATGTAGGAGCACAAAACTTACGAAAAGCCTTTTGCTTATTTCTATTTTTTTTCTACCGGATGTCGGGAATTTCTTGTACTGCATTCCTAAAGCACAGTATATATATTGTGAAGAAGACTATTTAACTTTCCCCTTCTTTGCTTTGTTTTTTCAATACAAACTGGAGAATGTCACTATTACCATATTTAAATATCATAGAATGTGTCAATAGTTTTCGATTCTATTAGACTAGAATCAAATTCGACTAGACCTAGATGCTAAACATAAGATAAGGAAGCGGAGAATATAGAATATAAAGAAAAAAAGAAAGGAAGGATAAATGAAGGGGAACAGGGGATTCTAAAGGGGATTATTCGTCGTACTCGTCTTCGGCACCCGAAAGGGAATTTCCCACATCCCTTTCGGGTGCCGAAATAATAGGGTTCTTAATTCCATTCATCAAAGATTCCTATTCGTAGTTTCGAATTTTTCCAGGTTTATCAGAACTCTTTTTGAATTTTGATTTTGGATTTCTATTAAGTATTGGTAAAACAAAAAAAGAAATAGAAGTCATTGAACAAATGACACTTCTTCCATGAACTTAGAAAACAATTTGAATTGATGAGACACTAAAATAAATAGAATAAAGTTATACTAGTATAGAAGGGATTTGGATGATATTTGCTCGACAGAAATCTATATATAGATAGATTATGATTCTGTGATCCAGGAAAAATAAATTGAGTGATTGTTTACTTTTTTGTAACTTTGAAAGTATCGATAGAGACTCTCGTGGAACAGCGGTTCTGAATCAATTAAGCAATTTAATAAAAAAAATTATCAGAAATCAGAAAAAAAATGAAATGGATTTTTTTGAAGCATCGGAAAAAGTGATCCTTTTTTTCCATTTATACGAGCAAAACAAAATATTATGTTTATTAAGAACTCAAGGGGCCCTGGCCCTATCCCTCGAATCAGAAAAAGACGGGAACGACAGGGTACCTTGAGTTCTTACGCTTTTATGTCTATAACGCAGTTCATTCGATTACTACAAGGACGAACCTAATCCGGAATATGAACCATAAAAGAAAATGCCTATTAAACCGATCACAGGAATACCAGTTACAGTTCCTATTATCCAAAGGGGAATCCTTCCAGTAGTATCGGCCATTTATCCCGCTTCCCTCCACATTTTTGCAAGTGGTCACGCTAGAGACATAAACAGTCATAGATAATTAAAAGATGTGCTTCTTCCGAATGGGATAAGAGAATTCCTACTATTTTGTTTGGATTCTTCTACTATTCTCTTTTCTTCTCTTAATTGAAGAAGTAATTGGAAAATAAAACAGCAAGTACAAAAATGAGTAATAACCCCACTAGAGACTTGTACGGTTCAATTCAACTTTTTGTTCGTTTGGGTTTGATTGTGTCATAGCTCTCTAATTCCGATTAGGTTTATCGTTGGATGAACTGCATTGATGATATTGACCCCAAAAAAGAAACGGTAGGTACAGCTAGTCCGTGAACAGCCAACCATCGCACTGTAAAAATTGGATAGGTTCGATCTATGGTCATTGGGTCCTCCTAAAAAGATCTACTAAATTCATTGAGTTGTTCCAAAGAATCAAAACGGCCGGTTATTAATGGAATTCCTTGCCGGCTCTCTGTAAAATACTCGTTTGGCCGAGGGCTTCCAAACACATCATAAGCTAACCCCGTGCTGACGAATAACCAACCCGCAATGAATAGGGAAGGTATAGTAATGCTATGAATGACCCAGTATCGAATACTGGTAATAATATCAGCAAAAGAACGTTCTCCTGTGCTTCCAGACATGCCGAGCTCCACATATTCTTGTACAGTCAAAGGGCGATCGATTCCGTAAAAGATATCAGTAAATGAAATGAAATGCAAATTCACTGAATTGGAATCTTTGTGAGATCGTCAATATAGTACCGAGGGTATTTTTAGAATATACCGAATCAGTATAGCTATCCTTCTTCTGACACAGCAACGCAATTTCAATTGGTATCGAAAAGCAGTGCTAGAAAATTTCTTTCTTCTTTTCTTCTTGCTAGTCGATGTATAACTATGTACTATTCGTACTATTCAATAGAAAATTTCAATAGAAAATTCCTAAAATTTCTGTAGTATGCGGGTTCTTTTGTCTCCATTTCCATGCTTGTCTTCGGACTCGAAATTCAAAATCAAGTAAAATACGAATCCTACGGATTGTTTTCTAATAATTCATGATGAAGATTATCATATTTCCCCATTTCAATTCGATATGAGATCTACAAATCTTCTTTTCGTAGATGTAGAATTTTTTGTTGTAATTCTCCTATTTTTTTTTTTCAAGGAATTGGTTAGTTGTCCAAAAACAAGTAACGGCGGGAGATAGGATTCGATAAAATAACAGAACGCGAAAAATGCCTAAAAAAATTCTAATAATCTAGATTTGTCATGCCCGCGTTGTTGTATTAGACCCAAGGGTTCTTTCTTGACCTACCTACAACGCGTGGGCGTTATCCTTTATATATAATATGGAAAGACCAAATCGAAAATCTATAAAGGAAAAGATAATAGGAATTCTTACTTAGTTTTAGAATCGAATTGAACCGAAATCAAAATTTTCTTTTTTGAGTGATCTGATTGTGCGATACCTTTTTTCTTCTCATTTGAGATATTCTGGGAATGAACCCACCGCTGAACCTAATGAGTTAAAAATAAAAGTAAATAAAATAAAGTCAAAAAGAAATCAAAAAGGAAAGCAACGGTTATTTAAAGTAAAGAAAAAAGTATTATAAGGTGGTCACTCTTTAGTCGAAAATGTATTTGATACAATAAAAAAGAAAAAATGAAAATACAAAATAGAAGCGATTCCTCAAAGTTACATGGCATAGTTTTTAGTATTTTTTTAATATTAGTTGATTCAAGAGTTGCCCACTCAATCTGTTGATTCGGAATCGTGGGGGATCTGTAAAAGACGATGAATTGGTTTCTTTTTCTATCCCTTCCACTCATTTCATTTTTGTTAGTACCTTCTAGAATACTTGAAGAATAAAAACTTTCAATTGAAGGTATTCTTTCAATGGGTAGGGCATTTTTGCTTATCTTCGTATCGTCCAAAAGTGGAAACTTAGGGAAGTGCTTTATAACCATATGTATAAAAAGAACATATTTCCTTTAGCTCCGTCATGCCTACTATAACTAGTTATTTTGGTTTTCTATTAGCGGCTTTAACTATAACCTCGGCTCTATTTATTGGTCTGAGTAAGATAGGACTTATTTGAAATTAATTGAATGAATAATTCATAAAAAGAAACCCTTCTGTGGTATTCCACATATTGTCTAGTTCCTTACCGTACCACGTTAATTACCAATTATTGGTTATTGAGATTCCTAGGCAAGGCGGATTAATATTTAGGGATAGATATTACCTCTCTTTTTAACCTTTCAAAAAAAAAATCAAATTCAAATGATTGAAGTCTTGCTATTTGGAATCGTCTTAGGTCTAATTCCTATTACTTTGGCTGGATTATTCGTAACCGCCTATTTACAATACAGACGTGGTGATCAGTTGGACCTTTGATTAATTAACATCTCTTTTTTTAACTGACCCCCTCCCTTCTTTAATTTAATCCGAGGGGGAGGTCAGGGTCAAATTCAGATTGCTGTTCAATTATTTCAGTTCAGTGCATATGGTTTTAGATCTAAGACGACAAGAGCGGAATCACGCTCTGTAGGATTTGAACCTACGACATTGGGTTTTGGAGACCCACGTTCTACCGAACTGAACTAAGAGCGCTTTCTTATTACAACGAAAACGAAAAAGGCTGGAAATAAGGAGATTCCTTTTTTTTACCCCAACAATTCTTGTATGTGTATACTATCATCTATCATAAAATAGAAATTTATGTATGTCAAAATGAAATCGATCTAAAAAAAAAAAAGGATCTCGCGTTACTGCTGCTCTGAGCGGTAATTGGTAGGGATGACAGGATTTGAACCCGTGACATTTTGTACCCAAAACAAACGCGCTACCAAGCTGCGCTACATCCCTTTCAATTGGCCTACAATATCATTGTAAAGAATCCCTGTCTTGTTTTCCACATCCTTATTTTTTTATTCCCTCTAGTGATATGCAAAATGGATCTTGCCTTTTCTTGTTTTTGGTCTCATATCATATACCATATAATAATATTAAATTATTATTTTTCTTGGGAATTCGCAGGCGTAAAGTGACCCATTTTCTGTTTTAATAAAAAAAAAAAGAAAATAAAATCTTATATACCGAATCATTGCGCATTTCAATTTGAATTAGGGATTCCGCGCACAAATACAAGTGGGCCTTTAACTACATATACATCTCTTACCATAATATATTCCAATAGGGAATACACAAACAAAAAAGAAGGAGGATTTTCAATGCGAGATCTAAAAACATATCTTTCCGTGGCACCGGTACTAAGTACTCTATGGTTCGGGTCTTTAGCAGGGTTATTGATAGAAATCAACCGTTTCTTCCCCGACGCATTGACATTTCCTTTTTTTTCATTCTAGTTATTGAACTGGAACGGGGTGAAGAAGATTAGAGCTAGAATCAAATATTTGTGACTAATCTCTCTTTCCCCTCTTTTCGTTTTTTTGTTTTACAATTAGATAGAATAAAGAAAGAAAGCGAAAGAAAAAAGGTGGCTTCAACCTCAGCGAAACCTGGGTTCAGGCTCCGATTAAATTAATTATCCAGTTAAAAGCAAATAGACAGGTAAAAGAAAACGCAAATCGAACTATGGCTAGGGTAAGAGTATCCTCCACTACAAGATCCTTAAATGAAATACTGGACTGCGATTTAGCAATATAGTTAGAAATTCTTGTATTACTTATTATTTTGATTTCCTATTTATTTACTATATTGATTGCAATAAAATCTTTATTCATTTATTCATAAGTTTTTTTTGAGTGGTTAGCAACTTCTATTTTTTATACCCGTGCTTCTTATTCGTTTCGGGTCGGAAAATAGAAAAGTTGGGTGAATCAAAAACCCCAAGGAGGTTCATGGCCAAGGGTAAAGAGGTCCGAGTAAGGGTTATTTTGGAATGTACTAGTTGTGTTCGAAAGGGTGTTAATAAGGAATCAAGGGGTATTTCCAGATATATTACTCAAAAGAATCGACACAATACACCCAGTCGATTGGAATTGAAAAAATTCTGTCCCTATTGTTACAAGCATACACTTCATGGGGAGATAAAAAAATAGATAGAGTCAAGCCGCGTGCTTTTGTGTCACCCTTCCAAGGGACATGAAAAAGAATCTAGATATATATCTAGATTATTTCATATATTTAAATAAAAACAAAAAAATAAATCTAGACAAACCAAATCCTATAATTGATTCTATAAATCATTTTTTGATTTCATCGAAATGGGATTTTAGGGATAAGGAATAAACAAATTATGGATAAAACCAGGCGACTTTTCTTAAATCCAAGCGATCTTTTCGTAGGCGTTTGCCCCCGATCCAATCGGGGGATCGAATTGATTATAGAAACATGACTTTAATTAGTCGATTTCTTAGTGAACAAGGAAAAATATTATCTAGACGGGTGAATAGATTGACCTTAAAAGAACAACGATTAATTACTATTGCTATAAAACAAGCTCGTATTTTATCTTCGTTACCTTTTCTTAATAACGAGAAACAATTTGAAAGAAGTGGGTTGACCGCTAGACCTCCCGGTCTTCGAACCAGAAAAAAATAGGCTTACTCTTCAATTAAATAAAAATTCCAATCCGAAATCCGAACTCAAACACAGATGGATGTTTTGTTCAAAAAATCTGCGAAGCAGCCGTGCCGTAAGAAAGAAAAAGAATTGGGAAAGAAAAATAAAATCAATCTTTTTTTTTTATTGAGCGTGTTCGCTCATTTTGACGACTTTATCATATTATTTCTACTCTACCTTCCTCTTACTGGAGTTCATTCTCCAGAGAACTCCGTTTAAAAATTATAATGGATTCCTTCCAATTTCCTTATTTTAGAATCTCATTGGAAATCATATAAAGACAATTCCTATTTGATATAGCTATTTGTGCAAGTATCTTACGATTAAGAACCAACTGCGCCTTATACAGATTGTATATTAATCTACTATAACTATAGGATACCTGATTTCCGCGAATTACTGCATTTATTCGGGTGATCCACAAACGACGAAAATCCCTTTTTTTCCTATCTCTATCGCGATGAGCCGAAACCAAAGCTCTTATTTTCTGTTGAGTAATTGTTCGGCTAAGTCGTGAATGAGCCCCGCGAAAGCTTGATACAAATAAACGCATTTTTGTTCTACGTCTCCGAGCTATATATCCTCGTCTAATTCTGGTCATTGAATAAATGAAACTTTGATGAATAACTAATTGATTTCCTTTCTTTCAGTTATTCTTTTCCCCTTTCCTAGTCTATTAATAACAAAACGGACTCTTCCAATTTATAAAAAAAAAATTCCAATGGCTTTTGCTACTCTAACCTTCCCGACCACGCTTTTATCTTTTGTCGAGGCATTGGAAAGAAAATAGTAAAAAAAGTAGTAAATAGATAAAGAAATTGTGGGTTCCGTCGTCTCTATGATTACTTCTTAAACGGTGAGGCCCTCTCTATACACCGGAGCCCCTTCCTTCATTTAATCAATTCTATTGGTAACTTGTACAGTTACCACTCTTCGGCTCTACCCATGAATTTTCTAGTAATAGGTCTTTCATAACGAGATAGACCTTATACAGTAACGGTATTTAATTATGAAGATTGGTGGGGTAGCTGACCTTGTTAGTCCGTTCTTGCAAGAGTAGAAAGATAATCTTTCTGCTTTTTTATAGTATTTCCCCCGCTTAATGGATAACTATTTGTTACCAATGGGGAATTCTTTCTCACCTTAAATTGAAAATTGAGGTGGTGGAATTTGCGCCAGTGGAAACCATAAATTTTATACACAATAGAAAGATATGATAGATGATCTTTTTTTAGATAGTGAATGGAGTTCTTCTTCTTCTATTCTATCCGATTCACATTTACTGATCATTGATACTTAAAAAAGGTTTTCTTTCTTTTGTTTTGTCTCAGCCCATGATTGAAACGAGTCGCACATACACCCTTGTACATGTTCCTCGGCGCTGAGGGCATCCCCGCAGAGCGGGGGATTTGGTAACATTTCTGATTGGCTGTCTTGGGTTTCTAATAAGTTGTTTAATAGTTGGCATGCTGAATTATCCATTATGGGCTGGTTTAGATCGATCCTAACCGGATGATTATGAATTTCTTCTGTTTAATAGAATATTAAACCCGTAAGAAGTGACTGCTCTGTTTTATCCAACCGCTACAAGATCAACAAGTCCATGAGCTTGGGCTTCTGTTGCTGACATAAAAGTATCCCTTTCCATGTCTTCGGATACAACCCATAAGGGCTTGCCCGATCTTTGTACATAAACCATTGTAAGGATTTCGCGCAGTCTCAGTAGTTCTTCCGTATCCAGGATAAATTCTCCCGTTTGTGCCCCATAAAAAGCACCAATAGGTTGATGGATCATGACCCTGATGATATATTATAACATAATAAAAGGTTCCTCTATCTCGCACGATTCGACGAGGGGAAGAGATAAAGAAAAAGATAGAATTGAACAACCGTACGGGCACTTTTTCGCATTGCATACGGCTCGCCAATGGAATTTTCTTTTTACCTTCATCAAACAAGGATAAAAAGGGGTTCTATTATACCCAGATGGGTAAATGATCCAATTACCACCCTTCTTTTTTTTTTGAGGAGTTCAAAAATACTATGATGGCTCCGTTGCTTTATATATTTATTTCGTTTGTGATTCAGCAATCCCAAAGTTTCTTTTTTTTCAAATCAAAATAAAAAAAGAAGATTTTTTTGATTTATTTCTTTTTTTATTTTCGTACTCTTTCATACCATAAATCTTGTTAAGAACCTTCCGGCGTGAAAAAGGTTTGTGGCGCTGCAATAGGCCTCCGATAGGTAAGATAAACTCGGAATACCCATTCTTTATCTCATACTACTGCTTCGATACATAATCAAATATTTTGAAAAAAAAAAAAAAACACTAACAATTTTCATATCGAATTCGAAGTGCCATGCTATTATTACTTAATATTAAGAATTCATATGGCGAAGGCATAGTCTTCTTTTTTCTCTCAAATAAAAACTCATTGGCGCCAAGCGTGAGGGAATGCTAGACGTTTGGTACTTGCTCCAGCGGCCAGGAGAAAAGACCCCATGGAGGCGGCCAATCCCATGCATATTGTCTGTACATCGGGTCGCACAAATTGCATAGTATCATAAATTGCTATCCCGGGTATTACCCATCCGCCAGGAGAGTTGATAAATAAATACAAATCCTTGGTCTCGTTCTCTATACTGAGATATACCATAATACCAATAAGTTGATTCGAGATATCGCTCTCAACCATTTGACCTAAAAAAAGTAATCTTTCTCGATAAAGTCGGTTGATTAGGATAAAACTGTATCCCTTTGGAGCCGTACAGGCATCTTTTGATGCATACGGTTCAACAAAACTTGCGAAAAACAAATCAATGTGTAGCTCCTAGCCCCTTTCCTTTCTTTTTTCCTCGCTTGTATCGAGGGGCTTTTCTTCCGGTTTTCAAGAACGATGAGTTTAGCCGGTTTTCTAGACCTATAATATTCTAATATAAAAAAGCAATTCACTAAACTTATCGACTTATCGAACTAACTTTTCATTGATGTATTTTTTCATCGAGATCCGATCCAAAAATCACGATGCCATTTTCTTGTTCCTGAATTGAATGGGCTTCTTCCATTTTTTTAGGTTTATGCTCTACTCCGAGTAAGGATTCGCCCGATTTTGATTTGCACATATAGGACAAATGACCCCAATACTACGTCTCTTTTTTGCTATGACTTCCCCCTTTTTTAAATTCATTTCTTTCATGTCTTCCGCCAAATATTTGACATATTCATCATATTTAGTATTCCGTTGATTAACAGTTTGAGATCGCTTTTCGAATAAAGGAATCATTTATGATATAAGTAATAATCATAGATATATTACCAATTGAATTGGGTTTTTCTAAACGGAGCCTGGATACCTCATTTTATTGGTCCAGCCAAGACGACCATAAAATTGATTTATTGCTAATATTAATCTGGATGCTTCCTCACGAAATAGATCTAATTGCACTTCATTGCATTTCACGCTACAAATTTTTGATAATTCAATCAATTTTTTGGGCGAAACAGAGGATATCTCGATCGGGGGAGAGAACGGGGAAATCCCATATGACCCAATAGATCTGACAAGTCGCACTATATGTCAACCCAAGATGGATGCTTGTCTCCGGGACTTCGATAAGGTACTTTTGGAACACCAATAGGCATAAAATGAAAGAAAAAAGAATTAAGTACTCTAGTTCACTTTGATGTGGAAGCGTAATAATGGGCTTCTTGTCTTACTACTCGTGGCCGTTATCTTAGTTTATACATAGATTGACGAAGTTCATAAAATAAAGGAAAATTATTACGAATAAGTCTTTTGAATGATGACCAAATATGGATCCATTCGCTCATAGAAAAGGGAATCAACCCCCATTGCGTATTGGTACTTATCGAGTATAGAATAGATCTGCTTCTCTTTTTTCCTACGAACCGAACTCTTCCATTATTACTAAAAGAATAGAACAAATATTAATTTGAATCCCTTTTTCGAGATAATCCCCTGAAAAAAGGGGTACATAGCATAGTTTTTTTTCAATGCAATAAAGTTACATAGTGTCTATTTTTTATTAATAAAGGGGTAGTCCCATGGGTTTGCCTTGGTATCGTGTTCATACCGTCGTATTGAATGATCCCGGTCGTTTGATTTCTGTCCATATAATGCATACAGCCCTGGTTGCGGGTTGGGCCGGTTCAATGGCTCTATATGAATTAGCTGTTTTTGATCCCTCCGATCCCGTTCTTCTTGATCCAATGTGGAGACAAGGCATGTTCGTTATACCCTTCATGACTCGTTTAGGAATAACCGATTCATGGGGTGGTTGGAATATTACAGGGGGGACGGTAACGAATCCGGGTATTTGGAGTTACGAAGGTGTAGCGGGGGCACATATTGTGTTTTCCGGCTTGTGCTTCTTGGCAGCTATCTGGCATTGGGTATATTGGGATCTAGCAATATTTGTTGATGACCGTACAGGAAAACGTTCTTTGGATTTGCCTAAAATCTTTGGAATTCATTTATTTCTCTCAGGAGTGGCTTGCTTTGGTTTTGGGACATTTCATGTAACAGGATTGTATGGTCCTGGAATATGGGTGTCTGACCCGTATGGACTAACTGGAAAGGTACAATCTGTAAATCCAGCATGGGGTGTGGAAGGTTTTGATCCTTTTGTTCCAGGAGGAATAGCCTCTCATCATATTGCGGCAGGGACATTGGGCATATTAGCAGGCTTATTCCATCTCAGTGTCCGCCCGCCACAACGCTTATACAAAGGATTACGTATGGGCAATATTGAAACCGTTCTTTCCAGCAGCATCGCTGCTGTCTTTTTTGCAGCGTTTGTTGTTGCTGGAACTATGTGGTATGGGTCAGCAACTACCCCCATCGAATTATTTGGTCCCACCCGTTATCAATGGGATCAGGGATACTTTCAGCAAGAAATATATCGAAGAGTCAGTGCTGGACTAGCCGAAAATCAAAGTTTATCAGAAGCTTGGTCTAAAATTCCTGAAAAATTAGCTTTTTATGATTACATCGGAAATAATCCTGCGAAAGGGGGATTATTCAGAGCGGGTTCAATGGATAACGGGGATGGAATAGCTGTCGGGTGGTTAGGACACCCTATATTTAGAGATAAAGAAGGGCGTGAACTTTTTGTACGTCGTATGCCTACTTTTTTTAAAAATTTACAGGTTTTTTGGTAGTCGGAGAGGGAATTGTTATAGCCGACGTTCCTTTAGAAGGGCAGAATCGAAGTATAGTGTCGAACAAGTAGGTGTAACCGTTGAGTTCTATGGTGGCGAGCTGAATGGCGTGAGTTATAGTGATCCTGCTACTGTGAAAAAATATGCTAGACGTGCTCAATTGGGTGAAATTTTTGAATTAGATCGTGCTACTTTGAAATCCGATGGTGTTTTTCGTAGCAGCCCAAGGGGTTGGTTTACTTTTGGACACGCTTCATTTGCTCTGCTTTTCTTCTTCGGACACATTTGGCATGGTGCTAGAACCCTGTTCAGAGATGTTTTTGCTGGTATTGACCCGGATTTGGACGCTCAAGTGGAATTTGGAGTATTCCAAAACTTGGAGATCCAACTACAAGAAGACAAGTAGTCTGATGCAGCATTGCTCTGCTATTTTAGTTTCTCGCTTCTGCTTCTATTTTCGATTTGTGCTTTTTATTTTCAATTTTAAATAAGGTATAAGGTACTGGAGAAATCTGGATTTAAATCGCCGCCGGGTTTAATTCTTTTTTTCTTTAATCCGGGGATGATCCCAAATAAACAGGTATGGAAGCTATAATTGGAAACCACGATCGAATTTATGGAAGCATTGGTTTATACATTCCTCTTAGTCTCGACTCTAGGGATCATTTTTTTCGCTATCTTTTTTCGAGAACCGCCTAAAGTTCCAACTAAAAAAACAAAATGATTTTTTTTTATCTCAATTGAAGTAATGGGCCTCCCAATATTGGGAGGCCCATTACTTCTACTTCAACTAGTCCCCGTGTTCCTCGAATGGATCTCTTAGTTGTTGAGAGGGTTGCCCAAAAGCGGTATATAAGGCATACCCAGTAAAACTTACAAGTAACCCAGATATAGAGATGGCGACTAGGGTTGCTGTTTCCATTATTATAGAATTTCAAGACCACACTGGATCCATGATAAGATCGTTTATTTACAACGGAATGGTATACAAAGTCAACAGATCTCAATCAATACAAAATAGGATTTATGGCTACACAAACAGTTGAGGGTAGTTCTAGAGCTCGTCCAAAAAGAACTTCTGCAGGGGGGTTGTTGAAACCCTTGAATTCGGAATATGGTAAAGTAGCTCCTGGATGGGGAACTACTCCTTTGATGGGTGTCGCAATGGCTTTATTTGCGGTATTCCTATGTATTATTTTGGAGATTTATAATTCGTCCGTTTTACTGGACGGAATTTCACTGAATTAGAATAAAATTTACAAGGATCACAAAATACTACCTTTTAAATAAGCATTTAGGTATCGGATTTTGATTTTAGTTGATTGGTAGTTCGACCGCGAATTTTTTATTTCTGTATTTCCGGAATATGAGTGTGCGACTTGTTCGAATTGATCCTATTGATAGTACAGAGCATAGGTCTGTCGTCTTGATCGAGATGGTTTTACCCCGTCGGATATTCATTCTAGTATCTGGAGCACGGAATATATGAAATAGATCACGAAGTATTCGAACTATGATTCATACTTAATATTAAGACCCCTTGGCCGGATTCCAAAAATTTTTCCAAAGGAAAATTTTTCAATTTCAAGATTTTTCTTCTTTCAAATTCCCCATTTCTGCTTTTATTTTACTCAAAGCACAAACTTGAATAAATGATGATCCAAGGGTTCTTACTCATGGAATCTTTGGACTTAGTTTGAAAGTTTTATTGAATCATCGTGGTTCTAGTATGAATCTGAGGTTTCAATTGATTCATAGGGTCTTAACAAGAAAATTCCTATCAATAATAAAGAAAACAAAAGTAAAGCTGCATTACATACAACTCAAAATAACAAATCAAAGAAAATGAAATAGGTAAATAGAAGAATCAAGAGGCCTGTAACGATCAACATAAAGATAAGTGAGTCGACTTGATTTTTGGCATTCTAATTATAACCACAACACAAATAATAGCTTTCTTTTTTTTATTCTTTCGTATTTTTAGATAAGATTGAATCAAAAAATTAAGAAGTTTCCAATTTTCTATTCCATACCAGTATTGGGGTGGTTTTGTTTGAGCCGTACGAGATGAAATTCTCATATACGGTTCTCAGAGGGGAGTTCTCTTGGTTTACCTATCTCAATAAAGTCTACGATTGGTTCGAAGAACGTCTCGAGATTCAGGCGATTGCAGATGATATAACTAGTAAATACGTTCCTCCTCATGTCAACATATTTTATTGTCTGGGAGGAATTACGCTCACTTGTTTTTTAGTACAAGTAGCTACAGGGTTTGCTATGACTTTTTACTACCGCCCGACCGTTACTGAGGCTTTTGCCTCTGTTCAATACATAATGACGGAAGTTAACTTCGGGTGGTTAATTCGATCGGTTCATCGATGGTCGGCAAGTATGATGGTCCTAATGACAATCCTGCACGTATTTCGTGTGTATCTCACGGGGGGTTTTAAAAAACCTCGCGAATTGACTTGGGTTACAGGTGTGGTTCTGGCTGTATTGACCGCATCTTTTGGTGTAACAGGTTATTCTTTACCTTGGGACCAAATTGGGTATTGGGCAGTCAAAATTGTAACAGGCGTGCCCGAAGCAATTCCGGTAATAGGATCGCCTTTGGTAGAGTTATTACGCGGAAGTGCTAGTGTGGGACAGTCCACTTTGACTCGTTTTTATAGTTTACACACTTTTTGTATTACCTCTTCTTACTGCCGTATTTATGTTAATGCATTTCCTAATGATACGTAAACAAGGTATTTCTGGCCCTTTATAAAATTTTATAAAATCTAGATTATAGCGATTTGTAATCAACCCTTTATCTTATTACTTGGGGGAGGAACAATAATATTTCATTGCTACAAATATGGATTATTGACAAAGAATAAGACATGTAGTTGGAAATTTCCCCTCAACTCCATGGACTATTTATTTGACATGAATGAAATGAATAGTTGACGGGAATTCTCCGAAGAGAAAATGGATTATGGGAGTGTGTGACTTGAACTATTGATTGGGCCGTGCAGAAATATGTCTTTAATCTGCTACATTGGAATTCGCGACCAAATGTGTCTTTGTTCCAACCGGCACCCATAGAGAGGATAGGTTGGTTCGATTGAAAAGAATCTTTTCTATGATCAGCCCCAAGCATGCCGCGCATGAGCAGGCTCCGTAAGATCCAGTAGAATAAGCGATGTGGCATAATCTAGATTATGTTTTAGCTAGATTCTAGATTACTTACTTAATAGTATGGAAATGCATTCATTTCTTCTGCACCGATCCCGATTTATGATACTATTGGAGTGAAACAAGGGGTCTAAAGAAGAGCAGCGGCTAGACTATATTAGTAACAAGTAAATCCTTTGTACGCGAAAAAGAAAAATCTCAGCTCGATCTTTTTTTTTTGATAAGGGTGAATCACAAGGGCTGAGACGACCCAGAAAGCTCTTGATCATGATCAATTTTGTAAGCCTACTTGGGTATGGAGCATGCACCTGTAAGAACCGAATTCCTTGCAATTGATAGTTGCAACTTCGTAAAATGGAATCCGGTAATTTTACATATAGAATCATCCCGATATGCGTAAAATATAGATTTTCGAAAATCTATATTTCTTTTTTTCTCTATTTCTTTTTTTATATGTATCCTTTTAGTTTGGTTGATTCTTGCTCGAGCCGGATGATGAAAAATTATCATGTCCGGTTCTTTGGGGGGATGGATCTAGAAGAATTCGCCTATCCCAATAACAAAAAAACCTGACTTGAATGATCCTGTATTAAGGGCTAAGTTGGCTAAGGGTATGGGTCATAATTATTATGGAGAACCCGCATGGCCCAACGATCTTTTATATATTTTTCCAGTAGTAATTCTAGGTACTATTGCATGTAACGTAGGCTTAGCGGTTCTAGAACCATCAATGATTGGTGAACCCGCGGATCCATTTGCAACTCCTTTGGAAATCTTACCCGAATGGTATTTCTTTCCCGTATTTCAAATACTTCGTACAGTACCCAATAAGCTGTTGGGTGTTCTTTTAATGGTTTCAGTACCTACGGGATTATTAACAGTACCTTTTTTGGAAAATGTTAATAAATTCCAAAATCCATTTCGCCGCCCCGTAGCGACAACCGTCTTTTTGATTGGTACCGCAGTGGCCTTGTGCTTGGGTATTGGAGCAACATTACCTATTGAAAAATCCCTAACTTTAGGTCTTTTTTAAATTGATTCAATTGTAAAATATCATGACGTGTGTATCTAGGGAGTAGTCACTTCAAAGTGAATTCTCCCTAGATACTTCTATTCAATTGAATTCCGGTCTGACTATATAGACGGGTCTAAAGGTGCAAAGCCATTTCAATTTTCTCTTTTTTTTTTCGGTAAATCAATTGTGAAATGCTTTTTTATTTCTTTTCTAGAATACTCATTATCTGCTTTACATCTTCTATGCGAAAGTGTTCAATTTTCATAAGGTCTTCTTGACGCGTATTCAAAAGGTCGAATAATGTATGTATATTGGACTTTTTGAGACAATTATAGATCCTGGGAGACATTTCTGATTGGTCAATAAAAATAGATTTCAATGCGATTTTTTTTTCTTTTTCGTTAGTTTAGCCAATCTATCATGAAAAGTAAAAAAGGGTAAAGTAACCTTGTATTCATTGTTCTCTAAATGTAAGTTTTCGTCTTCTGCCTGGAGAAAGGGAATAAATAAATCAATCAAACTCCGGGAGGCTTCATGAAGTGCTTCTTTAGGAGTTAAACTTCCGTTTGTCCATATTTCTAGAAAAAGGATCTCTTGTTTTTCATTGCCATTCCCATAAGACTGAATACTATGATTTGCATTTCGAACAGGCATGAATACAGCATCTATAGGATAACAATTTCCGTCTTGAAAGGTATTTGGCGTTTTTATATTATATCCTCGACTCCTCTCGATTTGTAATCCAATAGACAAATCAATTGGTTCTGTTAGGCTAGCTATGTGCTGCGTATTATCAACGATTTCCACAGAAGGCGGCAAGAGGATGTCTTGAGCAGTTACATATCCCGGGCCTTTGACACAAATAAGCGCGTCACAAGTTCCATAAAGATTACTTCTCAATACAATATCTTTCAAATTCATTAAAATTTCATGTACCGATTCTTGAATACCCACTATGGTAGAATATTCGTGTGGAATTTTCTCAGATTTTGCGCGTGTAATACATGTTCCTTCTATTTCTCCAAGCAAAACTCTTCGCATGGCAATGGCAATGCCTATTGTGTTGACCTTTCATAAGGGGAGACAAAATAAAGCGCCCATAATAAAGACGCTTACTGTCTGCTCTTGATTCAACACACTTCCACTGCAGTGTCCGAGTAGATACTTTTACTTTCTCTCGAACCATAGTAATATTATTTGTCAGATCATTGAGTCATTTATTTCTCTTGAAATCTCTTCAATGTTTATTTCTACACCCGTCTTTTTTAGGGGGTCTGCAACCATTGTGTGGCATAGGGGTTACATCCCGTACGAATTTTAAAAGGATACGGGTTATTCGAATAGCTCGTTATGCCGCATCTCTTCCGAGACCAGGACCCTTTATCATGACTTCTGCTCGTTGCATACCTTGATCCGCTACTGTTCGAATAGCATTTCCTGCTGCGGTTTGAGCAGCAAAAGGCGTACCTCTTCTTGTACCCCTGAATCCACAAGTACCGGCCGAGGACCAAGAAATTACCCGACCCCGGACATCTGTAACAGTCACAATGGTGTTGTTGAAACTTGCTTGAACATGAATAACGCCCTTTGGTATTCGACGTCCACTTTTACGTGAACCAATCCGTCCCGGCCTACGTGAACCACTTCTTGGTGGAGATTTTGCCATATTTGATCATTTCATAAATATAAGTCAGAGATATATGGATATATCCATTTCATGTCAAAACCGATCTTTTATTTTGATTTGTTCATCGGTTACTTTCTAAAGTCCCTTTTCGAAAGATTATCCTTGTCTTTGTTTATGTCGCGGGTTGGAACAAATTACTAGAATCCGTCCCCTCCTGCGGATCAGTCGACATTTTTCACAAATTTTACGAACTGAAGCCCTTATTTTCATAATTGTTATTCCTTAAATGAATTTCGAATCTATTTATTGGAAGAAAATAAGTTTCTTGAAATTTTCGCGATCCCCCTGAAAGGAATGTTGAAAAATCACCTAATCACTCAAATCCTTTTGTGTAGTCTATATATTATTATTATATCCTCCAGTTGAATCATAACGACTTCCTTCAAATTTGCCTCTAGCCACCGGGAGTATATGTATAGGGAGTATATGTATAATAGTATATGTAGAAAAACGGGTCGGATCCCTCCTGAAACATAATCTAGAATCTTACTTCGCTCTCTAAACTATCTAAAAGAACCCGGAGCATACCTTTGGTAAGTTATTCGGTAATTAAACCTCGAGGAATCCTACCCCTTTTTTCTCACAACACAAAAGTAAGCTCCAAATACAATTCGGATAGAAGAATAATTACCATATATAACACAAAATTTCTCCACCGATTCTTTCTAGTCGAGCCGCTCGGTCTGTCATTATACCCCGAGAAGTAGAGAGAATTACAATCCCCATCCCATCTAAAATTCTAGGAATTCGTCGATAGTTAAAATAGATTCGTAGACCGGGTCGACTGATTCGTTTTAAATTTAAAATGGGTCTATACGGCCCTTTCCTATTCCTTCGATGTCGTAGGGTTAAAACCAAAAACTCGTTTTTGTTTTCCACGAGTTTCCTTGCGTTTTCGATAAAACCCTCTCGCAAAAGGATTTTAACAATGTTTTCGGTGATGTTAGTAGATGCTATTCGAACCGTTCCCTTTCTATTCATGTCAGCATTTCGTATAGAAGTTATTATGTCAGCAATAGTGTCCTTGCCCATGATAAACTTAAATTTTTGTTGCTTCCGAATTTTGATATAATCAACATGTTCTTTTTTTATGAAAATTATTAAAAGTATATGCGTGAGACATACTCTACTAAAATTTGATTTATCTATTTGATTTATCTATTTGATTTTCATACTACTATCACTATATCGCGGTCCCCCTTATAATACTTCAGGTGCTAATGAAACTATTTTAGTAAAATTCAACTGTCTCAATTCCCGGGCGATCGCACCAAAAACCCGAGTTCCCTTTGGATTTCCTTCTTGATCAATGACAACTGCAGCATTGTCATCGTACCGTATTATCATACCGTTATCACGTCTGAGTTCTTTACAAGTACGTACAATTACAGCTCTGATCACTTCTGATCTTTCTAGAGGCGTATTGGGTACTGCTTCCTTGATCACAGCAACAATAACGTCACCAATATGAGCATATCTACGATTACTGGCTCCTATGATTCGAATACACATCAATTCTCGGGCACCGCTATTGTCTGCTACATTCAAATGGGTTTCAGGTTGAATCATATCGTTTTTTGAGTCCGTTTTTTTAATGTTTAATTTAAAGTAAAGCACTGAAAGGACGAACAAAAAAAAAAAAAAAAAAAGGAAGACCCGCATTTTTATACTCAAGATTGATTTCCTTTGTTTCGACATTCCTATCCCGAAATAATGAATTGAGTTCTTATAGGCATTTTGGACGCCGCTATTGAAATAGCCTTTCGAGCTATATTTTCAGCTACTCCACTCATTTCATAAAGTATTCTACCCGGTTTAACGACGGCTACCCAATATTCAGGGGATCCTTTACCGGACCCCATACGGGTTTCCGTGGGTCTTAGTGTAACTGGTTTGTCTGGAAAGATACGTACCCATATTTTTCCACCGCGCCGTACATTTCGCGTCATTGCTCGGCGCCCCGCTTCGATTTGTCTAGATGTGATCCAAGCGGGTTCAAGTGCTTGAAGAGCATATCTGCCGAAACTAATATGATTACCTCGATAAGATATCCCTTTCATTCTTCCTCTATGTTGTTTACGGAATCTTGTTCTTTTGGGGTTATAATTGATGGTTCTTTCTCAATGCCATCTCTACTACAGAACTGGACATGAGAGTTTCTTCTGTTCCAGCTCCTCGCGAATGAAAGGACTATAAAAGATTTTATCAAGATATAGGGGATTTAATAAATAATATACTGAAGCATAGGATTTTTGAAAGTTCATATAATTAATCTATTCGAAATTTGTATATCATGTTTAGATATAGAATTGAAACATTTATGTTCTATTTATAGATAATCTCAATGTATTTTTTTTATCGTTATAACAAATCTTTATTTTGTTTTGCCTTTTACCATATCGGATCGATCAAAATGAATCAATCCAATAAAATCAAAAAATCAAATAAACCTTTCGCGGGCGAATATTTACTCTTTCAATAGCTATTTCAGTTGTAGGGTTAGTTCATGACCTCTACGAATAAAAGAATAGTTTAGTTCCTGGGTTCGTTTCGCCATCCCACCCAATAAATCATTAAGATTCATTTCCAATAGAATCTTCTTTATTCACGGGTTCCGTCGTTCCCATTGCTTCTCGATTAATGGTTAGGTCTGAATTCTCCAACGGAGCCCTTAATGAAATTTTTTCTTAAGTCAATTTTCTCAGTTTTTATTGACTCGGGGCTCTTTATTTTTTTTGTTCTATGAGCGGATTCATCTAGTTAGGGATGAATCATTATTGATGCTGTATTACACTGTTTTTTCTGAGATGACTTACAGACCTTACATATTGGAATCTTATATCATTGATATTTTCTTTCTCTCTTTCTCTCATCCTTCCATTTATCCGCATGCTTTTCGATTTTCTTTCATAACTTAGAACTTCACAACCTACAATCAGATTGGGTTTTTATGTTTATGCAAATTTCAGTTGCTACAACGATATGACCACTCTATTATATCTTGACTGGTTCTTTGGATTCAGATAATACGAAGCAATGAGTTGGTTATTAGTGCTATAGTTATTAGTTCATACTACAGGACGGTCCATTTTTTGGAATCCTAGCCCTAAAAAAAACCAACGAGTCGCACACTAAGCATAGCAATTATATAAAAAAATAAATCGAATTTTTATTCAACCCTATAGAATTGTGGAATTTCTCATTTTTGTTTTGATTGAAGATAAAAAGAGCTCGTTCTTTGTTTAGTTTATTTCCATTAATGGGGAGGCTCTAAAGACACGTAAACTTTTATTTTTTTTCGTCTACAAATATCCAAATTTTGATTCCCAATACCCCGTATATAGTTCGAACCGTATAGGAACAATAATCAATTTTAGCTCCAATGGTTTGTAGAGGAACTCTACCTTCTCTGATCCATTCGGCGCGCGCAATTTCTTTTCCGTCAAGACGCCCTGCAATTTGTACTTGAATTCCTTTTGTATCGGCCTGTTCCGTTAATTCAATAGCTTTTTTCATTGCTTTGCGAAAAGAAACTCGATTTTTTAATTGGCCGGCTATAAATTCGGCAAGAATATTGGGGTGTCCATAAGGATTTGCAATTCTTGTAATAGCAATGTTTATTTTTCGATTCATTCGATTCACACAATTAAGTTCTTTTTGTAAATTCATCTGTAATTCTTCAATTCTTCGCGGTCTATTTTCTAGTAATAATTTTGGGAACCCTATATAGATTATAACTTGAATTAGATCAATTCTTTTTTGAATCTCTATCCGTGCAATTCCCTCAACACCGGAAGATATTCTCATATTTTTTGTA
>JASUUL010000063.1:52500-57500 GCA_030449875.1 Aegle marmelos
TATCAATAACCGAGCCGGATCTGGTGTATCATAAGGGATTTGCCTTTTCTATTTTTTCCTACGGATTGGAGCAAAAACAATTCTTGAATGAGGTATTCAACTCCAGGAATGAATCGAAAAAGAAATCTTTATTGGTTCTACCTCCTATTTTTTATGAAGAGAATGAATCTTTTTATCGAAGGATCAGAAAAAAATGGGTCCGGATCTCCTGCGGGAATGATTTGGAAGATCCAAAACAAAAAAAAGTGGTATTTGCTAGCAACAACATAATGGAGGCAGTCAATCAATCTAGATTGATCCGAAATCGGATTCAAATCCAATATAGCACCTATGGGTACATAAGAAATGTATTGAATCGATTCTTTTTAATGAATAGATCCGATCGCAACTTCGAATATGGAATTCACAGGGATCAAATAGGAAATGATACTCTGAATCATAGAACTATAATGAAATATACGATCAACCAACATTTATCGAATTTGAAAAAGAGTCAGAAGAAAAGGTTCGCTCCTCTGATTTTGATTTCTCGAACCGAGAGATTCATGAATCGGGATCCTAATGCATATAGATACAAATGGTCCAATGGGAGCAAGAATTTCCAGGAGCATTTGAAACATTTCGTTTCTGAGCAGAAGAGCCGTTTTCAAGTAGTGTTCGATCGATTACGTATTAATCAATATTCGATTGATTGGTCTGAAGTTATCGACAAAAAAGATTTGTCTAAGCCACTTCCTTTCTTTTTGTCCAAGTTTCTTTTCTTTTTGTCTAACTCACTTCCTTTTTCTTTGTGAGTTTCGGGAATATCCCCATTCATAGGTCTGAGATCCACATCTATGAATTGAAAGGTCCGAATGATCAACTCTGCAATCAGTTGTTAGAATCAATAGGTCTTCAAATCGTTCATTTGAAAAAATTGAAACCCTTCTTATTGGATGATCATAATACTTCCCAAAAATCGAAATTCTTGATCAATGGAGGAAGAATATCACCATTTTTGTTCAATAAGATACCGAAGTGGATGATTGACTCATTCCATACTAGAAATAATCGCAGGAAATCTTTTGATAACACGGATTCCTATTTCTCAATGATATCCCACGATCAAGACAATTGGCTGAATCCTGTGAAACCATTTCATAGAAGTTCATTGATATCTTCTTTTTATAAAGCAAATCGACTTCGATTCTTGAATAATCCACATCGCTTCCGCTTCTATTGTAACAAAAGATTCACTTTTTATGTGGAAAAGGTCCGTATCAATAATTATGATTTTACGTATGGACAATTCCTCAATATCTTGTTCATTCGCAACAAAATATTTTCTTTGTGGCGGTAAAAAAAAACATGCTTTTTTGGAGAGAGATACTATTTCACCAATCGAGTCACAGGTATCTAACATATTCATACCTAACGATTTTCCACAAAGCGGTGACGAAAGGTATAACTTGTACAAATTTTTCCCTTTTCCAATTCGATCCGATCTATTAGTTCGTAGAGCTATTTACTCGATCGCAGCCATTTCTGGAACACCTCTAACAGAGGGACAAATAGTCAATTTTGAAAGAACTTATTGTCAACCTCTTTCAGATATGAATCGATCTGATTCAGACGAGAAGAACTTGCATCAGTATCTCAATTTCAATTCAAACATGGGTTTGATTCACACTCCATGTTCTGAGAAATATTTACCATCCGAAAAGAGAAAGAGGAAAAACGGAGTCTTTGTCTAAAGAAATGCGTTGAGAAAGGGCAGATGTCTAGAACCTTTCAACGAGACAGTGCTTTTTCAACTCTCTCAAAATGGAATCGATTCCAAACAATATATATGCCATGGTTCCTTACTTCGACAGGGTACAAATATCTAAATTTGATATTTTTAGATACTTTTTCAGACCTATTGCCGGTACTAAGTAGCAGTCAAAAATTTGTATCCATTTTTCATGATATTATGCATGGATCAGATAGAGCATGGCGAATTCTTCAGAAAAAATGGTGTCTTCCACAATGGAATCTGATAAGTGAGATTTCGAGTAAGTGTTTCCATAATCTTCTTCTGTCCGAAGAAATGATTCATCGAAATAATGAGTCACCATTGATATCGACACATCTGAGATCGCCAAATGCTCGGGAGTTCCTCTATTCAATCCTTTTCCTTCTTCTTGTTGCTGGATATCTCGTTCATACACATCTTCTCTTTGTTTCCCGAGCCTATAGTGAGTTAGAGACAGAGTTCGAAAGGGTCAAATCTTTGATGATTCCACCATACATGATTGAGTTGCGAAAACTTCTGGATAGGTATCCCACATCTGAACTGAATTCTTTCTGGTTAAAAGAATCTCTTTCTAGTTGCTCTGGAACAATTAGGAGATTCTCTAGAAGAAATACGGGGTTCTGCTTTTGGCGGCAACATGCTATGGGGTGGTGGTCCCGCGGATGGGGTTAAATCAATACGTTCTAAGACGAAAGATTTGAATATCAATCTCGTCGATATCACCGATCTCATAAGTATCATACCAAATCCCATCAACCGAATCACTTTTTCGAGAAATACGAGACATCTAAGTCATACAAGTAAAGAGATCTATTCATTCATTGTTAAGAAATAAAAAAGGGGAACGGTGATTGGATTGATGATAAAATAGAATCCTGGGTCGCGAACAGTGATTCGATTGATGATAAAGAAAGAGAATTCTTGGTTCAGTTCTCCACCTTAACCTTAACGACAGAAAAAAGGATTGATCAAATTCTATCGAGTCTGACTCATAGTGATCATTTATCAAAGAATGACTCTGGTTATCAAATGATTGAACAACCGGGAACAATTTACTTACGATACTTAGTTGACATTCATAAAAAGCATTTCATGAATTATGAGTTCAATACATACTGTTTAGCAGAAAGACGGATATTCCTTGCTCATTATCAGACAATCACTTATTCACAAACTTCGTGTGGGGCTAATAGTTTTCATTTCCCATCTCATGGAAAACCCTTTTCGCTCCGCCTAGCCCTATCCCCCTCTAGGGGTATTTTAGTGATAGGTTCTATAGGAACCGGACGCTCCTATTTGGTCAAATACCTAGCGGCAAACTCCTATGTTCCTTTCATTACAGTATTTCTGAACAAGTTCCTGGATAACAAGCCTAAAGGTTTTCTTATTGATGATATCGATGATGATAGTGACGATATTGATGCTAGTGACGATATTGATGCTAGTGACGATATTGATCGTGACCTTGATACGGAGCTGGAGCTTCTAACTATGATGAATGCGCTAACTATCGATATGATGTCGGAAATAGGCCGATTTTATATCACCCTTCAATTCGAATTAGCAAAAGCAATGTCTCCTTGCATAATATGGATTCCAAACATTCATGATCTGGATGTGAATGAGTCGAATTACTTATCCCTCGGTCTATTAGTGAACTATCTCTCCAGGGATTGTGAAAGATGTTCCACTAGAAATATTCTTGTTATTGCTTCGACTCATATTCCCCAAAAAGTGGATCCCGCTCTAATAGCCCCGAATAAATTAAATACATGCATTAAGATACGAAGGCTTCTTATTCCACAACAACGAAAGCACTTTTTCACTCTTTCATATACTAGGGGATTTCACTTGGAAAAGAAAATGTTCCATACTAATGGATTCGGGTCCATAACCATGGGTTCCAATGCACGAGATCTTGTAGCACTTACCAATGAGGCCCTATCGATTAGTATTACACAGAAGAAATCAATTATAGACACTAATACAATTAGATCTGCTCTTCATAGACAAACTTGGGATTTGCGATCCCAGGTAAGATCGGTTCAAGATCATGGGATCCTTTTCTATCAGATAGGGAGGGCTGTTGCACAAAATGTACTTCTAAGTAATTGCCCCATAGATCCTATATCTATCTATATGAAGAAGAAATCGTGTAACGAAGGGGATTCTTATTTGTACAAATGGTACTTCGAACTTGGAACGAGCATGAAGAAATTAACGATACTTCTTTATCTTTTGAGTTGTTCTGCCGGATCGGTCGCTCAAGACCTTTGGTCTCTACCCGGACCCGATGAAAAAAACGGGATCACTTCTTCTGGACTCGTTGAGAATGATTCTGATCTAGTCCATGGCCTATTAGAAGTAGAAGGCGCTCTGGTGGGATCCTCGCGGACAGAAAAAGATTGCAGTCGGTTTGATAATGATCGAGTGACGTTGCTTCTTCGGCCCGAACCAAGGAATCCCTTAGATATGATGCAAAAAGGATCTTGTTCTATCGTTGATCAGAGATTTCTCTATGAAAAATACGAATCGGAGTTTGAAGAAGGGGAAGGAGTCCTCGACCCGCAACAGATAGAGGAGGATTTATTCAATCACATAGTCTGGGCTCCTAGAATATGGCGCCCCTGGGGCTTTCTATTTGATTGTATCGAAAGGCCCAATGAATTGGGATTTCCCTATCGGGCCGGGTCATTTCGGGGCAAGCGGATCATTTATGATGAAAAGGATGAGCTTCAAGAGAATGATTCGGAGTTCTTGCAGAGTAGAACCATGCAGTACCAGACACGAGATAGATCTTCCAACGAACAAGGCTTTTTCGAATAAGCCAATTCATTTGGGAACCTGCGGATCCACTCTTTTTCCTATTCAAAGATCAGCCCCTTGTCTCTGTGTTTTCACACCGAGAATTCTTTGCAGATGAAGAGATGTCAAAGGGGCTTCTTACTTCCCAACCAGATCCTCCTACATCTATATATAAACGCTGGTTTATCAAGAATACGCAAGAAAAGCACTTCGAATTGTTGATTCATCGCCAGAGATGGCTTAGAACCAATAGTTCATTATCTAATGGATTTTTCCGTTCTAATACTCCATCCGAGAGTTATCAGTATTTATCAAATCTGTTCCTATCTAACGGAACGCTATTGGATCAAATGACAAAGACATTGTTGAGAAAAAGATGGCTTTTTCCGGATGAAATGAAAATTGGATTCATGTAACAGGA
>JASUUL010000063.1:75000-92500 GCA_030449875.1 Aegle marmelos
AAACGAAATGTCACATTATTTTTTTTATGCATGTCGAAGTGATGGAAAAGAAAGGATCTCTTTTACATATCCAGTTAGTTTGTCAACTTTTTTGGACATGATAAAAAAAAAGAATTATTTTTTCGCAACCGAAAAACTATCCTCTGATGAATTTTCTACACATTGGAATTACACTAATAACCAAAAAAGAAAGAACTTAAGCAGGGAGTTTAGAAATCGACTTGAGGGTTTAGATAAAGGATCTCTTATTCGGGATATACTCGAAAAAAGGACTCAATTGTGTAATGATAAGACTAAAAAAAATACTTACCTAAAACATATGATCCTTTATTAAACGGACCTTATCGTGGAAGAATCCTATTTTTTTTTGCACCCCCAATCCTAAATACAACTTATATCAAAAATAAGATAAGAACGCTTTGGATAAATAAGATTCACAATCTAATTCTTATTAATGATTCTCACGAATTTGAACAGACAATAGACCGATTTAATCGAAAATCATTTTCAAGCGAAGAAGTGCGGTCTTTAGTTACAGAACGGGAACGAGAACACATCGATTCCGAAGACCGAATAAAAGATTCCGAAGACCGAATAAAAAGTTTAAATTTTTTATTCGATGCAGTTATAACGGATCCCAATGATCAAAAAATTAGAAAAAAAGCGATAAAAGAAATTAGTAAAAGGGTTCCCCGGTGGTCATACAAATTAATCGATAATGTAGACCAAGAACTGGGAGAATACGACGAAAATGTAAGAGGGGAACATACATTTCGTTCACGAAAAGCCAAACGTGTAGTGGTTGCTGTTGATCACCAGACAAAAGAGGATGTAACTTTGCCCCATTATTTGGAACAATCGGATTTTCGTCGATATATAATCAAAGGTTCCATGCGCGCACAAAGACGTAAAACCGTTATTTGGAAACCTGTTCAAGCAAATGCCCATTCCCCTCTTTTTTTGGACAGAATAGACAAAACCCTTTATTTGTCTTTTGATATTTCCCGGCTGATTAAAGTAATTCTTCAAAATTGGATGGTAAAAAATAAAAACCAAAAACTTTCTGATTATACAAACGCAAAGACAAGAAAATTGGATAAAGAAGAAAAAAAGAAGCTCAAAGGCGAAAGATACCAAAGACAAGAAAAGGTACGTATAAAACAAGCAGAAGGCTGGGATAAGCGTTTACTTACTCGAATACTAAGAAGTTCTATATTAGTAATCCAATCGATTATTAGAAAATATATTCTATTACCGTTATTGATAATAGCTAAAAATGTGGTTCGCATACTATTATTCCAAGATCCTGAGTGGTCCGAGGATTTTAAGGATTGGAATCGTGAAATTTATGTTAAATGCACTTATAGTGGTGTTAATTTATCTGAAAGAGAATTTCCGAAAAACTGGTTAATAGAAGGTATTCAGATAAAGATCCTATTCCCTTTTCGCCTGAAACCCTGGCACGGATCTACGATACAATCTTCTCATAAAGATCCAAAAAGTGAACAAGAAACTGATTTTTGTTTTTTAACAGTTTTGGGGCTGGAAACTGACATGCCGTTCGGTTCTCCACGAAAACGACATTCCTTTTTTGAACCCATTTTTCAAGAAATAAAAAAAAAAATTAGAAAATTGAAAACTAAGTCTTTTATAGTTTTAAGGGATTTCAAAGAAGGAAAAATAAAAGAACTTTCAAAAAGAAACTTGAGAGAAATCGAGAAATTGAGGGAAACTCAAAAAAATTCGATAATCAGTAAGCAGATGAGTCACAAACCGTCTATTGAAATTTCATCTATGGATTGGACGAAATTATCCCAGACCTAAAAAAAAATGAAAGATCTGACTAATAGAACAAGCAGAATCAGAAATCAAATATATAAAATTACAAAAGAAAAGACAAAAGGATCACTAACTCAAGAAACAAATATTAGTTCGAACAAACCAACTTATTCTGTTAAAATATTAGACTCATCAAAAAGGATTTGGAGGATATTAAAAAAAAGAAATGCTCGATTAATCCGTAAATCCTATTTGTTTCTAAAATTTGTCATTGAAAAGATATACAGAAATATTTTTCTATCTACCCTTACTATTCCAAGAATCAATACAAAAGCTTTTCGTGAATCAACAAGAAAAAAAATGCAAATTATTGAGAAAAACATCCACAATAATGAAGTAAATCCCGAAAGAATTAATAAAACAAATAAAAATAGAATTATTTCGACTATCCAAAAATCGCTTTCTAAGACTAGTAATAAGAATTCAAAGATTTCTTGTAATTTATCGTCTTTTTCACAATCACAAGCATATGTATTTTACAAATTATTACAAGTCCCAATTTTGAACTTTTATAATTTAAGACCCGTTCTTCAATATCACGGAACATCTCTATTTCTTAAGAATGAAATAAAAGATTTTTTTGAAAAACACGGAATCTTTAATTATCAATTAAGACATAAACCCTTTTGGAATTTTGGAAGGACTCCACGAAAACACTGGTTAAGCGGGCATTATCAACATGATTTATCGCGGATTAAATGGGCTAGATTAGTACCACAAGAATGGCGAAATAGAGCCACTCAACACTGTATGGCTCAAAATAAAGATTTAATTAAAAGAGATTCGTATGAAAAAAATGGATTAACTCATTGCGAAAAACAAGATTTTTTTGAAGCAGACCTATTACGTAATCAAAAATCGAATTTTAAAAAACACTATAGATATGATCTTTTATCATATAAATCGATTAATTATGAAGATAAGAAAGATTCGTATATTGATAGATCACTAGTCCAAGTAAATAATAAAGAAGAGTATTCTTATAATTACAATAGAAAGAAAGGAAAATTGTTGGCTATGCTGGGAAGTATCTCTATCAATAATTATATAGGGGAAGATGATATTATGGATATGGAAAAATTCTTGTATAGAAAATATTTTGATTGGAGAATTCTGAATTTTTGTCTTAGAAATAAGGCCAATATGGAAGCCTGGGTTGATATGGATACTGGTACCGGCAGTAATCAAAATACTAGGATTGGGTCCAATAATTATCAAAAAATTGATGCAATTAATAACAGAGTCCCCTTTTATCTTACAATTCATCAAGATGAAGAAATTAACCCATCCACTCAAAAGGGGTTCTTTTGTGATTGGATGGGAATGAATGAAGAAATACTAAGTTATCCTATATCAAACCCGGAATCTTGGTTCTTCCCAGAATTTGTCCTACTTTTTAATGCATATAGAACGAAACCCTGGATTATACCAATCAAATTCCTTCTTTTCAATTTTAATGGAAATAGTAAGAAAAATAGAACCGGAAAGAAAGAGGCGGATCTTTTTATATCACCTACTCAAAAAGAATATCTTGAATTATCGAATCAAAGTAAAGAAGAAAACGAACTCGCAGACCAAGGAACTCCGAGATCGGATGCACAAAAGCAAGTAATTCTTGGATCAGTTCTCTCAAACCAAGAAAAAGATGGTGAAGAAAATTTTACGGGATCGGACATGAAAACCCGTATAAAGAAAAAGCAATACAAAAGAGAAACCGAAGTACAGCTCGATTTCTTCCTAAAAAGATATTTGTGTTTGCAGTTGCGATGGAGGGGTGCTGTTTCTTTCAGAGAAAAAATACTCAATGATATGAAAGTATATTGTCACCTGGTTCGACTACTAAATCCTAGCGACGTTACTATAGCCTCTATTCAAGGGGGAGAAATTAGTCTGCCTATTTTGATCAATAAGAAGAATTTCGCTCTTAAAGAATTGACGAAAGGGGGAATGCTTATTATCGAACCCCGTCGTTTGTCTGTAAAAAATGATGGGCAATTTTTTCTATATCAAATCGTAGGTATTGCATTGGTTCATAAGAATAAGCGAAAAATTACTAAAAGATACCAAGAAAAGCACTATGTTGATAAAAAAGAAAAAGATTTTGATGAATTCATTGCAAAACATCAAAAAATGACTGGAAATAGAAACACAAATCATTATGATTTGCTTGTTCCTGAAAATATTTTACTCCCTAAACGTCGTAGAGAATTAAGAACCCTAATTTGTTTCAATTCGAAGAATCAAAATGGTATGCAGACAAATCCAGTATTTTTTAATAACGGAGAGGGCAGCGGCCACGTTTTGGATAAAAACAAAAATCTTGCTAGAGAGAAAAATCAACTAATTCAATTAAAGTTCTTTATTTGGGCCAATTCTCGATTAGAAGATTTAATTTGTATGAATCGGTATTGGTTTAATACCAATAATGGGAGTCGTTTCAGTATGGTAAGGGTCCATATGTATCCACGATTGAAAATTCGTTAATAGTGTGCTTTTCCTATCTATCATGTCCCATTTTGGGATATGAAAACAAATAAATGTATCCATGTCTTGTCTTCCATTCCAGTCTGATACAAGATACCAAATTAACGGCGAACATATTAATTAGATCCATAAATGAATCAAGAAACTCTTTTTTTTAGGTCCAAATTTTTCTCTTTTGCCGAAATATCCATCCTTTTGGATCCCTAATCAAATTGAAAATTGGATTGATTATTGATATTGATTTTCTAGCAAGTTCATAACGAACTTAAGATTATTGTGTATATCAAATTGAAGTAACTAGTATTATTATTACTGATCAGTAAAATTCATCTTCAAAAAGGAAGGGGGAGGAGTTTCGTTTTATGGTAAAAAATGCATTCATCTCAGTTAGGGTTCAAGAAAAAAAAGAAAAAAACAGCGGAGCGGTTGAATTTCAAGTATTTCGTTTCACCAACAAGATACGGAGACTTACTTCACATTTAGAATTGCACAGAAAAGACTATTCATCTCAAAGGGGTCTACGTAAAATTTTGGAAAAACGCCAACGTCTACTAGCTTATTTGTCAAAGAAAAATAGAGTACGTTATAAAGAATTAATTAGTAAGTTGAATATCCGGGAGTCAAAAAATCGTTAATTTGAAATTTGAAAAACAATTTCGAATTATTTGATTTTGACTGTTGATGAACTTCTTGTTGTTTTCAACAATTCATGTAAGAATGAATCGAGGAAAAACCTATGAGTATACTAGCTACAGAAAAAGAATTTATGATAGTCAATATGGGACCTCACCACCCGTCAATGCATGGTGTTCTTCGTCTCATCGTTACTCTAGACGGTGAAGATGTTATTGACTGTGAACCAATATTGGGTTATTTACACAGAGGGATGGAAAAAATTGCGGAAAACCGAACAATTATACAATATTTGCCTTATGTAACCCGTTGGGATTATTTAGCTACTATGTTCACAGAAGCAATAACTGTAAATGGACCAGAACAGTTGGGAAATATTCGCGTACCTAAAAGGGCCAGCTATATCAGTGTAATTATGTTGGAGTTGAGTCGTATAGCTTCCCATCTGTTATGGCTTGGCCCTTTTATGGCAGATATTGGTGCACAGACTCCTTTCTTCTATATTTTCAGAGAAAGAGAATTAGTATATGATCTGTTCGAAGCTGCCACCGGTATGAGAATGATGCATAATTATTTTCGTATCGGAGGAGTAGCAGCTGATTTACCCTATGGTTGGATAGATAAATGTTTGGATTTCTGCGATTATTTTTTAACAGGGGTTGCTGAATATCAAAAACTTATTACGCGAAACCCTATTTTTTTAGAACGAGTTGAAGGAGTAGGCATTATTGGTGGAGAAGAAGCAATAAATTGGGGTTTATCAGGACCAATGCTACGAGCGTCTGGAATAGAATGGGATCTTCGTAAAGTTGATCATTATGAGTGTTATGACGAATTTGATTGGGAAGTCCAGTGGCAAAAAGAAGGGGATTCCTTAGCTCGTTATTTAGTCCGAATCGGTGAAATGACGGAATCCGTAAAAATTATTCAACAGGCTTTAGAAGGAATTCCGGGAGGCCCCTATGAAAATTTAGAAATCCGCTGCTTTGATAGAGAAAGCGATCCAGAACGGAATGATTTTGAAGATCGATTCATTAGTAAAAAGCCTTCTCCTACCTTTGAATTGACAAAACAAGAACTTTATGTGAGAGTGGAAGCCCCAAAAGGAGAATTGGGAATTTTTCTGATAGGGGATCAAAGTGGGTTTCCTTGGAGATGGAAAATTCGCCCACCGGGTTTTATCAATTTGCAAATTCTTCCTCAGTTAGTTAAAAGAATGAAATTGGCTGATATTATGACGATATTAGGTAGTATAGATATCATTATGGGGGAAGTTGATCGTTGAAATGATAATTGCTACACCCGAAGTACAAGATATCAATTCTTTTTCCAGATTGGAATCCCTACAAGAGGTCTATGGGATCCTATGGGTGCTTGCCCCTATTTTGATTTATGTATTGGCAATCACAATAGGTGTCCTAGTAATTGTGTGGTTAGAAAGAGAAATATCTGCAGGAATACAACAGCGTATTGGGCCTGAATACGCCAGCCCTTTGGGAATTCTTCAAGCTTTAGCCGATGGGACAAAACTCCTTTTCAAAGAAAACCTTCTTCCATCTAGAGGAAATAGTAGTTTATTCAGTATTGGTCCATCTATAGCAGTCATAGCAATTCTACTAAGTTATTCAGTAATTCCTTTTAGTTATAACCTTGTTTTAGCTGACCTCAATATCGGTATTTTTTTATGGATTGCCATTTCAAGTATTGCCCCTATTGGACTTCTTATGTCAGGATATGGATCAAATAATAAATATTCCTTTTTTAGGTGGTCTGCGAGCTGCTGCTCAATCGATTAGTTATGAAATACCATTAACTTTATGTGTTTTATCAATATCTCTACGTGCGATTCGCTAAAACCTAAGTTTTCGTTCTAGAAAAAAAAGAACTTGAATAGAAATCCTCATTTTTTTTTATTCATTTATTTACTCTTTAGGTTAATAAAAGAAATTAGATAGTTATATATGAGTGAAAGAAAACACCTTCTAAATTCGCAGTAAACGTGGATTAAGTCTCATTTCCTATGTACAAGCGTTAAGGATAAGTAAACAAAAGTAAAAGTGTAGGAAGCCCCGACAGGTCGATTGATCATCCTAGCTTGAAGCGGGCTTAAAAAACCAACCCTATAGAATTTTCATTTTTCATTAGCTATTGTATGTATTACAATATATTGTATGTATATCAATATATATTAGATATATTAGGGGTTGAAAACACAAAGTGGGGGAATAGGAAGGAACACCAAAATACACACAACGGGTTAGTAATGTAGATTATGTCAATTATCTAAAAGGATACTTCTGCATAACATAAAAAGAATACTAATTGGGGCTTTAAGTTGGTAGAAACGATCAGGCAGTACTCCCCACAATTCCGATCCAGAGCATGCTCCTATCCGCCAGTTAAAGAAATAACTATCAGGAACGAAATAATCCTTTACCCCTTTTAAGCCCCATTTTCTCTCAGAAAGAAGAAGAGGAACAAAAAACTAGAAAAAATACAATTACAATCTAAAAGATATAAAAGAATCCTTTGATTTTTCTTTCATATTGATAGAAATCAAATTGGTGTCATGATTCATGAACTAGTGTAATGGCTAATTCTTTTTCGTAATCGAAACTAAAAAAAAGGATGGATTGAAATATCTAGTGATATTTCTACAAGGAGTATTTTATTGAAGGGTTGATTAAGTTATTACTCAACACAGAAAATTTGAAATTCGTAAAGGATGAGATTAATTCAGAAATACTGTTTTTTTATCCTTAGAGCAGACAGAATTCCAGTGGTATAATTGGGGATCCTCCGCTAGATTTTGACTTTATCCATCCTATAACCATATCAAAATAACTAATATCGGTCCTTACATTTATTTGTGGCCCTGAGGAGCCGTATGAGGTGAAAATCTCATGTACGGTTTTGTAATAGCGATGGAAACCGTAATGTTACCACCGACTATGATTATCTAACAGTTTAAGTACAGTTGATATAGTTGAGGCGCAATCAAAATATGGTTTTTGGGGGTGGAATTTGTGGCGTCAACCTATAGGGTTTATCGTTTTTCTAATTTCTTCCCTAGCGGAATGCGAGAGATTACCTTTTGATTTACCAGAAGCGGAAGAAGAATTAGTAGCCGGCTATCAAACCGAATATTCAGGAATCAAATTTGGTTTATTTTACGTTGCTTCCTATCTAAATCTATTAGTTTCCTCATTATTTGTAACAGTTCTTTACTTGGGAGGTTCGAATCTTTCCATTCCATACATATTTGTTCCTGGGCTGGTTGAAATAAATAAAGCGGATGGAATCTTTGGAACGACCATTGGTATCTTTATTACATTAGCTAAAACTTATTTGTTCTTGTTCATTCCTATTGCAACAAGGTGGACTTTACCGAGACTAAGAATGGACCAACTATTAAATCTTGGCTGGAAATTTCTTTTACCTATTTCTCTCGGTAATCTATTATTAACAACTTCTTCCCAACTCCTTTCGCTATAGCTATAAAGATAAATAAAAAAAAAGGAATACAATATTCGATACTTGTCTCAAACAAGAGAAAGAAAAAAACTCAAAACATTCATAGATATTCACAATATGTTTCCTATGGTAACAGGTTTCATGAATTATGGTCAACAAACAATACGAGCTGCAAGGTACATTGGTCAAAGTTTCATGATTACTTTATCCCAAGCAAATCGTTTACCTGTAACTATTCAATATCCTTATGAAAAATTAATCACATCGGAGCGTTTTCGTGGTCGAATCCATTTTGAATTTGATAAATGTATTGCTTGTGAAGTATGCGTTCGAGTATGTCCTATAGATCTGCCTGTTGTTGATTGGAAATTTGAAACAGATATTCGAAAGAAACGATTGCTTAATTACAGTATTGATTTTGGAATTTGTATTTTTTGTGGTAACTGCGTTGAGTATTGTCCAACAAATTGTTTATCAATGACTGAAGAATATGAACTTGCTACTTACGACCGTCACGAATTGAATTATAATCAAATTGCTTTAGGTCGTTTACCAATGTCAGTAATTGACGATTTTACAATTCGAACAGTCTTGAATTCGCCTCAACGAAAAAACGTCTAAACCTTTTGAATTTCGAATTACTAAGGTTCAGTTTTGGTATAGTTGGTATAAAGGGATAAGGTTGTTTTTTGGCTTGGTCAATAACTCCAAATCCCAACTTTTGATTGGTTGATGAGAAGTACAACTCAATTTGTATTGAAATGAAATAATATATAGACAGAAGCTTTTTCGAACTCTATATAGCTTCAATTTCAAATTGCCATTTAGAATAACGAAAAGAACGAAATTGATCCCAGAACTGTATCCGCATCAATTCCCACTTAGTAGATTAGAATTTCATTGAATTGGAATTGAGAATGTCTCATAAATAATTTTTCCTGGTCGGCTCAATAAGGTCATGAAAAAGATTTCGATTTATTTATCTCCTATTTTAATATAATGGATTTGCCTGGACCAATACACGATTTTCTTTTAGTTTTTCTGGGATCGGGTCTTATATTAGGAGGTCTGGGAGTGGTATTATTTACCAACCCAATTTATTCTGCCTTTTCCTTGGGATTGGTTCTTGTTTGTATATCATTATTCTATATTCTATCAAATTCCCATTTTGTAGCTGCCGCGCAACTCCTTATTTACGTGGGAGCTGTAAATGTTTTAATCATATTTGCTGTAATGTTCATGAACGGCTCAGACTATTCCAAAGATTTTGAGTTGAATCTTTGGAATATTGGCGATGGTCTTACTTCCCTGGTTTGTACAAGTATTTTTTTTTCGTTAATCACTACTATTCTAGATACGTCGTGGTACGGGATTATTTGGACTACACGAGCCAACCAGATTATTGAACAAGATTTGATAAGTAATAGTCAACAAATTGGAATTCATTTATCAACAGACTTTTTCTTCCATTTGAACTCGTTTCAATAATTCTTTTAGTTGCTTTAATAGGTGCAATTGCCGTGGCGCGTCAATAACAAATCTTTATAACTAGATAACTAGGAACAGCAATCCCAATTTTACTTTTTTATGTGTTATCACATTCATTTCCCTTAAATCCTTGTAAAGTATAGTTGAATACTATTCCCAGATCAATAGAAAATCAAAATCGAATTTTTTTGATTCGATCTATTACCAAATAGATTCTTTTGTTCCGTACCTGGTATATTCTAAGCAACCAAATCACTTGCATTATTATTATTGTTCAGATTGAAATGAATCGAAATTGGTACGGAGTTGGTTAATGATGCTCGAGCATGTACTTGTTTTGAGTGCCTATTTATTTTCGATTGGTATCTATGGCTTGATTACGAGCCGAAATATGGTTCGGGCCTTGATGTGTCTTGAACTTATACTAAATGCAGTTAATATAAATTTCGTAACATTCTATGATTTTTTTGATAGTCGACAATTAAAAGGAGATATTTTTTCATTTTTTGTTATAGCTATTGCAGCCGCTGAAGCAGCTATCGGATCAGCTATTGTTTCGTCAATTTATCGTAACAGAAAATCGACGCGTATCAATCAATCGACTTTGTTGAATAAGTAGTATTTATAAATCATAATATTCATAAATTCAATTTAGGATATATAATATGCCCTAATTTCGATCCTGTTTGTGAAACTGGAAGAAATCAAAGTATCTTTGTTCCCTTGATCCAGAAGTGGATTAATTAGCAAAATTCTGGTAAATCATTGATTCATCTGGTGTTTAAATATGACATTTCAAAATTGACTAGATCGAAAATTAAAAAGTTCAAAACAAAAATAGATAGATCCAATGTCACATTCAGTAAAGATTTATGATACATGTATAGGGTGTACTCAATGTGTACGAGCTTGCCCCACGGATGTATTAGAAATGATACCTTGGGACGGATGTAAAGCAAAGCAAATTGCTTCTGCTCCAAGAACAGAGGACTGTGTTGGTTGTAAGCGATGTGAATCCGCCTGTCCAACGGATTTCTTGAGTGTTCGAGTTTATTTATGGCATGAAACAACCCGAAGCATGGGTCTAGCTTATTGATACGTTCCCGAAAACCCACTTGAATCCGTTTTGAATACAGTTTCTTTTTTTTTACCGATTACCGACAAAAACCCGTACTCGAAAAAGACAAAAAAAATACGAATATATTCTATTTTCGAGTTTCGAGCACGGGTTTTTCTGGGCCAAGTGTATCTTGTCTTTACCACGAATTATTTTCCTTGGTTAACACTAATTGTAGTTTTTCCGATAGCCGCGGGTTCTTTCATTTTTTTTCTCCCTCAGAGAGGAAATAAGGTGACTAGAGGATATACAATATATATATGTGTCTTAGAACTCCTTCTAACGACCTATGCATTCTGTTATAATTTCAAATTGGACGATCCATTAATACAGCTGTCAGAGGATTATAAATGGATCACTTTTTTTTGAGTTTGACTGGCGATTGGGAATAGATGGACTTTCCATAGGACCCATTTTACTGACGGGATTTATCACCACTTTAGCTACTTTAGCGGCTCGGCCAGTTACTCTGAATTCCCGACTATTCCACTTCCTGATGTTAGCGATGTACAGCGGTCAAATAGGATCATTTTCTTCTCGGGACCTTTTACTTTTTTTCATCATGTGGGAATTAGAATTAATTCCCGTTTATCTACTTCTGGCCGTGTGGGGTGGAAAGAAACGCCTTTATTCAGCCACAAAATTTATTTTGTACACGGCAGGAGGCTCCGTTTTTCTTTTAATAGGAGTTTTGGGTATCGGTTTATATGGTTCCAATGAACCAACATTAAATTTGGAAACATTAGTTAATCAGTCGTATCCTGTGGCACTGGAAATAATATTCTATATTGGATTTTTGATTGCTTTTGCTGTCAAATTGCCGATTATACCCTTTCATACGTGGTTACCAGACACCCACGGAGAGGCACATTACAGTACTTGTATGCTTCTAGCCGGAATCTTATTAAAAATGGGAGCATATGGGTTGATTCGAATCAATATGGAACTATTACCGCACGCTCATTCTATATTTTCCCCCTGGTTCATGATAGTAGGTACCGTGCAAATAATTTATGCAGCTTCAACATCTCCCGGCCAACGGACTTTAAAAAAAAGAATAGCCTATTCCTCTGTATCTCATATGGGTTTCATAATTCTAGGAATAGGCTCGATAACCGATACAGGTCTCAATGGAGCCGTTTTACAAATAATTTCTCACGGGTTGATTAGTGCTGCACTTTTTTTCTTGGCAGGAACGAGTTATGATAGAATACGTTTTGCTTATCTAGACGAAATGGGCGGACTCGCTATACCAATTCCAAAGATCTTCACGCTATTCAGTATCTTATCGATGGCCTCCCTTGCATTACCCGGCATGAGTGGTTTTGTTGCAGAATTGATAGTATTTTTTGGAATAATTACCAGCCAAAAATTTTTTTTAATGCCAAAAATAGTAATCACTTTTGTAATGGCAATTGGAATGATATTAACTCCTATTTATTCATTATCTATGTTACGGCAAATGTTCTATGGGTACAAGCTATTTAATGCCCCAAACTCTTATTGTTTCTTGATTTTGGACCATGAGAGTTATTTGTTTTGATCTCGATTCTTCTACCTGTAATAGGTATTGGTATTTATCCCGATTTCGTTCTCTCACTATCAGCGGACAAGGCCGAAGCTATTATATCTAATTTTTTTTGTAGATAGTTTTCATGACTAAAAAAAATCAAAAAGAAATCCCATGATTTTAAAAAAAGTTCGTTATCCAATGAATATAGAAATTCTTATTCTTCTCTTACTCTTAAGTTTAAGTTAAATAAAAAGAAGAAATAAAATAATTTAAATTTTATTTTAATTGTGACCAACCGCAAAAGGTCTATGTAAGAAACTTATGAATCAATCAGTGATTCTATTAAAAAGGTTCTCGCCATCTTACACTAACACCAACTTAAGTTTCGATATCAGCACTGTCCTATCTTTGTATTCATCAAGCCCTTTCTTCAATTCAAATAGGTGTTAATTAAATGAACCATAACTATGTAACCCTATTCCTAATAGATTGACTCCGAAATAGCATATCCAAATTATAAGAAAGCCCATAGAAGCCACAATTGCAGAATTTACACCTTCCCATTTTGTATTTGTTCGAGTATGTAAATAAATCCCGAATATCGTCCAAGTAATAAATGCCCAAGTTTCTTTTGGATCCCAATTCCAATAAGACCCCCACGCCTCATTAGCCCATACTGCTCCCGAAAGAATACCTGTGGTTAAAAAGATAAATCCTAAACTAATAATACGATAACTCCAACGATCCAATTGTTGAATTACTTGATACCTGTAATAATTTCTAGCGGAAAAACTATTTAGAAAAACATTATTTTTTTCGTTCATGTATTGGATTTCACTGAAACAAAATGACCCATTTACATTTAACAAATTTTTTCTTTTCAAAAAAATCCTTATCACTTTTCGAAATGTAATGACTAGAAGAGCCGCGGATAATAATGATCCACATAAAAGAGCTGCATAGCCCAATATCATCATACTTACGTGCATCATTAACCACTGGACTTGGAGAGCGGGTACTAATATTCCGGATTGATGCATTTTGGTTAAAAAACCCGAAGTCGCAAAGCCTTGGGTAAAAAAAGCACTTGGTGCCGTTATAGCGCTTAAATGATTTTGATTATTTTTCAAATCAAAAATCTTATGAATAATAGATAAACTCCATGAAAGAAAGATTAATGATTCATATAAATCACTTAATGGGAAATGTCTCGAGTAAACCCAACGGGTGATTAATAATCCTGTTAGACAGAAAGCGGTAGCTGTCATCCCCCTTTCTGATGAAGCATATAGCCCTCTGATTTCATCGACTAAGAAGGTTATTAAATAAATTGTAATTCCAATTGAAACGACGGAAAAGGATATATGCGTTAATATACGCTCAAAAGTTGAAAAGATCATAAAAAAAAAAAATGAAAAGCGAGAATACCTCAAATATATAGAATGGAAATCATAAATGAAATTCCTTAGAGCACTTTTTTTGTATATCTTTTTAAAGATGCTATGCCGCCACTCGGACTCGAACCGAGATGCTCTAGCACTGCTTCCTAAGAGCAGCGTGTCTACCGATTTCACCATAGCGGCTTGCTCGAAATCATAATAACCTATTATTAGTCAATCGTCGAGATTGAAAGAGTCTATTTCAATGGATTTTGATTCATCAATTTGAAATTTGAATGCTTATTAAAAACATTGAAGGGGCGATTTAAAGATTCCGCCCCTTCTTTTGTTGTTTTATTTAATTATTTAAGGTTTCAGTTTTATTTAACTTCACTTTCATAGTTTCTTCTTTGATAAACTAGAACCTTGTAACGGCTGTAACTAAATAGTTCTAACTTCACCCCAGGGAACAACTCAAAAAGGGTTTCTTTCGTTTTTTTTTTTCACTATTAATTTGTCCTAGGATTGATCAAATCAATTAGGTATTGGGCTGGACGTATTATAGAAAATCAAAAAAATTCTTATTTCTTATTGTTTATGGTGGGTGATGGGGAAAATAAGAATCCCCATCCTGGGAATCAAAAAAAGAAAAAGAAAGGTGAAACTTTCTAGTTTGTCTTGATTCCGTTTTCAAATAAAAAAAGTACTTTTTTTATTTTATTTTTATTTTCGAATTCAGTAGACAAATCACAAAACATTACAAAAGGGAATGTTTACTTACTTTTTTCGATTTTTCTAAATTCTATAGTATAAATTCGAAACACAATTAACTCATTTTGGAGTCCGGAGGATTCAGATTATTTCAACCTTTTTTTATTATTTATTTGTTGTACAAAAAAAACTTTTTGAATTCCCAGTAGCAAGGGATTTCGCTAACGAAAAAGCCTTCAACGCTGCCCAGTACCCCCCCTTTTTCCAAATATTTTTACGAATACGTTTTTTTAATATAGAAGTACGTTTTTTTGGAACTGCCATTCAAAAAAGAAAAGGTTATTCATTGATCAAATTGGATGTGAAAGACATCTATTGTTAAAACAAACCATTTTTGAGTTTTACGGTTCATTTCATTATGTGTTTATTTTTTCTAAAGGTAGTTAGTGTATAGAAAAAATAAATAAATAGAAATATGCAAAAATGGCATAAAATCTTACTAGAACAAAAAAGAAATGGAATAAGGGATTTTTTCCATTTCTATTCCCTAAATATTGGAGAATAAAGTAATTCGTATTCCGGAGTTATTGGCGGCACCCTTAGATACCTATTCCAATTGATATCTATAGGCCGGATTGTGCCATATAACAGAAATCAATTGGTTGAAGTTGATAAAAAAAAGCCCTTCCGCCCTTATCTCTGTCTATTTTCGGCATGCTACATTTATCCATGAAAAATACATCGAACAGGTTTTATATACCCAATCATTTTTGTCTAGTAATTGGTTATTAAATGTCTTTTATTTTTTATTATAATTATAATAGTAGACAATCAATACGTGCCGAGATGAACTAGTTAATGGTTGTGAATAAACAAAGAATAAGCCGTCTTTTACTTTTATTGGGGAACGATAGGGGTCAGCCTATGATTTATATCAAACTTAATTTTGTGTAATTCTTTCGTCTTGATCTATGGACATAAATTAGTGTAATTAGAGAATAATAAGTGAAGTTTGAATTTGCTCTATCTTCCTAAAAATCTTACGTAGTATAAAGTATAAAATAATTTTTTTTTTTTTACTAGTAGCTTAGTTAGAACATTTGATTGCTTTTAACTTTTCATTTTTTTTGAAGTTGTTGGGAAAGATTCAAAATAACTATGAATAGAAAAAGCGAATTTTATTTAAGTTTTTCATTTTAATAACTTAATTTTTTATTAATCCTTTTACTTTTCAATTTAAAAGAGATAAGAACCGGCGAATCAGAAACACTGAATTAAGAATAAAAAACTATTATTATTACTTTATTGATTTTATGGAACATACATATCAATATTCCTGGATCATACCTTTAGTTCCACTTCCAGTCCCTATGTTAATAGGGGTGGGACTTCTATTTTTTCCGACCGCAACAAAACATTTTCGCCGTATGTGGGCTTTTATTAGTATTTTATTGTTAAGTATAGTTATGATTTTTTCGATCGATCTATCGATTGAGCAAATCGATAGAACTTCGATCTATCAATCCCTAAGGACTTGGACCATCACTAGTGATTTTTCTTTCGAGTTCGGATACTTTATTGATCCACTTACTTCTATTATGTCAATATTAATCACTACAGTTGGAATTCTGGTTCTTATTTATAGTGACAATTATATGTCTCATGATCAAGGATATTTGAGATTTTTGCTTATATGAGTTTTTTCAATGCTTCAATGTTAGGATTAGTTACAAGTTCGAATTTCATACAAATTTATATTTTTTGGGAATTGGTTGGAATGTGCTCTTATCTATTAATCGGGTTTTGGTTCACACGACCTATTGCGGCAGGCGCCTGTCAAAAAGCATTTGTAACTAATCGTGTAGGGGATTTTGGATTATTATTAGGGATCTTAGGTCTTTATTGGCTAACGGGCAGTTTCGAATTTCGGGATGTGTTCGAAATATTGAATAACTTGATTTATAAGAATGAGGTTAACCTTTTATTTGTTACTTTGTGTGCATTTCTATTATTTGCCGGCCCGGTTGCTAAATCCGCGCAATTCCCTCTTCATGTATGGTTACCCGATGCCATGGAAGGGCCTACTCCTATTTCGGCTCTTATCCATGCTGCTACTATGGTAGCGGCGGGATTTTTTTTTCTTGTAGCTCGGCTTCTTCCACTTTTCATAGTCATACCATACGCAATGAATCTAATATCTTTGATAGGTATAATCACAGTATTTTTAGGGGCTACTTTAGCTCTTGCTCAACAAGATATTAAGAGAGGTTTAGCTTATTCTACAATGTCGCAATTGGGTTATATGATGTTAGCTCTGGGTATGGGGTCTTATCGAGCTGCTTTATTTCATTTGATTACTCATGCCTATTCCAAAGCCTTGTTGTTTTTAGGATCCGGATCAATTATTCATTCAATGGAAGCTATTGTTGGATATTTTCCAGATAAAAGCCAGAATATGGTTCTTATGGGTGGGTTAAGAAAGCACGTGCCGATTACAAAAACCGCTTTTTTATTAGGTACTCTTTCTCTTTGTGGTATTCCACCTCTCGCTTGTTTTTGGTCCAAGGATGAAATTCTTAATGATACTTGGTTGTATTCGCCGATTTTCGCACCAATAGCTTTTTTCACAGCCGGATTAACCGCATTTTATATGTTTCGAATTTATTTACTTACTTTTGAGGGGCCTTTCAACTTTTGCTTTCAAAATTACAGTGGCAAAAAAAGCAATTCCTTATATTCGATATCTCTATGGGGTAAAGAAGAACCAAAACCGATTCAAAAAAAAATTCATTTAGTTTCTTTATTAACAATGAATAATAATAAAAGGGCTTCTTTTTTTTCGAAGAAGACTCATCGAATTGC